>CM076574.1:165575146-165909901 GCA_034641835.2 Pinus albicaulis | reverse complement strand
CAGGCAATGTTTTTGACTTTGGTGTAATTTTATTCGCAATGTTAATAGATTAACTTTACTTAGAATTCTCACATGATTAGTGTTTTTCTTGATCTGTTCAAGGATTTTGGGTACTTTAATTTGTATTTAGAACAATGGACGTCGGTACTCTATCTGTTGCTTTACTGTTCTACATACTACTTTTTCACTTTCTTATAGATGCCTCGGGCATATTTGAATGCTTTCTCAGATTGTCGATAATCTCCATGTGGACCGTTACTGGATTTTATATCATGTCCCTGTATGTGACATGGGGTATTTTTCTATCATTGTCTCGGGTGGGACTTCCACTTTTCTGGATGGATATTTGGGTTCCAATCTTCAGATGTGAAAATGTAATGACTTCATGGACTGTTTTACTTCATATAATATATTCAAAATAGCATTTTTTCTCTTCTGAAAAAAAAATGAATAATGTTTATCATTCTGCCTTCAAAACTAGCGATGCTGGTCTATGTTGCTGGTTTATTGATATGGTCTGATGGTCTTTTTATATTTTGGACATATCACACTCCTCACATGATTAGCGTTTTTCTCTGTTCAAGGATTTTGGGTACTTTAATTTGTATTTGGAACAATGGACGTCGGTACTCTATCTGTTGTTTTACTATTCTACATAATGCTATTTCACTTTCTTATAGATGCCTCGGGAATATTTGGATGCTTTCTCAGATTTGTCGATAATCTCCATGTGGACCGTTACTGGGTTTTATATCAAGTCCCTGTATGTGACATGGGGTATTTTTCTATCACTGTCTGGGGTGGGACTTCCACTTTTCGGTATGGATATTTGGGTTCCAATCTTCAGATGTGAAAATGTAATGACTTCATGGACTGTTTTACTTCATATAATATATTCAAAACAACGCTTTTTCTCTTGTGAAAAAAATGATTAATGTTTATCATTCTGCCTTCAAAACTAGCGATGCTGGTCTATGTTGCTGGTTTATTGATATGGTCTGATGGTCTTTTTATATTTTGGACATATCACACTTCTCACATGATTAGCGTTTTTCTCTGTTCAAGGATTTTGGGTACTTTAATTTGTATTTGGAACAATGGACGTCGGTACTCTATCTGTTGCTTTACTATTCTACATACTGCTATTTCACTTTCTTATAGATGCCTCGGGTATATTTGGATGCTTTCTCAGATTGTCGATAATCTCCATGTGGACCGTTACTGGGTTTTATATCATGTCCCTGTATGTGACATGGGGTATTTTTCTATCATTGTCTGGGGTGGGACTTCCACTTTTCCGGATGGATATTTGGGTTCCAATCTTCAGATGTGAAAATGTAATGACTTCATGGACTGTTTTACTTCATATAATATATTCAAAACAACGTTTTTTCTCTTGTGAAAAAAATGATTAATGTTTATCACTCTGCCTTCAAAACTAGCGATGCTGGTCTATGTTGCTGGTTTATTGATATGGTCTGATGGTCTTTTTATATTTTGGACATATCACACTCCTCACATGATTAGCGTTTTTCTCTGTTGCAGGATTTTGGGTACTTAATTTGTATTTGGAACAATGAACGTCGGTACTCTATTTGTTGCTTTACTATTCTACATACTGCTATTTCACTTTCTTATAGATGCCTCGGGCATATTTGGATGCTTTCTCAGATTGTCGATAATCTCCATGTGGACCGTTACCGGGTTTTATATCAAGTCCCTATATGTGACATGGGGTATTTTTCTATCACTGTCTGGGGTGGGACTTCCACTTTTCTGGATGGATATTTGGGTTCCAATCTTCAGATGTGAAAATGTAATGACTTCATGGACTGTTTTACTTCACATAATATATTCAAAACAACGTTTTTTCTCTTGTGAAAAAAAAATGATTAATGTTTATCACTCTGCCTTCAAAACTAGCGATGCTGGTCTATGTTGCTGGTTTATTGATATGGTCTGATGGTCTTTTTATATTTTGGACATATCACACTCCTCATATGATTAGCGTTTTTCTCTGTTGCAGGGTTTTGGGTACTTTAATTTGTATTTGGAACAATGGACGTCGGTACTCTATCTGTTGCTTTACTATTCTACATAATGCTATTTCACTTTCATGGACTGTTTTACTTCATATAATATCTTCACTTTCATGGACTGTTTTACTTCACTGTTGTAGGGTTTTGGGTACTTTAATTTGTATTTGGAACAATGGACGTCGGTACTCTATCTGTTGCTTTACTATTCTACATACTGCTATTTCACTTTCATGGACTCTTTTACTTCATATAATATCTTCACTTTCATGGACTGTTTTACTTCATATAATATCTTCACTTTCATGGACTGTTTTACTTCATATAATATCTTCACTTTCATGGACTGTTTTACTTCATATATTATCTTCACTTTCATGGACTGTTTTACTTCATATAATATCTTCACTTTCATGGACTGTTTTACTTCACTGTTGTAGGGTTTTGGGTACTTTAATTTGTATTTGGAACAATGGACGTCGGTACTCTATCTGTTGCTTTATTATTCTACATACTGCTATTTCACTTTCATGGACTGTTTTACTTCATATAATATCTTCAAAACAACGTTTCTCGTCTTTTAAAATTTTAATTTTTTTTTTTAAAATTGAACCCTCCGTCGGTCTACCGACGCCTTGTAGACGTTGGAACTGCGACAACCCAGAAACGTCGGAAGAGAGACAGTATGAAAACGTCGGAAGACCGACGTTCCAAACGTCGGAAGAGTGACGTCTAAAACGTCGGACCACGTTTAGTCGGAATTGCGACAGTTTACAAGCGTCGGAAGAGCGACGCAAAAACGTCGGACCACGTTTAGTCAGAACTGCGACGGTTTATAAGCGTCGGAAGAGCAACGTCCAAAACGTCGGACCACGCTACGTCGGAATTGCGACGGTTTATAAGTGTCGGAAGAGCGACGTTCCAAACGTCGAACCACATTTCACCGGAAGTGCGACGGTTTACAAACGTTGGAGGCGCGACGGTTTGTGAGACGTCGGAAGAGTGACGCTTGTTCGGAACGACAGAAGAAGTGTCGATAGTGCGACACGTTTTACTTGTGTCGGAATGGCGACGGCATGACAAACCACGGTTTGTCCGCCCCCGAACTGTCGCTCTTGCGACGACTATGTGTCAGAATAGCGACGAATTGGCCGTCGGAATTTCCGCCAAATTCTCTAGTGACTCTTCATCATTCCATTGCTTCAACATGCCATTTTCCTTAGCATCTTTCTCCTTCTTTCTACTTTGGCATCTTTCTGAACCTCTGCTCTCTACTTTATGACTTTCAGTAGTCATCTTCCTTGCCATGAGTTGCACCAAGCCTCTGCAACAGTAAAATCTTCTGCTGCCACTTACCTCACCAATCTCTTCCTCCGGATCTGGTCTTTTGGTAATCACCGGTCCTTTGCTAGAACCTTTCAAGCATTCTCCACTGCTCCTTCATGCTTCACTTATCTGCAAATTTATTCAACCTCTGTTGAATCTTCAGGTTCTTCCACTTTCTCTTAGAATCCCTTGTTGGACTCCTTCATCACTGCACGCCAGCTGTGATATGCTTCTTCCCGCTAAGACTTTCTCAATATGCAACCAATTTCTGCAAGCATAACTTTCAAACCAGATTTCAATATCAACTGCAAACTCACCTTCAAGATTCTGTTGATCTTGCTTCACTCCTTCAACTGCACTGCATCTTCTCTATGCTGCAATCTTCATTAGTTTCAAATTATGACATTCATTCATCACATGCAATTAACTCAATTAAAAAAAACTTGCATCTTCACACAGAGCTATTCCAGCTCTGATACCAAAAATGATGCAGGCTCACCCTGCGACCCAGAATCTTCCCAATTTTCATGCATATACAAAATGCATATCCAAAAACTACCCAATAAAACCTCCAAGTCCGAGCAATTTCAACATTTTCTACATGCGGAAGCTTGAAACATCGATTCACAAATTTTATGGTTTATGAAGATCATACTTCAAATCAACTCGTTCATTCAATCAAACCAAAATTTCAGTACAATTCCACTTGATTAATATTCATACAGAAGCTCATCAAAACATATGATTTCAACACCACTCAACCCATAACCAAGGATTCCTATAAACCCAACAAATCTCATTTCTCGATTTCCATTGAATCCCAACCAGGTTATTTTTAAACCCAACATTTACATAACAACCATAACATATATCCGCACCCCAATCTATTATGAATATTTAATAACCTTTTAAAACTTACCCTTCTGCTTGATTTATATCTGCACACCAACTTCCGGCTATAGCAATTATAAAAACGCAGGCTTTGATTGAAATCAAATACTAACAAAAATTTTCCACACATTTATTTACCTTCTCCATCACTGGCTAACACTACAATTTAAATCTTCAATTACAGAGAGTTTGAAAGAAACCTCTGTGTCTTTGATTCAATTCAGTTCTAAAACCCGCCTTCATAAAACTGTGTAAAAATTCCACACAGAGTATGTGAATTCAAAAACTGTATTTCATCAATGTTTCCGCTAAAAACATTGTACAGCGCCATTTTTATGCCGTGCGACCTTTTTACAACGCTGTTCCTTCACATATTCAGTTCAATGCGCTCCATCTCTTCAGTTTCTATAACTCCCACGTCAACTCTAAAAACTTCGCTATGGTACCTCTGCCACCGATCGATTCACAAGTTAATCGATTCAAAATAGATAAAGTTTTAAAACAAACTCTGCGCTTTACCTTTATTCAATCGGACCGCCCCTTCCTCATTGAATCCGCATTCCTTAATCGCTTATGAATGTGTTCTAATTTCTAGAACAAATACACAGAGAATCTGCAATCGAGTGCTATAGTTGCACCTTCGTCCCTTCCAACCAAATGAACTTACCTTTGCATCCAACCGAATTTCTCCAACGCACTCCCAACTCGGCATTTAACACTGCCATACTTCGACTTTTTCCATCGCTGTTCAATACTGTAGCTACATTCCATTCATGTTAAAAAAATGTTCAATAATACAATTCCTCAACGCAATTCCTCAATCACTGTGGTTGAATTTTACAATTACAATTCTTATCAACATATTTCAAATATTAATTTTGCGCTCTTACACAACGATTCATTCAGATCCTCAACCCATGTGTCGATTTATCTGATCGATTTTCATTGTTGTGCCATTAATCATAAATGTAGACGACATTTCATCATGCACCTTTTCATACGCTAACACACGTTGAGCATACAGCCCTTCACGCTATATATATTCTATATACACGATTTGACATTAAAATTCAATCTCTCATTTAATTCAAGCAGATTTATCATTCCAATTATTAAGCACAACGACAACGATAGTAATAATATCAATTCCTTCACTCTGCCTACATTCATCTTTTGCATGAATCATTCTTTGCACCAGTTATCTCCTATCTGGATCGATACACAGTTCTGCTTCATTGTTTACTTCTAAATTGAAACTCAGATTCAATTCTATCTTAGATTGATCGATTGTTAAGTGATGAATCTTTTCAAATATGTGAGTGACTTTAAAAGGAAATACGTCCAGCTACTAATAATTCGATTTAGAATTCCATGGCCATTCCATCAATGGCATTGATCCATTACCGATTTCTCGTTGCAAATTATACAATCTTATAGTTCATCATTTCTATAACCAATTTTCATCCATACAATAATTGACCAATTAAGGCGCATGATTCAAAACAAACACTTTCATATAAAAATGAACTTACTTACAGCAACGTTCCTTCCTGGCCTAATTTTCAACCATTGGCCCTCTACAAATGCCCAGAGGCTTACAACCTCTTTCTCTATTCTACACTCTAATCTCACTTTCCCCATTTTCCTTTGAGACCTATCAATTTATACAAATTAAAAATGCACTAATTTGAGTTCAATCCCTTCAATATCTCAACAAATCCCAAATCTCTCAACACCCCTAAAAGATAGATTTTTATCCCTATAGTACGCTAAATCTATCTTAGGCTTCCTAATTATCTCTTAGATATCTCTCATCTAATTTCTCTCATGTTTTCAGTTGTTTGGAAACATTTACAAATTCTCACAAATAATTAATTAAAAAACATAATTAATCACTCAAAAATAATATTAATATTTACATGAAATTAATAAATTCTCAAAAACATGAGACCCCTAGGTTTAATAAAAATACAAGGTATTTTCCCGAGCTAATGCTCCTGCATCAGACTCCCAAGGTAGGAAATGATCATGATCTCTAGATCCCACACTTTGTTTTGCAAGTCATCATCAATTTCTGCTGTCGTATACTGCTTTTCTCCAGGTCTCCATACCTTATGCTGCCTTGCTCCACTCGCTGCACTTTCACAATCTGTCTCTGTCTTCATTTTACTGCTGCTGCTGCTTCTTTTCCTTACTGATATCTTCCTCTGAGATAATTTCATCATGATCCTTCTGATTAGTTCAATTTCTCGGTCCAATAAATCTCCAGACTGCTGATTTCTTGCTACCTGCTGAGCTAAGATGGCTTGCTCAGTTCTTACTCCTATGCTTGTTTCCGTTCTTACTTTCTCATTTCTTACTTCTATGTTTTCTTATGTTCTTACTGCCACCCAATCATCCATGCCCTCTTGTTTTCTGCAATGGAAAACTTCTCCTTTGCCTCCTCCTATCAACGGCTTACTGGACTGGTACATTGTGTACTCCCTTCTGCTATCTTCATCTCTTTCCATCTGCAATTCCCAATTCTGCAATTGAGATTCTTCCTGCACTGAATTTTTATCATTCAGCATCATCTCCAACAACATAACTTCTTCATTCCATGGATTAGATATTTCCACAGAATTCTCGTCTTTCTTCTTCATTTGACTGCTTGACTGAGTCAAATGTTCTTCAGCACCTGCAATAACACCTGCATTCACAAACCACTTGTTAAAATAAAAATCATAAGGCATCAGTGCCTTGTCCTCCTTTGCCAGAATTTCAGTATGTTGTCCTGAATTTTCCATCTCAATCAGCACATCAGTATGCTGATTCTCTCTGCCCAAATAATTCTCTTAAGAATCCTCAAGACTCTCAACCAGTCCTTCCTTCACACCATCTGTTTCCACGATGTCTTTCTGCTCTCGTTTACTGTACTGAACTCTTAGTTCTGCTGCAATATCCCTATCATACTCTGAAATTACCAACAAGTATTCCAACAATGTAATTTCTCTGTGGCATTGCTGAAGCATATCATCATCACTTACAGTCCCTGTATTCACACACAAGCTTTCAGTTTGGAAATCACAAAGTTCAACAGTCTCAACTGTTACTTCACTTATCAGTGCTTCAGACTGATTCACTTCTTCTGCATCCACAAGAACTTCCTCTTTTACTGTAACAGCAAAAGCATCACTGCTTTCTTCTTCAGAGTACTTATCTCCTGAAAGACTCTTTTCCACACTTGCGACAGCTTCACAAGATTGCGCATCCTCCTCAGTAAAACCTGTAATCACATCACAATTGTCAGCTACAAAAATACAAGAGTTCACATTATCCAGCTGATCTGGATCTGCCCAATAACTCAAGAAATCATCAATGATCTCCTCTTCTATTTCACCAATGGAAACCTCAACTTGCAACTCAGCTGCTCTGAGTTGTGTACGCCCCAACTGTACATCCATCATCTACACGAGCTCCCTCAGCTCTTCTGTTAACTGCATGTTTATCTGTCGATCTCTTCTCTGTTGTAGTCTCTGCCACTTCACTCTCTTCCTCATAGTCCAACCATGTCTCTGGTCTCTCACATTTTCCTGTAACAATTCCATCAACAACTCAAGATGAACTGCGATCTCAGCTTTCTCTTTCTCATACTCTTCATCAGTCCACTGCTTCAATATGCCATTTTCCTTGGCATCTTTCTCCTTCTTTCTACTGTGGCCTCTTTCTGAACCTCTGCTCTCTACTTTATGAATTTAAGTAGTCATCTTCCTCGCCATGAGTTGCACCAAGCCTCTGCAACAGTAAAATCTTCTGCTGCCACTTACCTCACCAATCCCTTCCTCCGGATCTAGTCTTTTGGTAATCACCGATCCTCTGCTAGAACCTTTCGAGCATTCTCCACTGCTCCTTAAGACTTCACTTATCTGCAACTTTATTCAACCTTTGTTGAATCTTTAGGTTCTGCCACTTTCTCTTAGAATCCCTTGCTGGACTCCTTCATCACTGCACGCCAGCTGTGATCTGCTTCTTCCCGCTGAGACTTTCTCAATATGCCTTCAACCAATTTCTGCTAGAATAACTTTCAAACCAGAGTTCAATATCAACTGCAAACTCACCTTCAAGATTCTATTGATCTCGCTTCACTCCTTCAACTGCACTGCATCTTCTCTATGCTGCAATCTTCATTAGTTTCAAATTCTGACATTCATTCATCACATGCAATTAACTCAATTAAAAAAAACTTGCATCCTCACACAGAGCTATTCCAGCTCTGATACCAAAAATGATGCAGGCTCACCCTGTGACCCAGAATCTTCCCAATTTTCATGCATATACAAAATGCATCTCCAAAAACTGCCCAGTAAAACCTCCAAGTCCGAGCAATTTCAGCATTTTCTACATGCGGAAGCTGGTAACATCGATTCACAAATTTTATGGTTTATGAAGATCATACTTCAAATCAACTCGTTCATTCAATCAAACACAAATTTCAGTACAATTCCACTTGATTAATATTCATACAGAAGCTCATCAAAACATATGATTTCAACACCACTCAACCCATAACCAAGGATTCCTATAAACCCAACAAATCTCATTTCTCGATTTCCATTGAATCCCAACCAGGTTATTTTTAAACCCAACATTTACATAACAACCATAACATATATCCACACCCCAATCTGTTATGAATATTTAATAACCTTTTAAAACTTACCCTTCTGCTTGATTTATATCTGCACACGAACTTCTGGCTATAGCAATTATAAAAACACAGGCTTTGATTGAAATCAAATACTAACAACAATTTCCCACACATTTATATACCTTCTCCATCATTGGCTAACACTACAATTTAAATCTTCAATTACAGAGAGTCTAAAAGAAACCTGTGTCTTTGATTCAATTCAGTTTCTAAAACCCGCCTTCATAAAACTGTGTAAAACTTCCACACAGAGTATGTGAATTCAAAAACCGGATTTCATCAATGTTTTCGCTGCAAACATTGTACAACGCCATTTTTATGCCGTGCGACCTTTTTACAACGCTGTTCCTTCGCATATTCAGTTCAATGCACTCCATCTCTTCAGTTTCTATAACTCCCACTTCAACTCTAAATCCTTCGCTATGGTACCTCTGCCACCGATCGATTCACAAGTTAATCGATTCAAAATAGATACAGTTTTAAAACAAACTCTGCGCTTTACCTTTATTCAATCGGACTGCCCCTTCCTCATTGAATCCGCATTCCTTAATCGCTTATGAACGTGATCTAATTTCCAGAACAAATGCACAGAGAATCTGCAATCGAGTGCTATAGTTGCGCCTTCGTCCCTTCCAACCAAATGAACTTACCTTTTCATCCAACCAAATTTCTCCAACGCACTCCCAACTCGGAATTTAACGCTGCCATACTTTGACTTTTTCCATCACTGTTCAATACTGTAGCTGCATTCCATTCATGTTAAACCAGCGTTTCAACAATACAATTCCTCAACGAATTTCATCAATCACTGTGGTTGTCTTTTAAAAATATAATTCTTATCAACAGGTTTCAAATAGTAATTATGTGCTCTTGCACACGATTCATTCAGATCTTCAGCCCATGTGTCGATTTATCAATCGATTTTCATTGTTGTGCCATTAATCATAAATGTGAACAGCATTCATCATGCACCTTTTCATACGCTAACACACGTTGAGCATACAGCCCTTCACGCTGTATATATTCTATATACACGGATTTGACATTAAAATTCAATCTCTCATTTAATTCAAATAGATTTATCATTCCAATTATTAACTGCAACATCGATATTAATAATATCGATTCCTTCACTCCTGCAAAATTCATCTTTTACATAGATCATTACTGCACCAATTATCTCCTATCTGGATCGATACACAGTTATGCTTCATCGCTTACTTCTAAATTGAAACTCAGATTCAATTCTCTCTTAGATTGATCGATTGTTAAATGATGAATCTTCTCAAATATGTGAGTGACTTTAAAAGGAAAATATGTCCAGCTACTAATAATTTGATTTAGAATTCCATGGCCATTCCATCAATGGCATCGATCCATTACCAATGTCTCATTGCAGATTCAAATAATTATACAATCTTATAATTCATCATTTCTATAACCAATTTTCATCCATACAATAATTGACCAATTAGGGTGCATGATTCAAAACAAACACTTTCATATAAAAATGAACTTACTTACAGCAACATTCCTTCCTGGCCTAATTTTCAACCATTGGCCCTCTACAAATGCCCAGAGGCTTACAACCTCTTTCTCTATTCCCACACTCTAACCAGATAACTCTATTTTCCTTTGAGGCCTATCAATTTATACAAATTAAAAATGCACTAATTTGAGTTCAATCCCTTCAATATCTCAACAAATCCCCAAATCTCTCAACACCCCTAAAAGATAGATTTTTATCCCTAAAACCTTGCAACTAAATCTATCTTAGGCTTCCTAATTATCTCTTAGATATCTCTCATCTAATTTCTCTCATGTTTTCCAGTTGTTTGGAAATATTTACAAATTCTCACAAATAATTAATTAAAAACATAATTAATCACTCAAAAATAATATTAATATTTACATGAAATTAATAAATTCTCAAAAACATGAGACCCCTAGGTTTAATAAAAATACAAGGTATTTTCCCGAGCTAATGCTCCTGCATCAGACTCCCAAGGTAGGAAATGATCATGATCTCCAGATCATGCGTATTAATTATTTGTCTGCCTGGATCCCACACTTTGTTTTGCAAGTCATCATCAATTTTTGTTGTCGTATACTAGTTTTTTCCAGGTCTCCATATCTTATGCTGCCTTGCTACACTCGCTGAACTTTCACAATCTGCCTCTCTCTTCATTTTGTTGTTGCTGCTGCTTCTTTTCCTTACTGATATCTTCCTCTGAGATAATTTCATCATGATCCTTCTAATTAGTTCAATTTCTCGGTCCAATAAATCTCCAGACTTCTGATTTCTTGCTACCTGCTGAGCTAAGATGGCTTGCTCAGTTCTTACTCCTATGCTTATTTCCGTTCTTATTTTCTCATTTCTTACTTCTATGTTTTCTTCTGTAGTTACTGCCACCCAATCATCCATGCCCTCTTGTTTTCTACAGCGGAAAACTTCTCCTCTACCTCCTCCTATCAGCGACTTACTCGACTGGTACATTGTGTACTCCCTTCTGCTATCTTCATCTCTTTGCATCTACAATTCCCAATTCTGCAATTGAGATTCTTCCTGCACTGAATTTTGATCATTAAGCATCATCTCCAGCAACATAAATTCTTCATTCCCTGGATTAGATATTCCACAGAATTCTCGTCTTTCTTCTTCATTTGACTGCTTGACTGAGTCAAATGTTCTTCAGCACCTGCAATAACACCTGCATTCACAAACCACTTGTTAAAATAAAAATCATAAGGCATTAGTGCCTTGTCCTCCTTTTCCAACATTTCAGTATGCTGTCCTGAATTTTCCATCTCAATCAGCACATCAGTATGCTGATTCTCTCTGCCCAAAGAATTCTCTGAAGAATCCTCAAGACTATCAACCAGTCCTTCCTTCACACCATATGTTTCCACGATGTCTTTCTGCTCTTGTTCACTGTACTGAAATCTTTCTTCTACTGCAATCTCCCTATCATACTCTCAATTTACCAACAAGTATTCCAACAATGTAATTTCTCTGTGGCATTGCTAAAGCATATCATCATCACTTACAGTCCCTGCATTCACACACAAGCTTTCAGTTTGGAAATCACAAAGTTCAATAGTCTCAATTGTTACTTCACTTATCAGTGCTTCAAACTGATTCACTTCTTCTGCATCCACAAGAACTTCCTCTTGCACTGTAACAGCAAAAGCATCACTGCTTTCTTCTTCAGAGTACTTATCTCCTGAAAGACTCTTTTCCACACTTGCAACAGCTTCACAAGATTGTGCATCCTCCTCAGTAAAACCTGTAATCACATCACAATTGTCAGCTACAAAAATACAAGAGTTCACATTATCCAGCTGATCAGGATCTGCCCAATAACTCAAGAAATCATCAATGATCTCCTCTTCTGTTTCACCAATGGAAACCGCAACTTTCAACTCAGCTGCTCTGAGTTGTGTACGCCCCAACTGTACATCCATCATTTGCATGAGCTCCCTCAGCTCTTCTGTTAACTGCATGTTTATCTGTAGATCTCTTCTCTGTTGTAGTCTCTGCCACTTCACTCTATTCCTCATGGTCCAACCATGTCTCTGGTCTCTCACATTTTCGTCTAACAATTCCATAAACAACTCAAGATGAACTGAGATCTCAGCTTTCTCTTTCTCATACTCTTCATCAGTCCACTACTTCAATATGCCATTTTCCTTGGCATCTTTCTCCTTCTTTCTACTGTGGCCTCTTTCTGAACCTCTGCTCTCTACTTTATGACTTTCAGTAGTCATCTTCCTCGCCATGAGTTGCACCAAGCCTCTGCAACAGTAAAATCTTCTGCTGCCACTTACGTCACCAATCCCTTTCTCTGGAACTGGTCTTTTGGTAATCATCGGTCCTCTGCTAGAACCTTTCGAGCATTCTCCACTACTCCTTCAGGTTTCACTTATCTGCAACTTTATTCAACCTTTTTTGAATCTTCAGGTTCTGCCACTTTCTCTTAGAATCCCTTGCTGGACTCCTTCATCACTGCACGCCAGCTGTGATCTGCTTCTTCCCGCTGAGACTTTCTCAATATGCCTGCAACCAATTTCTGCAAGCATAACTTTCAAACCAGAGTTCAATATCAACTGCAAACTCACCTTCAATATTCTGTTGATCTCGCTTCACTCCTTCAATTGCACTGCATCTTCTCTATGCTGCAATCTTCATTAGTTTCAAATTCTGACATTCATTCATCACATGCAATTAACTCAATTAAAAAAAACTTGCATCTTCACACAGAGCTATTCCAGCTCTGATACCAAAAATGATGTAGGCTCACCCTGCGACCCAGAATCTTCCCAATTTTCATGAATATACAAAATGCATCTCCAAAAACTGCCCAATAAAACCTCCAAGTCCAAGCAGTTTCAACATTTTCTACATGCGGAAGCTTGTAACATCGATTCACAAATTTTATCGTTTATGAAGATCATACTTCAAATCAACTCGTTCATTCAATCAAACCCAAATTTCAGTACAATTCCACTTGATTAATATTCATACAGAAGCTCATCAAAACATATGATTTCAACACCACTCAACCCATAACCAAGGATTCCTATAAACCCAACAAATATCATTTCTCGATTTCCATTGAATCCCAACCAGGTTATTTTTAAACCCAACATTTACATAACAACCATAACATATATCTGCACCCCAATCTGTTATGAATATTTAATAACCTTTTAAAACTTACCCTTCTGCTTGATTTATATCTGCACACCAACTTCCGGCTATAGCAATTATAAAAATGCAGGCTTTGATTGAAATCAAATACTAACAACAATTTTCCACACATTTATTTACCTTCTCCATCGTTGGCTAACACTACAATTTAAATCTTCAATTACAAAGAGTTTGAAAGAAACCTCTGTGTCTTTGATTCATTTCAGTTTCTAAAACCCGCCTTCATAAAACTGTGTAAAACTTCCACACAGAGTATGTGAATTCAAAAACCGGATTTCATCAATGTTTCCGCTGCAAACATTGTACAGCGCCATTTTTATGCCGTGCGACCTTTTTACAACGCCATTCCTTCGCATATTCAGTTCAATGCGCTCCATCTCTTCAGTTTCTATAACTCCCACGTCAACTCTAAAAACTTCGATATGGTACCTCTGCCACCGATCGATTCACAAGTTAATCGATTCAAAATAGATAAAGTTTTAAAACAAACTCTGCGCTTTACCTTTATTCAATCGGACTGCCCCTTCCTCATTGAATCCGCATTCCTTAATTGCTTATGAACGTGATCTAATTTCCAGAACAAATACACAGAGAATCTGCAATCGAGTGCTATAGTTGTGCCTTCGTCCCTTCCAACCAAATGAACTTACCTTTTCATCCAACCGAATTTCTCCAACGCACTCCCAACTCGGCATTTAACGCTGCCATACTTCGAATTTTTCCATCGTTGTTCAATACTGTAGCTGCATTCCATTCATGTTAAACCAGCGTTTAAACAATAAAATTCCTCAACGCATTTCATCAATCACTGTGGTTGTCTTTTAAAAATACAATTCTTATCAACAGGTTTCAAATATTAATTCTATGCTCTTGCAAATGATTCATTCAGATCTTCAACCCATGTGTCGATTTATCAATCGATTTTCATTGTTGTGCCATTAATCATAAATGTGAACAACATTCATCATGCACCTTTTCATACGCTAACACACGTTGAGCATACAACCCTTCACGCTGTATATATTCTATATACACGGATTTGACATTAAAATTCAATCTCTCATTTAATTCAAACAGATTTATCATTCCAATTATTAACTGCAACATCGATATTAATAATATTGATTCCTTCACTCCTGCACAATTCATCTTTTGCATAGATCATTACTGCACCAATTATCTCCTATCTGGATCGATACACAGTTATGCTTCATCGCTTACTTCTAAATTGAAACTCAGATTCAATTCTCTCTTAGATTGATCGATTGTTAAATGATGAATCTTCTCAAATATGTGAGTGACTTTAAAAGGAAAATATGTCCAGCTACTAATAATTCGATTTAGAATTCCATGGCCATTTCATCAATGGCATCGATCCATTACCAATGTCTCGTTGCAGATTCAAATAATTATACAATCTTATAATTCATCATTTCTATAACCAATTTTCATCCATACAATAATTGACCAATTAAGGCGCATGATTCAAAACAAACACTTTCATATAAAAATGAACTTACTTACAACAACATTCCTTCCTGGCCTAATTTTCAACCATTGGCCCTCTACAAATGCCCAGAGGCTTACAACCTCTTTCTCTATTCTACACTCTAATCTCACTTTCCCCATTTGCCTTTGAGACCTATCAATTTATACAAATTAAAAATGCACTAATTTGAGTTCAATCCCTTCAATATCTCAACAAATCCCCAAATCTCTCAACACCCCTAAAAGATAGATTTTTATCCCTAAAACCTTGCATCTAAATCTATCTTAGGCTTCCTAATTATCTCTTATATATCTCTCATCTAATTTCTCTCATGTTTTCCAGTTGTTTGGAAACATTTACAAATTCTCACAAATAATTAATTAAAAACATAATTAATCACTCAAAAATAATATTAATATTTACATGAAATTAATAAATTCTCAAAAACATGAGACCCCTAGGTTTAATAAAAATACAAGGTATTTTCCCGAGCTAATGCTCCTGCATCAGACACCCAAGGTAGGAAATGATCATGATCTCCAGATCATGCATTTTAATTATTTGTATGCCTGGATCCCACACTTTGTTTTGCAAGTCATCATCAATTTCTGTTGTCATATACTGCTTTTTTCCAGGTCTCCATATCTTATGCTGCCTTGCTCCACTCGCTGCACTTTCACAATCTGTCTCTCTCTTCATTTTGCTGCTGCTGCTGCTTCTTTTCCTTACTGATATCTTCCTCTGAGATAATTTCATCATGATCCTTCTAATTAGTTCAATTTATCGATCCAATAAATCTCTAGACTGCTGATTTCTTGCTACCTGCTGAGCTAAGATGGCTTGCTCAGTTCTTACTCCTATGCGTGTTTCCGTTCTTACTTTCTCATTTCTTACTTCTATGTTTTCTTCTGTTGTTACTACCACCAAATCATCCATGCCCTCTTGTTTTCTACAACGGAAAACTTCTCCTCTGCCTCCTCCTATCAGCGACTTACTCGACTGGTACATTATGTACTCCCTTCTGCTACCTTCATCTCTTTGCATCTGCAATTCCCAATTCTGCAATTGAGATTCTTCCTGCACTGAATTTTTATCATTCAGCATCATCTCCAGCAACATAACTTCTTCATTCCATGGATTAGATATTTCCACAGAATTCTCATCTTTCTTCTTCATTTGACTGCTTGACTGAGTCAAATGTTCTTCAGCACCTGCAATAACACCTGCATTCACAAACCACTTGTTAAAATAAAAATCATATGGCATCAGTGCCTTGTCCTCCTTTGCTAACATTTCAGTATGTTGTCCTGAATTTTCCATCTCAATCAGCACATCAGTATGAAGATTCTCTCTGCCCAAAGAATTCTCTTAAGAATCCTCAAGACTATCAACCAGTCCTTCCTTCACACCATCTGTTTCCACGATGTCTTTCTGCTATCGTTCACTGTACTGAACTCTTTCTTCTGCTGCAATCTCCCTATCATACTCTCAATTTACCAACAAGTATTCCAACAATGCAATTTCTCTGTGGCATTGCTGAAGCATATCATCATCACTTACAGTCCCTGCATTCACACACAAGCTTTCAGTTTGGAAATCACAAAGTTCAACAGTCTCAACTGTTACTTCACTTATCAGTGCTTTGGACTGATTCACTTCTTCTCCATCCACAAGAACTTCCTCTTTTACTGTAACAACAAAAGCATCACTGCTTTCTTCTTCAGAGTACTTATCTCCTGAAAGAGTCTTTTCCACACTTGCGACAACTTCACAAGATTGTGCATCCTCCTCAGTAAAACCTGTAATCACATCACAATTGTCAGCTACAAAAATACAAGAGTTCACATTATCCAGCTGATCTGGATCTGCCCAATAACTCAAGAAATCATCAATGATCTCCTCTTCTGTTTCACCAATGGAAACCTCAACTTTCAACTCAACTGCTCTGAGTTGTGTGCACCCCAACTGTACATCCATCATCTGCATGAGCTACCTCAGCTCTTCTGTTAACTGCATGTTTATATGTCGATCTCTTCTCTGTTGTAGTCTCTGCCACTTCACTCTCTTCCTCATGGTCCAACCATGTCTCTGGTCTCTCACATTTTCCTGTAACAATTCCATCAACAACTCAAGATGAACTACGATCTCAGCTTTCTCTTTCTCATACTCTTCATCAGTCCACTGCTTCAATATGCCATTTGCCTTGGCATCTTTCTCCTTCTTTCTATTCTGGCCTCTTTCTGAACCTCTGCTCTCTACTTTATTACTTTCAGTAGTCATCTTCCTCGCCATGAGTTGCACCAAGCCTCTGCAACAGTAAACTCTTCTACTGCCACTTACCTCACCAATCCCTTCCTTCGGATCTGGTCTTTTGGTAATCACCGGTCCTCTGCTAGAACCTTTCGAGCATTCTCCACTGCTCCTTAAGACTTCACTTATCTGCAACTTTTTTCAACCTTTGTTGAATCTTCAGGTTCTGCCACTTTCTCTTAGAATCCCTTGCTGGACTCCTTCATCACTGCACGCCAGCTATGATCTGCTTCTTCCCGCTGAGACTTTCTCAATATGCCTGGAACCAATTTCTGCAAGCATAACTTTCAAACCAGAGTTCAATATCAACTGCAAAATCACCTTCAAGATTCTGTTGATCTCGCTTCACTCCTTCAACTGCACTACATCTTCTCTATGCTGCAATCTTCATTAGTTTCAAATTCTGACATTCATTCATCACATGCAATTAACTCAATTAAAAAAAACTTGCATCTTCACATAGAGCTATTCCAGCTCTGATACCAAAAATGATGCAGGCTCACCCTGCGACCCAGAATCTTCCCAATTTTCATGCATATACAAAATGCATCTCCAAAAAATTCCCAATAAAACCTCCAAGTCCAAGCAGTTTCAACATTTTCTACATGCGGAAGCTTGTAACATCGATTCACAAATTTTATCGTTTATTAAGATCATACTTCAAATTAACTCGTTCATTCAATCAAACCCAAATTTCAGTACAATTCCACTTGATTAATATTCATACAGAAGCTCATCAAAACATATGATTTCAACACCACTCAACCCATAACCAAGGATTTCTATAAACCCAACAAATCTCATTTCTCGATTTCCATTGAATCCCAACCAGGTTATTTTTAAACCCAACATTTACATAACAACCATAACATATATCCGCACCCCAATCTATTATGAATATTTAATAACCTTTTAAAACTTACCCTTCTGCTTGATTTATATCTGCACACCAACTTCCGGCTATAGCAATTATAAAAACGCAGGCTTTGATTGAAATCAAATACTAACAAAAATTTTCCACACATTTATTTACCTTCTCCATCACTGGCTAACACTACAATTTAAATCTTCAATTACAGAGAGTTTGAAAGAAACCTCTGTGTCTTTGATTCAATTCAGTTCTAAAACCCGCCTTCATAAAACTGTGTAAAAATTCCACACAGAGTATGTGAATTCAAAAACTGTATTTCATCAATGTTTCCGCTAAAAACATTGTACAGCGCCATTTTTATGCCGTGCGACCTTTTTACAACGCTGTTCCTTCACATATTCAGTTCAATGCGCTCCATCTCTTCAGTTTCTATAACTCCCACGTCAACTCTAAAAACTTCGCTATGGTACCTCTGCCACCGATCGATTCACAAGTTAATCGATTCAAAATAGATAAAGTTTTAAAACAAACTCTGCGCTTTACCTTTATTCAATCGGACCGCCCCTTCCTCATTGAATCCGCATTCCTTAATCGCTTATGAATGTGTTCTAATTTCTAGAACAAATACACAGAGAATCTGCAATCGAGTGCTATAGTTGCACCTTCGTCCCTTCCAACCAAATGAACTTACCTTTGCATCCAACCGAATTTCTCCAACGCACTCCCAACTCGGCATTTAACACTGCCATACTTCGACTTTTTCCATCGCTGTTCAATACTGTAGCTACATTCCATTCATGTTAAACCAGCGTTTCAACAATACAATTCCTCAACGCATTTCATCAATCACTGTGGTTATCTTTTAAAAATACCAAAAATTATGCAAGCTCAGATACCAAAACATATGATTTCAACACCACTCAACCCATAACCAAGGATTTCTATAAACCCAACAAATCTCATTTCTCGATTTCCATTGAATCCCAACCAGGTTATTTTTAAACCCAACATTTACATAACAACCATAACATATATCCGCACCCCAATATGTTATGAATATTTAATAAGCTTTTAAAACTTACCCTTCTGCTTGATTTATATCTGCACACCAACTTCCGGCTATAGCAATTATAAAAACGCAGGCTTTGATTGAAATCAAATACTAACAACAATTTGCCACACATTTATTTACCTTCTCCATCGCTGGCTAACACTACAATTTAAATCTTCAATTACAGAGAGTTTGAAAGAAACCTCTGCGTCTTTGATTCAATTCAGTTTCTAAAACTTGCCTTCATAAAACTGTGTAAAACTTCCACACAGAGTACGTGAATTCAAAAATCGGATTTCATCAATGTTTCCGCTGCAAACATTGTACAGTGCCATTTTTATGCCGTGCGACCTTTTTACAACGTTGTTCCTTCGCATATTCAGTTGAATGTGCTCCATCTCTTCATTTTCTATAACTCCCACGTCAACTCTAAAAACTTCGTTATGGTACCTCTGCCACCGATCGATTCACAAGTTAATCGATTCAAAATAGATAAAGTTTTAAAACAAACTCTGCGCTTTAACTTTATTCAATCGGACCGCCCCTTCCTCATTGAATCTGCATTCCTTAATCGCTTATGAACGTGATCTAATTTCCAGAACAAATACACAAAGAATCTTCAATCGAGTGCTATAGTTGCGCCTTCGTCCCTTCCAACCAAATGAACTTACCTTTTCATCCAACTGAATTTCTCCAACGCACTCCCAACTCGGCATTTAACGCTGCCATACTTCGACTTTTTCCATCGCTGTTCAATACTGTAGCTGCATTCCATTCATGTTAAACCAGCGTTTCAAAAATACAATTCCTCAAAGCATTTCATCAATCACTGTGGTTGTCTTTTAAAAATATAATTCTTATCAATAGGTTTCAAATATTAATTATGTGCTCTTGCACACGATTCATTCAGATCTTCGACCCATGTGTCGATTTATCAATCGATTTTCATTGTTGTGCCATTAATCATAAATGTGAACAGCATTCATCATGCACCTTTTTATACGCTAACACACGTTGAGCATACAGCCCTTCACGCTGTATATATTCTATATACACGAATTTGACATTAAAATTCAATCTCTCATTTAATTCAAACAGATTTATCATTCCAATTATTAACTGCAACATCGATATTAATAATATCGATTCCTTCACTCCTACACAATTCATCTTTTGCATAGATCATAACTGCACCAATTATCTCCTATCTGGATCGATACACAGTTCTACTTCATCGCTTACTTCTAAATTGAAACTCAGATTCAATTCTCTCTTATATTGATCGATTGTTAAATGATGAATCTTCTCAAATATGTGAGTGAATTTAAAAGGAAAATATGTCCAGCTACTAATAATTCGATTTAGAATTCCATGGACATTCCATCAATGGCATCGATCCATTACCAATGTCTCGTTGCAGATTCAAATAATTATACAATCTTATAATTCATCATTTATATAACTAATTTTCATCCATACAATAATTGACCAATTAATGCGCATGATTCAAAACAAACACTTTCATATAAAAATGAACTTACTTACAGCAACATTCCTTCCTGGCCTAATTTTCAACCATTGGCCCTCTACAAATGCCCAGAGGCTTACAACCTCTTTCTCTATTCTACACTCTAATCTCACTTTCCCCATTTGCCTTTGAGACCTATCAATTTATACAAATTAAAAATGCACTAATTTGAGTTCAATCCCTTTAATATCTCAACAAATCCCCAAATCTCTCAACACCCCTAAAAGATAGATTTTTATCCCTAAAACCTTGAAACTAATTCTAACTTCGGCTCCCTAATTATCTCTTAGATATCTCTCATCTAATTTCTCTCATGTTTTCCAGTTGTTTGGAAACATTTACAAATTCTCACAAATAATTAATTAAAAACATAATTAATCACTCAAAAATAATATTAATATTTACATGAAATTAATAAATTCTCAAAAACATGAGACCCCTAGGTTTAATAAAAATACAAGGTATTTTCCCGAGCTAATGCTCCTGCATCATCCATAATCCATGATGAGTTGAACAATTTAATCTTGACTTATCATGTTTCAATTTTACTTGTTTAGATAGAGAATAAAGAATTGTCATATAGTTTAATCATGACAATTCAATAGTTAGGTAGAGAATAAAAGAATCCAACAGTTTAATCTGGAGTCTGGGATGAAATAAGTGTAGAATTAGATAGTTTACAACTTTCAAAAAAGAATAAAATGTTGTAAGGTTGCTAGCTCAAATGCACCTGATTAAAATAGAAGGAAAAATGTTAAAGGGGTTAAAATTGGTAGGTAGTAGAAGAAGGTGAAAAACATCATTGTAAATATTATTCACTGTGTATCGCAAATAACTAACTTCCCCTCCGCATAGTCATTCATCATTGTAAACTATCAGTCATAAAGGCTTAAGGCATTTCCTTGACTTTTGTTCGGACCAGACCCAAGGCTCTATGGCTGAACAGTTGAAAGTGTTAAATGTCTATATTAATCCCTAAAATCATATCATTTTTCATTCATGCATTCATTTCCCTGAATAAACCTAAGTAAAAACCTCATTTTTTTCTTAAAGATACTCTAATCCCCATTTTATTAATTTCTCACATCACATGAAAGCATAAAACCCTCAAAATCACATTTAATCCTAAGTTGAAGGGATGAAGTTATTATAATGCAAATTTTCCTTTAAACTTCACTTTTCTTAGTTATGTTAATATATTTTGAGTATACATTGTCCCCTTGTCATATTAACTTTAACTTATTTAATAACTCCCTATATAATAACCTTTTCCTATATTGTATAATTCCCTTTTATAAAATAACCCCAAAAACCCATTAATATAACTTTAGCCAAAGTTAATTATCCCCACATGTGTAAATAAAACCCACATTATACCCCCTTTGGCTAAATATATCATTATATAAATATCCTACCCTCTATGGTTGTTAAATCAACCCTATTTAATTAACTGTATAATAAAAATATTCAAAAAAATCTTTAAACATACTTTATATGTGTTTAAAACAAAAAATACCGAAGTTTTGTTTAAACTAAACTTCATAATAAACCCATTTATTTGTTCATATTCCCTTCCCCGACTCCCTTAATCCAAGGTTAAAACTACAACCTAACTCATTCTCCCCGATATATATCCCATTATCACTATCGTAACCTTGGGTAAAGCCCTTTTATACCCCTCCCTAACACTTTATTCATTGTATAAAGTCTGTTTTATACATAAAATTATCATAAATCCCTCCACCCTATCGTATTCAATCTGAATCAACCAATCCCCAACACTTCATTGATCCGACGATTCTCATCAAACGCAATGAGAAATTACCATTACCTTATCATTCCCTATCGCGCTATATTATAGCCGTTCGATCACCCTTTGCAAATCCAACGATTTAGATTTAACGCGATCATTAACCTCCTCCCCCACCTTTCCTATATCGTGTTAAATATTAACCGTTAGATCTTCAAACCTCTCTAAGATCTAACGATCCATATTGAACCCGATAACTCCATTCCCCGTCCCCACCATTTCTCATCGCGTTAAGCAACCACTGTAGATCTTCCACTCAATATATCTACGGCCACCATTCATAGCCCTGGCCCCACTACATTTTCCCCACCACTTTCATTTTAATCCTGATCATTCGTTTATCAAAGTTAGATCCAACGGTGCCAATCCCATATCGCGTGATGAAAATAATCGATCCAAGTTTCCAAAAAATTACGCGATATAAGATGTTTTCCCATACCACTCTTAGCCGACGTGTCAGTTTTCTATTCGATCGCGTGCAAAAAGTTGAATTCCGCTTACCACCTCCAAGCTACGCGAAAACCGCCAAAGTAAAATCTAAAGCCGCTCTCGCCATTCTTGCAATTAATGAAATTGAAATGTGATTGGACTTACGGTTTAATGCATTAAAACTTAATGTTTTTCATTACATTTCACCTATTTACGCAGTAAACATTTGAGAACCCGTTGCAGAGCCTCCTTTCACCATTTTTGAAGCTATTTGTGAAACAATTTTCCATTAGAACAACCATTTTACTCTGAAAAATCATTCATAAGAACCTCCACGACCTCTGCCAGCCCAATTTCAATAGAACTAAAAGACTGCGACGAAACTGCAACCTTCATCGGTCGCAATTATACCTTTTATAGGTATTTTTCATCATTCCAACCTGTAAAATCTTTCAATTTCAAAGGAAATTAATCTAATTAAACTGCCATTTACCAAAGAAAGCCGAATTTCCCTTCTGAGGAATACCAAAAACCTCCAAAATACAGAGGAAACCCTGTCAAAATTTCCTCATAATCCACATTTTCCATTTTAGCAGGTTTTAACCCATTCAAAGATCATTTTCACTTCTGAAATTGATCTAAAATATCCTCTGTGTATAAGAAACCTTTTCTATCATTCACAGCCCTACTCAGAGTCTGAATTTGCCAGTGAAACCTTTCAATTGCCCCTTGTTTCCTAAAAAGAACTTAGAAAACCATTTAATCTTGCTTTGTTCATCCAAAATGACTAAGAAACAAGTAACTCCCAAGTTTGGGGGACCAAAATCCCAGAAAAAGGTCTCAAGTAAGTTACCACAGGCAGAACCTTCAAAAATTGATAAACCTACTCCTGCAATCACAGCTGAAACCACTAAAGTTGTGAGACCTGTACAACCTCCCATTACTTCTCAAGAAAGTAGCTCCTTGCTTGATCTTGATTGTATAATTTTTTATCATTCAGTTGAAATCAACCTCTTAGAAGTCCACAATTGGTGCTTTGGAAAGTCTGTAGAAAAATCCAAAGGTGATGTACTCATTTGGGAGTCCAATCTGCCAAGATATGTTGTTCCTCTTACTCATCAAGCCCCTGATTTTGTCAGACTATGTCAGTTATATTATCTTCCAGATCAGAGGTGTATTGTTAATAAAGACAGGGAATTAATGTTCTATATCAATGCTGAGCCCATAAATTCCATGCTGCAAATGAAACATGACCCCAATTCAGTATTATTATTCATAGAAGATCTGACCCAGTTGTACTTGGACTTAGATTTTTCTACCAGGTTCAACATATTTCAGAATTTTTTTCCTACACATGTTAATGTCCCTAAAGTAAATCCTCCCTTTGATACATTTTACTTTCCAGATGAAATAAGGCAGATTGTCTCCATGCTGTCATTTATACTGGGATATAACAATGATGAATTCACTGATGCTTCCATCTTGGGTTTTTTGTCAACCTTGACTCCTGGCCAGCCTCCATCCATTATCTTCAATTTTGCCAAGTTTATTGCTGAGAACATGCACTACCAATTGACCAAATTACCAGAGGAGGGAGTTTTTAGATACACATCATATCTACTACATCTTTTATAGTATTATGAAATAGAAAAGTTTCCCATTGAGTTGCAGAAATTGGATGTAGAAGGGAACCTCCTATCAGTTGTATTTTGGACATCTATTTTGAGAAAAGAGAATAGGGAATATACATATGCAGATTTCAATGACTTATTCATAATTCCAGCTATGAATTTGTTGACTAAGGAAGAAACTCCCAGAATTAATGAAGAGACTAAGAGAATATTACAGTTGTCTGAGAACTGTAAGACTGGGGATTGATACTTATATAGGAATCACACAGAGATTAGAGTGTATGGTGCACTCTTGGCCCCATACAAACTTCCAAGGTTTATAACTACAATAATTTTTGCTTTAGAATATTTAAGGCAAATATTGAATGCAAATGAAGTAAATTTTATGGCCTCTAGGAAAAAGACCCAATTTAAACTCAAAAATCAAATTGAGCCATTCATTGTGAACAATAGAGAAGTTGTAAATGAGATTAATATCAAGTTGAAAGAATACAAGTTCCCATACAACATTATGTGGAATTATGACCCTTAGGGTGTCTTGAGCACAATCAGATTAAAATGCAAGTTGTCTCCTTTCTTACATGATTCCAAGCCCCAAATTGAAAAATTTGCCAATCAAATTGAGTGGGAGGCAAATACTTTGCTTGATGAAGATACACAGGATATGAAGGCAGGTAATGTACAGGAAAAACAGGTTGATCAAGCACAGGTTCTTACAGTTGATAAAGAGGATGAAGTATCTCACAAACGAAGTGGAGAAGATGTCAATTATATTGCAGAAACCATTTTAGGCAGGAAATTTAAAACCTCCTATAGCAAGAGAACCAAATTGACTGTTGAGGAAAAAGATAAAGCAATGGAAATTGATGATAATAATGGTCATGAAACTAAGGATAAGGCAACAGTGATAGTAACTGAAACACTCAGAGAACTTCAAAAGAGCCAATTTGAAACACTGGATAAAGATACAGTGATGGTTGAGAAGAAAACTAATGTTTAAATTCCTTCTTCTTCCAAGGAATTTGAGAACACAGAATTAGACATCCAGATCAAATTCAGACAAATCAGAGAGAAGAATGAAGAAATAAAGAATGAAGTCTATTCCAAGTTTCTCAAAGAGAAACCTGGAAATAAAGATATACTTCTCTCTACTTTTGATTATTCTTCTAACAAAATAGTAATGTCATTTTTTAAACCTATAGTGGCTGATCCAAAGTCAATAGCAGACTATTCAAAGACTGATTTGGAAGTAGATGCAGATGTTGTCCATGAATTAGATCAAATAGAATTCCACAGGAGCAATACAGAGATGTTGTATTCAAAGATAGTCAACAAAACAATGAGCTCTGTTAAAATTCAGAAGACAGTGACAAATCTGTAAAATCAAATGAAATTGGACAAAGCATCATTGCATGCTAATGGATTGATAATTAAAGCATTGGAAGACTTGGTGATTGAAGCAGGAGCTGATCCAACTAACATTGAAATTGCAAAGGCTTTGATCAAACAGAAAAATGAAGACATAGCTGCTCTAAGGAGGCAACTGAAATTGCCTCAAAGTGAACATCCCCAGGCAAAGGAGAGCCTTCAACAGAAAAATGAAAATGATGAATTGAGTCAATTGGTTTTAAAATTGATCGCACAGCTCAAAGAAATGGAAATACAAACTGAAGCCTCGATGAAGGAAAATGAAGCATTGAAAAAAGATAAAGAAGTCATTCCTACAGTTATTCCATTAGTAAGCACTGTTGTACCATCTACTCTAGCTGAACATCTTGTACCTCAAGGGAAATTGGCAACTACAGTGTCAATTTCATCAAAGGATAATTCTGTTGCTGCATCTTCAAATACACAACTACAAACAGGGACAGATACAGGAGCTACAGACTTGGTAAAAGCTTTAGAAGAGATGACTTTAAAGAATGATGAGATCAAAAGATTGAAAAAAGCTAATGCAAACTTAAAATCTGCCTACAAAGATGTTGTAATTACTTCCAAGGGCCATGAACAAAGGGTAAGAACATTAGAAGAAAGGATCTTGGTCCTCCAAAAGGAAGTAAATTTCACAAATCAGGTTTCCTACATCAAAAACCATTTGTGGACAAAAATCACTGAAGGCATTCACTCACAGTGGCCTTCTATTCAGATAATATATGAGAAAAAAGATTTGCTACAAGCTGCCTTAGCAGAGATTGACAAAACAAAGAAGGAACTTGGAAACAAACCACCACAGGCAATCTAACTCATATCATTTTTGAATAGTAAAAACAAGGAGGAATTAGAAGAGTTGAAAATTCCTGACAGGACAGAGGCCATCCTTCAAATTAGAAAAGTCCTAACAAAAAGAAATATTATGAATAACCTGGAAGAGAAGTGTGATACAATGAACTTATCAATTAATAAATTCAAGACAAAATATGACTTGCTGCTAGAAGCAAGACTTCCAGAGATTCATGGATTTCATGAGAAATTAATGGCACAGAAGGACTATGACCAGAAGATTAGAGCCCATGCTAAGGAGTAGGCTAACAAACCTTTGCCTCAAGGGTCTCCAAGTGGAAAAGTAGTACTTCAATATTTTGAGAAATTATTCTTGCTGGAGAATGAAATTAAACACATGTTCATAGTAAAGTCAATTTTTTCTAAGTACACAGAAGCTGATGAAAGCTATAGAAAGTTGAAGAATATGAAGATCCCCACTTATGAACAGTGGCAAGAATTCACAGATCTGATGTGAATTTGAAAGGTAAAGAGCAGAAAAATCACATGAAGAAATCATATTTTACTGTTACCTTAGGGTGAAAAATCAGGGTCAAAGTGTATTAGATGTCAAAATGTATCAGGGTCAAAGTGTATCAGTAAAAGAAAATTAATACTGCTGGTTATTTTTCAATTACAGTAGTGAAACAGTGAAAATCTGAGATAAAGAGTATCAAAACAAAAGGTGAAAAGGAGGAGTATTCTACAAGTCATCTTCCATTAGATAATGTCTCAATTGGGAAAAATGCTTCCAGCTAATCAAAAAATCAGTTTGATTAGGATAAATAGTTCTATTTTTCCTTGTAAAAGAGGATAGCTTGCAAACTGTTTTGTTGTTGTCCCTCTTCTTATGTAATATTTCCTATTTTTGCTTGAGATATTATCTCAAATTTTGAGATATTTTGTAAGTAATTCAATTGTATAAATACTTCAGCTTTCGAAGTATTCAAGGGTGGAATAAAATTATCAATACTACTATAGAATTTTTTGTTTAAAACATTGGGATTTTATGTGAGTTAAGTTGAAGCAGCAGGCTGGAAACTGAAGCAAATAGACATCATAACTAATGATCCTCGTGCTGATCATATGAGTGTTGTATCTTCCATTTTTCATTTTTTATTTCTTTAAGTTTCATTCATAAATCTTGTGTTATTTTCTATCTTAAATGAATAACTAGGAAAGGTATTACATAATCAATGTAAAAATCTCTATGTTTTTACTAGTTTTCATGTTTATGTTTTCTGCTGATTTCCAGACTTTAGAATTATTAATTGCTCTTTAGTCTCGTTTGACCTCAATTTCCCTCTTCCTTTTCTGTGATCTAAGGATTCTTAACTGCCCTTAGTCCATATCATACCACTTCATCAAAATAGCCTTTTTAAACCCTCTGAAGATCATCTATCTTGCCCTTAGTATATTTGTTCTTTTGACATTAGTTTTCTAGTCTTGTTTGCTATAAATTTGACTCCATTGCTCAATGGTTAGGTAGATCTTTCTATGGTTTCCCTTGTAGTCCTTTATTCCTACCAACATTCAAAAAATCAAACCAAATTGTCCACCCATAGCTAGCCTAAAATCCATTAAAAAGCAAAGCTAAATCTTAAGGAGAGATCCCTCTCCAGAACTCAGGAAGGCTAGATCCTGAATTCTAAAAGAGGTTCTTGGTTACCCCTTGTTTTCTTTAACTATAAACCAAAATCCCACGACCTAAGAATTACTAGGGTGATAACATACTATGACCATATTGGGAAACTAACCACTCTCCAGTTTTAAGTTTAATCTTAGAGGAATATTTTTAAAACATATCTTTTCTACTTTAAGATTAAGTTTAAAGGTTGTGGGTAATATAATGACAACTCTATTGGGGAAGACTAACCTTTTTCTTCAGAAATATTTTATAGGTTCAGATCTGATCCATGATGGTGGACAGTGATCAGACACACAAAGGTTAAAATCATCCACCTGGCGACTCCACATCAATTTCACAATCAAGACTCCACTGGAGGAATGAACCTGGAAGAAAAATATGGAAAGATCAGGCTTTCAACTTGGATATTAATCCAAGACATTATGTTCTTTCTCGTTAAGAAATTTTTTCAATATGTATTGTATTTTATATAAGGATATAACTTGGTTGTACAGATAAAGTGGCTTTTCATTATGGCTAATCTCCAAGATGACCCAAGAATAAAATGAAGATATGCTCCCATGAGCAGAGATCGCATACCTGGATTTCCACACAAACTACCAAAGGTAAATTGGGGTACAAATCTGCCCATGTTTCGAGATGAGAATATTGATGATCCTTTGTTACATCTCATTAAATTTCATATACACTCATCAAGATTGAAGGGTGATTGGCATGAGGATTGCCTCATGAAGATATTCATGGCAACCTTAGAAGGAAAAGAAAGGGAATGGTACAAAGCTCTCAAACCTACAAGTTTGTTTTCTCTAAAATATTTTCATAAGGTATTTTATGAGCATTACAAAGAAGATTTTCCATCTTTATCATTAGCTAAAAATTGTTGTGATCAAGCTGAAGAACTTATATACATTACCTTAAAAATATTGATGAAGATTTTGGAAATTGGCATCCAGAAGATTTATTAAAAGAATTCCAGAACTTTCATTCTCAAGTTAAATGTCATAATAATCAAGAGGAGTTAAACAAAGATGAAATAGATCAAGAGATGAATCAAGATCCCCAAAACCCCTCTATATTAACAAATGATGTTTCATTTAATTTTTTGAATGAAGTTAAATAAAATATTCAACCTCATGATCAACTTTTAGATAAGAGGAAAAAAAATTGTCATTTCAATCTAAGAATTCAGAGATCCCCACCCCCCCTCACCAAAGAAGAAATCAATTTGCTTCTAAACATGCAACCATCTTCAAAATATTTGCATAATGAAGAAATTGTTTGTACTTCTTATAATGTTGATGAATGTACTAAAGTTTTTATCCATGAAGAGACAGAAGAACAAGTTTATGCTCATGTTATTCTACCTTCCCAAAAAGGCCCATTGCTTGATAGCACTCCTATTGAACAAAATAATGACTTTCAAATAGAATGCAACCAATCTAATCAAGATATATTAGGATTTTTGGAAGAGAAATTTGCTGATCCAACTTTTATAATTGATGACATTCCTTCTTATGAAGATTTGCCTAAATATGATCAGTATGATGATAATTATGTTCTTCAAATTCAAGATAACTTCACAGAACAAACACTAGCTAGTTTGAAGGATGAGATATTAGATTTTCAATTTGATGAGGATTTTCTAAAAGTTCTCTTTCTTATTTTTAAATCAAGAAAATGTTCTCCTTAAGTTAAAAAATGGCTTCTTGATATAATTTCTGAAAATTATGAAACTGAGATCAAACTTTTGCATTCTCAAATTCAGTCATACAATTTTCGAAATCCTAAAAGTTTCTTTGAAAATATTCCTTCTCCAAAGCAAGAAGAAATTGTAATACCTTTTGACTTGCATATTGAAGATGATTATTCTTCCAAACACAAGACTGAAGAAATAGTTTCATGGTCTAATATTCATAATTCAACTGAACAATTAGTCATTGAAGGCCTAGAAGTAAAAAACATACATCATGCTTTTATTGATCCTATTTCAGATTATATGGAGAATCTTTTTAGCCCAAATCTGCAAACATGTTTTCTCTATAAGGATCAAATACATCAAAAGTGTCCTTTACACATCATGTCATTTATTATAAAGGCACGTGATCATAACATACTTCCAATTTTGATCACAAGCAATCAAGTTATCCATTTATTTTTACAGCTACTTGATTGGCTTGATTGGCATTTTTGTATTACCTGATTCAATAAGATTTTTAGTAGATTAGAGTAGGTAGATGAGTGCCAATAAGCTCATAATTTTGAGCATTTGAAAGCCAAGGATGAGGTCCTAAAGATGTTTAAGATCTATAAGTTGGTTTGAAATTTTTTGTATGTTGTTTTAGTTTCAGATCAGATTTCAGTTTGCAAAAGACAGAAGACACTTACTAAGATCACCAAGGTCAAAGATGAAGGCTACTGATCTCAGAGTTCTTGACATTCCACCAGGAAATACCATCCCCAAGTGAAGCTGATGTTAGTGACCTATAAATATAGGATTCATGATTTTGACTTGACTGATGGTAGTCTTGTAAATATGTACATACTTTTCCTTCTGCAAGTTGTATTCCCATATTTAGTAAAAAATAAAAATCAAAAATCAAAAATCAAAAAGAGGGTAAAAATTCATAAAAGAAAGATCAAAGGACTTAGAAAAAATAATATACCCCAAAAGAAAAAGATGAATAAAACATGAAAGTGTGCAGTTCTAAATGCCACTACTTTTACCTTTTGCAGTTGATTATGGCAGAGTGTCAATAAATGCCATAATCCATGATGAGTTGAACAATTTAATCTTGACTTGTCATGTTTCAATTTCACTTGTTGTAGATAGAGAATAAATAAATGTCATACAATTTAATCATGACAATTCAGTAGTTAGGTAGAGAATAATTGAATCCAACAGTTTAATATGGATTCCTGGATGAGATAAGTGTAGAATTAGATAGTTTTATTGCTTTATGAAAGAATAAATGTTGTAAAGGTTGCTAGCTCAAATGCACCTAATCAAAATGGAAGAAAAAATGTTAGCAGTTAAAATTGGGTAGGTAGAGGAAGGTGAGAAGCATCATTGTAAATATTATTGACCAGGGTTGCAAATAACTAACTTCCCCTCCCCATAGTCATTCTTCATTCTAAACAATCAGTCAGAAAGGCTCAAGGCATTTCCTTGAATTTTGTTGGGACCGAACCCAAGGCTCTATGGCAGATCAATTAAAAGTGTTAAATGTCTATATTAATCCCTAAAATCACATCATTTTTCATTCATGCATTCATTTCCCTGAATAAACCTAAGTAAAAACCTCATTTTTGCTTAAAGATACTCTAATCCCCATTTGATTAATTTCCCACATCACATGAAAGCATAAAACCCTCAAAATCACATTTAATCCTAAGTTGAAGTGATGAAGTTATTATAATGCAAATTTGCTTTTAAACTTCACTTTTCTTAGTTATGTTAATATATTTTGAGTATACATTGTCCCCTTGTCATATTAACTTTAACTTATTTAATAACTCCCTATAGAATAACATTTTCCTATATTATATAATTCCCTTTTATAAAATAACCCCAAAAACCCATTAATATAACTTTAGCCAAAGTTAATTATCCCCACATGTGTAAATAAAACCCACATTATACCCCCTTTGGCTAAATATATCATTATATAAATATCCCGCCCTCTATGGTTGTTAAATCAACTTGATTTAATTAACTGTATAATAAATATTCAAAAAAATCTTTAAACATACTTTATATGTGTTTAAAACAAAAAATACAGAAGTTTTGTTTAAAATAAACTTCATAATAAACCCATTTCTTTGTTCATATTCCCTTCCCCGACTCCCTTAACCCAAGGTTAAAACTACAACCTAACTCATTCTCCTCGATATATATCCCATTATCACTATCGTAACCTTAGATAAAGCCCTTACACTTTATTCATTGTATAAATTCTGTTTTATACACAAAATTACCATAAATCCCTCCACTCTATCGTATTCAATCTGAATCATCCAATCCCCAACACTTCATTGATCCGACGATTCTCATCGAACGCAATGAGAAATTCCCATTACCTTATCATTCCCTATCACGTTATATTATAGTTGTTCGATCACCCTTTGCAAATCCAACGATTCATATTTAACGCAATCATTAACCTCCTACCCCCACCTTTCCCATATCGCGTTAAATATTAACTGTTAGATATTCAAAACTCTCTAAGATCTAACGATCCATATTGAACCCGATAACTCCATTCCCCATCCCCACCATTGCTCATCGCGTTAAGCTACCACCGTAGATATTTCACTCAATAGATCTACGACCACCATTCAGAGCCCTAGCCCCACTACATTTTCCCTGCAACTTTCATTTGAATCGATCGTTCGCTTATAAAAGTTAGATCCAACGGTGCCAATCCCATATCGCGTGATGAAAATAATCGATCCAAGTTTCCAAAAAATTACGCGATATAAGTTGTTCTCCCATTCCACTCTCAGCCGACGTGTCAGTTTTCTATTCGATCGCATGCAAAAAGTTGAATTCCGCTTACCACCTCCAAGCTACGCGAAAACCACCAAGGCCAAATCTAAAGTCGCTCCCGCCATTCTTGCAATTAATGAAATTGAAATATGATTGGATTTACGGTTTAATGCATTAAACCTTAACGTTTTTCATTACATTTCACCTATTTATGTAGTAAACCTTTAAGAACCCGTTGCAGAGCCTCCTTTCACCATTTTCGAAGTTGTTTGTGAAACAATTTGCCATTAGAACAGCCACTTTACTCTGAAAATCATTCATAAGAACCTCCAAAACCTCTGCCAGCCCAATTTCAACAGAACTGAAAGACTGTGACGAAACTGCAACCTTCATCAGCCGCAATTATACCTTTTATAGGTATTTTTCATCATTCCAACCTGTAAAATCTTTCAATTTCAAAGGAAATTAATCTAATTAAACTACCATTTACCAAAGAAAGCCAAATTTCCCTTCTGAGGAATACCAAAAACCTCCAAAATACAGGGGAAACCCTGTCAAAATTTCCTCAGAATCCACATTTTCCATTTTAGCAGGTTTTAACCCATTCAAAGATCATTTTCACTGTTGAAATTGATCTAAAATATCCTCTGTGTATAAGAAACCTTTTCTATCATTCACAGCCCTAGTCAGAGTCTGAATTTTCCAGTGAAACCTTTCAATTTCCCCTTGTTTCCTAAAAAGAACTTATCAAACCATTTAATCTTGCTTTGTTCATCCAAAATGACTAAGAAACAAGTAACTCCCAAGTCTGGGGGACCAAAATCCCAAAAAAAGGTCTCAAGTAAGTTACCACAGGCTGAACCTTCAAAAATTGATAAACCTACTCCTGCAATCACCGCTGAAACCAATGAAGTTGTGAACCTGTACAACCCCCCATTACTTCTCAAGAAAGTAGCTCCTTGCTTGATCTTGATTGTAGAATTTTTTATCCTTCAGTTGAATTCAACCTCTTAGAAGTCCACAATTGGTGCTTTAGAAAGTCCGTAGAAAAAGCCAAAGGTGATGTACTCATTTGGGAGTCCAATCTGCCAAGATATGTTGTTCCTCTTACTCATCAAGCCCCTGATTTTGTCACACTCTGTCAGTTATATTATCTTCCAGATCAGAGGTGTATTGTTAATAAAGACAGTGAAGTAATGTTCTATATCAATGCTGAGTCCATAAATTCCATGCTGCAAATGAAACATGACCCCAATTCAGTTTCATTATTCATAGAAGATCTGACCCAGTTGTACTTGGACTTAGATTATTCTACCAGGTTCAACATATTTCAGACTTTTTGTCCTACACATGTTAATGTCCCTAAATTAAATCCTCCCTTTGATACATTTGACTTTCCAGAGGAAACAAGGTAGATTGTCTCTATGCTGTCATTTATACTGGGATATAACAATGATGAATTCACTGATGCTTCCATCTTGGGTTTTTTGTCAACCTTGACTCCTGGCCAGCCTCCATCCATTATCTTAAATTTTGCCAAGTTTATTGCTGAGAACATGCACTACCAATTGACCAAATTACCAGAGGAGGGAGTTTTTAGATACACATCATATCTACTACATCTTTTCTTATATTATCAAACAAAAAAAATTCCCATTGAGTTGCAGAAATTGGATGTATAAGGGAACCTCCTATCAGTTGTATTTTGGACATCTATTTTGAGAAAAGAGAACAGGGAATATACATATGCAGATTTCAATGACTTATTCATAATTCCAGCTATGAATTTGTTGACTAAGGAAGAAACTCCCAGAATTAATGAAGAGACTAAGAGAATATTACAGTTGTCTGAGAACTGTAAGACTGGGGATTGGTACTTATACAGGAATCACACAGAGATTAGAGTGTATGGTGCACTCTTGGCCCCATACAAACTTCCAAGGTTTATAACTATAAGAATTTTTGCTTTAGAATGTTTAAGGAAAATATTGAATGCAAATGAAGTAAATTTTATGGCCTTTAGGAAAAAGACCCAATTTAAACTCAAAAATAAAATTGAGCCATTCATTGTCAACAATAGAGAAGTTGTAAATGAGATTAATATCAAGTTGAAAGAATGCAAGTTCCCATACAACGTTATGTGGAATTATGACCCTCAAGGTGTCTTGAGCACAATCAGATTAAAATGCAAGTTGTCTCCTTTCTTGCATGATTCCAAGCCCCAAATTGAAAAATTTGCCAATCAAATTGAGTGGGAGGCAAATACTTTGCTTGATGAAGATACACAGGATATGCAGGCAGGTAATGTACAGGAAAAAAAGGTTGATCAAACACAGGTTCTTACAGTTGATAAAGAGGATGAAGTATCTCACAAACGAAGTGGAGAAGATGTCAATTATATTGCAGAAACCATTTTAGGCAGGAAATTTAAAACCTCCTATAGCAAGAGAACCAAATTGACTATTGAGGAAAAAGATAAAGCAATGGAAATTAATGATAATAATGGTCATGAAACTGAGGATGAGGCAACAATGATAGTAACTGAAACACTCAGAGAACTTCAAAAGAGCCAATTTGAAACACTAGATAAAGATACAGTGATGGTTGAGAAGCAAACTAATGTTTAAATTCCTTCTTCTTCCAAGGAATCTGAGAACACAGAGTCAGACATCCAGATCAAATTCAGACAAATCAGAGAGAAGAATGAAGAAATAAAGAATGAAGTATATTCCAAGTTTCTCAAAGAGAAACCTGAAAATAAATATAGACTTCTCTCTGCTTTTGATTATTCTTATAACAAATTAGTAATGTCATTTTTGAAACCTACAGTGGCTGATCCAAAGTCAATAGCAGACTTTCAAAGATTGATTTGGAAGTAGATATAGATGCTGTCCATGAATTAGATCAAATATAATTCCACAGGAGCAATACAGAGATGTTGTATTCAAAGATAGTCAACAAAACAATAAGCTCTATTAAACTTCAGAAGATAGTGACAAATCTACAAAATCAAATGAAATTGGACAAAGCATCATTGTGTGCTAATGGATTAAGAATCAAAGCATTGGAAGACTTGGTGATTGAAGCAGGAGTTGATCCAGCTAACATTGAAATTGCAAAGGCTTTGATCAAATAGAAAAATGAAGACATAGCTACTCTAAGGAGGCAACTGAAATTGCCTCAAAGTGAACATCCCCAGGCAAAGGAGATCCTTCAACATAAAACTGAAAATGATGAATTGAGTCAATTGGTTTTTAAAATGACCGCACAGCTCAAAGAAATGGAAATACAAACTGAAGCCTTGATGAAGGAAAATGAAGCATTGAAAAAATATAAAGAAGTCATTCCTACATTTGTTCCATTAGTAAGCACTGTTGTACCATCTACTCTAGCTGAACATCTTGCACCTCAAGGGAAATTGGCAACTGCAGTGTCAATTTCATCAAAGGATAATTTTTCTGCTGCATCTTCAAATACATAGCTACAAATAGGGACAGATATAGGATCTACAGACTTGGTAAAAGCTTTGGAAGAGATGAATTTAAAGAATGATGAGATCAAAATATTGAAAAAAGCTAATGCAAACTTAGAATATACCTAAAAATATGTTGTAATTACTTCCAAGGGCCATGAACAAAGGGTAAAAACATTAGAAGAAAGGATCTTGGTCCTCCAAAAGGAAGTAAATCTCACAGATCGGGTTGCCTACATCAAAAACCATTTGTGGACAAAAATCACTGAAGGCATTCACTCACAATGGCCTTCTATTCGATAATATATGAGAAAAAGGATCTGCTACAAGTTGCCTTAGCAGAGATTGACAAAACAAAAAAGGAACTTGGAAACAAACCACCACAGGAAATCCAACTCATATCATTTTTGAATAGTAAAAATAGGGAGGAATTAGAAGAGTTGAAAATTCCTGACAGGACAGAGGCCATCCTTCAAATTAGAAAAGTCCTGACAAAAATAAATATTATGAATAACCTGGAAGAGAAGTGTGATACAATGAACTTATCAATTACTAAATTCAAGACAAAATATGACTTGCTGCTAGAAGCAGGACTTCCAGATATTCATGGATTTCATGAGAAATTAATGGCACAGAAGGACTATGACCAGAAGATTAGAGCCCATGCTAAGGAGCAGGCTAACAAACCTTTGCCTCAAGGTTCTCCAAGTGGCAAAGTATTACTTCAATATTTTGAGAAGTTATTCTTGCTGGAGAATGAAATTAAACACATGTTCATAGTAAAGCCAAATTTTTCTAAGTACACAAAAGCTGATGAAAGCTATAGAAAGTTGAAGAATATGAAGATCCCCCTGATGAACAGTGGCAAGAATTCATAGATCTAATGTGAATTTGACAGGTAAAGAGCAAAAAAATCACATGAAGAAATCATATTTTACTATTAACTTAGGGTGAAAAATCAGGGTCAAAGTGTATCAGATGTCAAAGTGTATCAGGGTCAAAGTGTGTCAGTAAAAGCAAATTGTTACTGCTGGTTATTTTTCAATTACAGCAGTGAAACGGTGAAAAGCAGAGATAAAGAGTATCAAAACAGAAGGTGAAAAGGAGGAGTATTCTACAAGTCATCTTCCATTAGATAAGGTCTCAATTGCCAGCAACGCTTCCAGCTAATCATAAAATCAGTTTGATTAGGATAAACAGTTCTATTTTTCCTTGTAAAAGAGGACAACTTGCAAACTGTTTTGCTGTTGTCCCTCTTCTTATGTAATATTTCCTATTTTTGCTTGAGATATCATCTCAAAATTTGAGATATTTTGTAAGTAATTCAATTGTATAAATACTTCAGCTTTCGAAGTATTCAAGGGTGTAATAAAATTATCACGACTACTATAGACTTTTTGTTGAAAACATTGGGATTTTATGTGAGTTAAGTTGAAGCAGCAGGCTGGAAACTGAAGCAAATAGACATCATAACTAATGATCCTTGTGTTGATCAGATGAGTATTGTATCTTCCAGTTTTCATTTTTTATTTCTTTAAGTTTCATTCATACATCTTGTGTTATTTTCTATCTTAAATGAATAACTAGGAAAGGTATTACATAATCAATGTAAAAAGCTCTTTGTTTTTACTAGTTTTCATGTTTATGTTTTCTTCTGATTTCCAGACTTTATAATTCTTATTTTCTCTTTAGTCTCGTTTGACCTCAATTTCCCTCTTCCTTTTCTGTGATCTAAGGATTCTTAACTGCCCTTAGTCCAAATCATACCACTTCATCAAAATAGCCTTTTTAAACCCTCTGAAGATCATCTATCTTGCCCTTAGTATATTTGTTCTTTTAACCTTATTTTTCTAGTCTTCTAACCAAATTTTCCACCCATAGCTAGCCTAAAATCCATTATAAAACAAATCTAAATCTTAAGGAGAGATCCCTCTCCGGAACTCAGGAAGGCTAGATCCTGAATTCTAAAAGAGGTTCTTGGTTACCCCTAGTTTTCTTTAACTATAAACCAAAATCCCACGACCTAAGAATTACTAGGGTGATAACAGGACCACAAGGTGAGGCTGTAGAGGTTGACCTTGAGGATTGTAAGACTACCCTTGCGGGCCGTAAAATAATCCCTGTTGGATCGAAGGTTGTCCCTATAAGGGTTACCCTTGCAGGTTGTATGCATACCCTGGCTGGGCCGAAGGTTGTCCCTGGAAGGGTTATCCTTGTGGGCCAGAAGCATATCCTTGCTGAAACAAAGGTTGTCCCTGAAAGGGTTGTCCTTGTTGGTTAGAAGGTTGCACAGGCAGGGTAGGTATAAAACCGTTAATATACTGATAAGCCTCAGGATCCGAAAAAAGAATAGGGTTTCCGTGCTCATCATATTGACATGGAAATGAATAGATTACGGTACCATCCTCTCCATAATGAGAAAAGTAAGGACGATTAAGCTCCTGAGATGACTGATCAACCTGGGAGATTGGCGGCTATAAAGTCATCTAATACTTCTCGGGAGAAAGGTTCTTAGGAATGGCAGAAGCTATATAAACGTCTTCAAGAACTGACAAGGTCCTAGTTAACTGAGTGGTGAAAACAGGCGTAGACGCAGCCATGCAGACAGTAGTTCTAACAGGTACCTATGTAACAAAAGGAGATGTCGTGAGAGGTGTTGATGGCGACATCCCTAACGAGGGAATGGTCAGTTCCGTGGATGGAGTCGATATTCCCATAGAGGCAATAGCGGCCATGACCTGACTTAAAGACCTATATCTAGCTGGGAGCGACGGACCAAGTGAAGACAGAACAGAAGGTTCGAGGATTTCTTCGGGAAAAAGCTGGTAGTCTTCACCAGAAGTAGGAATTCCCTCGCTAGGAATAGGACTAGATGAGTCCATATCTGACCCTGCCGTAAGATCTTCTAAAAGACGACAGGGACCAGGAGGTATGACAACAGCCAAAAATGGTGATCCCGTTGTAAGAGGAGGGAAGTGATCCCCAACTTCAAATCCAAACCAAGAGTTGCACAAGGGCCAATTGAACTCAACTGGTCCTCGAAAGGGAAGCTCAGATATTACCGGTCCCCCAAAGGGAAGCTCAGATACAATGGGCTGATTATGCTCAGTAGAGGACTGAGAGAATTCTGATGAATCGTCTGTATAAGGACTACCAGTGGACGAAATTGATGGTTCCGCCATGGTGACTATAGCAAAAAGAGGACGAGATCAAAAACAAATACACATGGGCAAAAAACCAAGGCAAACAAAAACAAGCCGAAAAATTAGTCTCTAAATGGGCGTGTGATCGCAGGTAATTAATTTTACCACATCGAAACTGGAAATTTTACTGTTTCATGTTTTAAGAGTCTAGAAATGAGTAAAATATGACTCTATCAGTTTCAGTTTGGAAACAAGCATTAAAGGACAAGTGCTTGGTGATCTTTTCAAATTTAGGGAGTCAGTAAAGATCAAAATGACTGCTCTGGTAATCTAGGTAAATGGGTGTACCAAATATCCGTGAACTGCCATATACACCTTGGTGAAAATGAAAGAGAAATCAACCAAGGACTTGACGTACGTGCAAATAATCTCCCTGAATGTTGTGTCTGGTGTATCACGGATAAAAGGCGACAGACTCGGCTTCCTATGGATAAAGGATTTGCACCCTAATGGGGTCTCCCTTTATATACACGACAGTACGGGGAGCACAAGTCCGTACTAGCGCCGTTTGTAGCCAGATGGCGAGCGACAGCTGCTAGGCTTAAAGACGTCGGAACACGTCTCTACCTTAGACTACAAGATGTTCCGTTAAGTTTCAATGTTGTGTTAGGTTAATTCAGTAAATTTTAAAGTTGATCTTCAATTTACGTTTCGATTTCAAGGCCCTATCGAATGTTGGATCTCATAAAACCTCTAGATGCAAATTACATGCCACAAAACATCATTTCGTTCAATGAAGAGCTATCTACGGGAGAGTTGAAAGCTTTCAAATGATAGCGAAATGAACACACAAAACATCCACTGCCAATTCCAATGCAAGCTAATGAAACTGGAAAAATTTTCTCTAGAATTTATACAACACTAGTAATGCGAAAGAGTTTTCAATTTTCACTATGCCAATAAAAAATGCAAAAGATGTTTTTGTATTTTTCAATATATTAGAGCAAATGCACTAAATAAATAAAAAACTAATGGAAACATCAATTTGATAATTATAAAGAGAGAGTTGAAACCAAACAAGTTCACTCAACTCAAAGAAACACAATCAAGACTCAAACCGATGACGAAATCCCTCAAAGTGAAGAAGAATCTCGAAAGAGACTCAAACAAGCCATGTGATCTAGGCTTGGAGCAACACAAAGCGAAACTGAATGAAAGAGAGGACAATCACTCAATAAATGCAATGACTCAATCTAATTCAGCAAGATGAATGCAAAGAAGAAGAAACAAAGTTGATCAAGAAAGCAAAGACCCAAAACTCCCATGGGAGGCTCAGCACACTGAAGCACCTAGAAGCCCTAGGGCTAAAATGAAAAACTGACAGAAAAGGGCAAAAAATCAGAGGACAAGGGCTAAACATAGTAAAAAAATGACTTCAAAGCACTCAAACAATCAGAAAAAACAACCCAGGACCAAAACTCAAGCTCAGAGAGTCCAAGAACAGGAAAACCCTAAAACCAAGCAGGGTTGGTGCGCCTGTCTGGCTGTAATATGTGCCAAACAGGGGATGGTGCGGGTACCTAACTAGCAACTCGCGCCCTCTGGTGTGACTGTCGAAGGGATAATCGCGCCAATCAGGTTTACCCTAGAAATTAAGAAAATGAACGAACAGAGGCTAGACCTAGTCTTCTGGGGGCTGAACAAGGTTTTAACACCAAGGAAGGTGAACCAAAAAAGAAGAATAATCAAACAAAAGCCAAAAAACAACCTAATGGAGAAAGGACTAACTCCCACTGATCCTCAGCGGAGTCGCCAAATTGTTGTGGAGGTAAATCCCCTCTTCAGACAGAGGCGATCCCACTAGCCCTAGAGTGGGTCTAGCAACAATTGAAACACGCAAAGCTATTGATTCCTAGTTACAAAAGATAGAATCGCGATAAATCACTTACCGTGATTCCTCCACTGCTATTGTCAAAGAAGAAGCGGCGCTTCCGTTCCTAGCTAGACAGTTCACGATCCGTGAGCTCGCTGCATCCAAATACCTGTACACATGCAAAGAAGAGAGACAACCTGCAACGTAATATTTCACACTTTATACTATCGATCAGTCAGAGAGGAACGAATGATATTGCATTATATAATGGGAAAATGCAATCATGGAACCAATAGCAGAGTCATGTATATTAAGATATGAGAGAACGATTACAACTGATGCTCTGACGTCGTCATCTTCCTTCGACAGGGTTCCAGCGGGACGTGTCTCACAAATCTCGTCAGGGATTTGACAAAACTCTCTCTCTCACAGGGTTCTCCTTATCTCTGCTCTTGATTGTCACTCAGCTATAATTTCCTTCCCAAAAGTTCAGCTAGCTAGAAAATGGAGAGGGTAGGATTTTATAGAAGGAGAAAGAGAGGTTAGGATCCCTACAATCATGGGGGAGAGTCCTATCTCTTAGGAAGGTTCCATGAGAGGTGGAAAACAACTTCCTAATCAGGGAGATCCGGAGCCAAACAACCCAACTTCTTTTTGATGATTCGTTCTGAAGTTGTTAGAATCAAACTTCCGCCTTATATTGTTAAAAAACATTCCTTAATAGGCTTAGCGCGGGCAATACACAAGGACAGAGTGCCAGCTGGCACGCCCAGTAGTGTATATTTTCCCCATTGGCGCGAGGGATGAACTGGCTAGTCGCACCAATGCCAAAACTTGGGTTTTTAGGGTTTTCCAGAGGAAATGTTCTTCAGGAAAATTTTTCCCTTATGAAGAAGGATACCATCAAGGTGTTTTCAGGACATTTTACTGTTCACAGGTCATGGGAATAGTCCTCTAATGTATGGGACGAGGGATTGCAGGGACGGTGAAAAAATTTTGTGTAACACCTTCCTCAGCCAACATTCATAACTAAGAATTTAAGGGGGTGTGTTGCCACATCCCCCAATCATGTGACCAAGTGGGATGGAAATATCTCTCATCCCCTTCCCCCCTCTTAAACCCAACCTTCCCTCATGTTGAACACCCCATTTGGGAACAAACATGCAAAATTTTATTACAAAAAAGTTGGAATTTTATTGAGCATGTTATTTTTTTTTTAAATAAGTTATATGCATTTTTTAATTCATTCATGAATAGCAACAATTTTCGAACTTCAAACTTTAATTAAATACATTATGCACAATATATTTTTTGATTAAAATTTTTAAAAATTAAAAATTTAAACCAACGATTACTACACTTGTGTCTTTTTTTATTATAATTTATGGGAAAAAATATGATTTTGAAAATAATTTTCGTTTTCTAAATAATATTTTTATCATTATTTTTATTTTTCAAAGGAAAAAACAAATCTTGCAATTTTAATAGATTTTTGGCTTCTATGATCCATCGATAAATTATGAAGAAATCTTTCGGTAATAATCACATTACAATGAACAAAGTCGACGTGTTTCGAGCCAACCAGTGTGGTTCATCATCAGGACTATGAATGATGAACCACACTGGTTGGTTCGAAACGCGTCGACTTTTTTCATTGTAATGTGATTATTACCGAAAGATTTCTTCATAAAATATTGCAATTGTTATTTTGTTTTATGAATGTTTATAAAATTTTCTATTAAATTTCAATTAATAGATAACATACTAGTAGATAAACACATGGCATATGAATTGATGTTTCTCTTATTAGGCTTGTTTTTGTATTTTTATTATGTCTATATTCCACATATTATGCAATTTATACATAATCAAAAGAGCAATAACTAATAAATACGTACATATAAGGAAATTAACCCTCCTTGTATAGATTTCATATTATAATATATTTTTATAAGATGTGTGTGACTAACTATAATATCCAATTTAGTTTGCATATCAAACTATCATTTCTCCTAATCATAGGAATACCTTTTTATGTTCTCCCTAACATAAATTACATTTCATAGTGATCAGATGGTTTAATGAAGTAATAACATTACCAACATTTTCAAAGAATTAATTGTAAAAATAATATGTTATAACAAATTACATAAAGTCTTCAAACATGTGAATAGTGACAATTCAAACTTAAATGGTTTATAATTTAGAGGGCTCATAAAATATTCTTCAAGTAACCAGAAAAATGTCTTGGTATACCATTCAATTTTTCTTTAGTAATTGATCTATTGTTTTCATATTTGCATTCCTTGTAATATAAAAGACATCCACGAGGACATAAAAAAACGTTTCAACCCAAATTGTTGCAAGCATTGAGTATCCCACATATATGTAAAGGTGATTTTATCTTTGTTTTATTTAGCAATTTAAATTTGTATATATCTCAAAAGCCATCAACAAAATTGTGATGTTTTTCCTTGCAAATTAACAAAACTTGTAAAGAGAAACAATCATATTGAGGGAACAATTTTATTTTGAAATATTTTATAGATATTGTCCATTCAACTCTCATTCTTGGTACGAAAACAAGAAGTGAGATCCACTTATTATGAGAAACAAGATAAATAAAATATACACTCAATAATCACTCATTTTCCTCCTTGGTTATATATATGGCATTTGATTTAAGTGGTGGTACTTGTTCTAAGAAATTTGATGAGTTTGACTAAGTTTTAGATGTCAAATTGATTAAGAGTATCCTATCGGAATACCTAAAGGCACAAAACACTTAATAATTCATATTAATTAAGAGCATTCACATCTATCAAAATTTTAATAAAATTCAATCTTTATGATTGAAGTATTTTATCTTTAAAATATAATTTAATATTAATAAAATAATGAAAAATAATATATATATGTTTATCTTAAACAATAATATTAAGTAAATTAAATTAAGATAATAAAATTAATATTTAATTTTATTATGAATATTATAAATTATTTTAATTAAAAATATATGAATTTTTTGAATAAAATTACACATATTTTGAAAGTCAATCACAATGAAACCTCTAAAATGAAGTGCACTAGTGGTTATATTGTATTATTGTCATATATATATATATATATAAGATGCTTTTAATAAGATTTATTAAAATCATAAATTTAGGTTATTAAATTTCAAATTTAACTATCTTAAAAAAATTAAAATTTTAAATTTATTTTTATATTAAAAAATCACTTTAAATAACAATAAACCACAATCCCCACAACAATGATATCACCACATTTTAATATAAAAATAAAAATATAATAAATATAAATTATAAATTATTTAAATTTTTAATAAAAAACTAAAACTATAGTATTCTCTCATTGAAACTCAATATTAAGAATTCAAAAGCTTTACATGTAATCTTATCAACATTGCAATCTCAAAAATTGTAAGCAATGAATTTATCAACATCGCAATCTCAAAAACTATAATTTATGAATTTTTCATCATTACAAATTGCAATCACCATTATGAATAGTCCACAAATCATCATTATTTTTCATCATCGTTATACAAGGAAAATGAAATTAAAATTGGTTCATAATCATTATAGAAGGAAAATGAAATTAATGATTTGTATCATTAATTAAAAAATAACTCACATTACCTTCGAGTTGTAGCATTATTAAATTTCCAAGGTGTTGAAGTTGTAGCATTAATAAATTGCCAAGAATGAAAATAGAATGTTTCGAATACATCTTTTCTATTTGGTATTATTTTAAGATTTTGTTATTTTTAAATAGGGATTAGGCTATATAATTTTTAGTAAAATCATTATTTTTATTTTTTAGATATTATATAATTGATTACATAATATTTTTAGTGAGATGATTAGTTTTTTTTATTATGCATATGTTTTTTTCTAATAAGATAATTATTTTTCATTATTTAAAATGCATTTTAATACTTAAATATAAAAAAACATTTACTTTAGTGATAAATACATATACATTTAACAAATCCAATGAGTTGTTTATCAAATTTATCATAAAAATACAAAATATATATATAACAAAATATAAAACATATAAATTACACTATTAATACTTAGGTATAATATTGGAATAAAAAAAAAAAATATATATATATATATATATATATATATATATATATTAAAATTTTATATTATTAATTTAAATGGTCATATTTAAATTATTATACTTATAACAACTAATAAATAAATGAATGAACCTACTCAATGAATGAACCTACTCCCTCTTGAGAACAACACGTGGATATGATATGGATATTGACAATGATTATTCAAAATCAAAATTATTACTCGATGTTGACAGTGATTATTCAAAATAAAAATATCAGCGCCATCTGCACAAAGTTGGGTGAAGTTTGAGGACTTTCTAAATCTGTAAATGAATCAAAAACCACGGGATAAATTATTCCATTGTTGAGTTATACATTTTTATGAAAGGAGGTTGCACTTGAAAGTACACCAAACTCTGTTTGACACAGAAATGTCAATCCCTCCTCCCGTGGCCTCCATTGAAGATCACACGCATAGTAAGTCGAAAATAATACATTGACATGGATTCAAAAGATTTACCTGTAATGGTATCAAGACTTCAATATATTTTATTTTCATTAAAATCACCATCCTTCTAAGTATTTTAGATGCCTTTAAAAAAACCACACTCATAGCTAGACTTGTCATTAAAATTCCCATCTCTGTGCGTCTCTTAGATATAGTTAGAAAAGTCAGGGCTACACCTATAACTAGCCCGGTCATTTAAATCATGGTCATTCTGAATCTATATAAAAAATCCAAAGCTAGATTCATAGCTCATCTTGTCTTTAAAATCGCCATCATTGGAAGTCTATACAAAAATCCCATAGCTAGTCTTTTCTTTAAAGTCACCATCATTTCAAATCTTTTGGATAACAATTGAAATTCCACAACCATACTGAGTGTTGTTAATAACATCATACCGAGTTCTCTCAGTAACCTCATAATTATACTTTTAGAAACGTTTAGAAAATCTAGAGCTATTGACAGCCCTGTCACTAAAATTGTAGTCATCGTAAGTGTTTTAGGTACCCTTAAAAATTCCAAAACCACAGCCAGCGCTATCACTAAAATCACCATAATTATAAGCTTTTGACGTAGCCTTGCAAAAACCAAAGCAAGAACCAGAGAAAAAGCTACAGCCATTTCTGTCATAAAAATCACCTTCATAATAAAATCCAGAACCACATTCATTGTTGTCATTGTACCTGTTTTATATAGCCTTAGAAGACAGAGAGAGAGGGATAATGCTATCAATGAGGCCACCATCTGCAGTGTGAAGAGGCGCGGCAGGTACCGAGTGGTAGTTGTAAAAGAGGCCGCCATTGAAACATAAATATTACTTTTCTTTGATCGATCCAACTGCCAAAGAAAAAGCCCATGACAGAGCCCAAGAATGCATCATTCTCAGCCACCAGATGCAAAGACTCCGCTCCATCACCACAGCCCAAGAATGCATCATTCTCAACCAACAGAAGCCAAGACTCTGCTCTATCGCCAATGATGAGCACCTAATGAGCTAAATCCAGTTGGAGGAGAACAGAGGAGGTAGAGGTTGCATAGTTGAATGGTCGTGACCAACTAATACGATCCCTAGAGCTTGCCGAGATTTTGATGATTATGTTGCTTGGCAGGAACATGTGCATGGCAGAGATGCTGGAGTTTTCAACCAACCTATTTCCACCTCCGCCTTGCGGTTCTGCAGCTACAGGCACTGCAATGAATAAAAAAACTAGCAATAATGTCCACGCCATCACCTTAACTTTCTTGATTTATGTCAACATTCTATTTCTTGATTGTAAAATATTGATTTTTGTCAGCAGGAATTCGATTTTATGGACACCTTCACAACGGTTTCAATGATTTAATCGAGGTCTCTCACCAAGAGTTGCAATGCTTGTATGCACTTAATATCTATCACGAACAAAGAAGTTGAAAGGAGGGAGGTTTAAAAAACAAAGAAGCGAAGAGGAGGGAGTTAGGGTTTTTATCAAGAACATTGTTGAACGTTAGAATTAAAAGTTTTGAAAAATCTAGAAATATTCATTATTTATGTTTGAAAGAATGCATTCTAAATATTCATTATTTATGTTTTAAAGAATGCATTCTAAATATTGAGCGCAAGTGAGATTCCTATGACTATGTTTGATTAAATTTATTTTGATAAATTTGAAATAGTTAACACAAAACATATATAACTTGGAATTTGTTGAAATACATTTAAAGTAATTCCAAACACTATAGGAGGTTAGTATTATTCATTTTATCTACAATAAATAATATATTATTATTAGTATATAATAAGAACTTTTTGGATAATGATTTTTTTTCAATTAATTCTCAATTAGGTATCAAAATTAAGTTGGAGGTTTATTAATGATGGTAAATGGTTGATGGATGAATAAGATAGTTGGTAAGTATTATGTGAAGTAATTTTCAATAATAGAATTTATGGAAGAAGATTAAATGGAAAAATCATTAGATGAAATAATATATTTTGCTTTCCTCACAAGTTTTCCTAGGTTCTTTTTCCAAAATACTTACATCCTAATTTAAATTATTAGAAACAATACTATACAAGATTAATCTTCTATTAAAAATAAGGTATATTTAGAATATTAAAACAACTAATAAATCTACAAAACTTTAAGTTAAGTCTTATTTACTAAAAGTACATTAAAATAACAAAGCAATGGAAACATTTTTATAGAATATTCTTCAAAACAACTACCAATTGAGATATTGAGATCAAATTGACAATCATTACTCACTTGTAAATCATTTTCAAGAACAACACATACCTCATCAATGTCTTTGAGTTGTAAGTTCATAATCATATTTAAGCATGGATTCTTTCTCTACATAACCAAAATCATTCTGAATTTTTAGAGGTGACAAAATGAGAATTCATTATAATCCTTTTTATATTCGACATATATCATCCTGTATTTTAAGTTTCCTTTGGAATTAATGAAATAATAACCTAACATAAGCATGACCATGGGTGAAGTGGATTTTATAAAAATGATTCCACTTCCTTCCTCTTTACAAGACAGGTTAGAAGTACCAACATCATGAGATGAATTCACATGCATGCAATTATATATATATATATATATATATATATATATATATATATATATATATATATCATCATGAGATGAATTCGCCCTAGAAGCAACAACACTTAAACCTAGTAGCAAAAGACCTTGATGCAGCAAAAACTCCAACCTTGATGCAATAGAAACTTTGACCTTGATGCAACACCACTTCGAACTCTCAGCAGTAGAACTTCAAACTTTCAATAGTAGCCCAATAACTTAACAGGATTGAGAGAGAGATAGCCCAAAACTTCCATTTAGCCTTTTCCTACAATTCTCTTCCTTCTTCAGCAATTTCACACTTTTCTACTTCTCCTTCTTCAGTATTGAACTTGAGTGAGCAATCCTCCAAATGATTCGAACTACACTTCTATATATAGCCTTTTCTATGGGTCAAATTTCCCTAATGTAGGCCGACTTCATTAGGTGAGGGACGACTTGGTGTGGAGGTGACAAATGACTTATTTGACTCAATATTGTTTTTTTTTGCATGATACAAAAGCCCAAGAAGGGTCTCATAAGATTAACAATGACTCTAATGACTCAATATAAAATCTATAATTCCACAATGGATACTTTGACATAAAACATGATGACCCAAGCATGAAACCCATGCCTTAATAAGTCATAATAAAAATAATAATAATTTATTTTTCTTTCTTTTAATAAATATGTTTCATTATGACTCAAATACAATTGTGAATACCGAACCTAGTTACATTCTTCAACATGAGGTTGCGCTCGTGGTTAATGCATGTGTATCCTTAGAAGACCGAGAGAGAGGGCCAACATTATCAATGAGGCCGCCATATGCAGTGTGAAGAACCACAACAGGTAGTGAGTGGTAGTTGTAAAAGACGCCACCATTGAAATAGATATATTATATTTTCTTTGACTGATCCAGTAGCCAAATAAAAATCCCATGACAAAGCCCAAGAACACATCATTATTAGTTGCCAAATGTGAAGACTCTACTCCCTCGCCAGTGATGAGCACTTGATGAGCAAGATCCATCTAAAGGAGAAAGGAGGAGGCAGAACTTGGATATTTGAACAACTATGACCCACCGATGATGCCCGACAGAATACAATCTGTGGTGTTTTCAATGATTTCGATGATCGTGTTACTTGGCAGGAGCATGTGCATGGCAGAGACGCTAGAGCTTTCCATCAACCTATTTTCACCTCCGCCTTGTGGTTCTGTAGCTGAAAACACTACAATAAATAAGAAAAGCAACAACAATGCCCACGCCATAACCTAAAATTTCTTGATTTCTATCACAATTCTATTTCTTTATTGCAAAATCTTGATTTTCGTCACTCTTAATTTTGGTGATCAACGCCTTCACAACCGTTGTAATGCTTGCATGTACATAATATCAGTAGGAGTTCGATTTTATCTCTTTCTTTTAAATAACGATTTTTGAACAAATTGAAAATTTATAATTCTCACCCCTGCCCTGCACCAAATTTCGATATTTATCATATTTATACATAATTACATTATAATTTTCATAATTAAACACCGAATTTCATATAATTTTTTTTTTAATTATAAATATTTATTGTGGAAACATAAATATACCATATGCTTTTTATTATATATATATATATATATATATTATAGAATAGATAATTTCATTTTATTGTTAAATTTTAGAATTATTTTTAATTATAAATATTTGTTTTTGTAAGATCGACTAAGATCTATTAATTAAGAAAAATATAGTACAATGCATAGTCAGAGCTAAGGAATTTAGCCTATTCCTGCTCGAATTTGTCTCCAAAATATCAAAAAAATGGGTTGCCCTGGACAGGGAAACCAACCCATTAACATTCTAGAGAGTTCCGAGATAGCTAGCATTTCTAAAGTGTTATTGAAAACTAGAAAAACCAAATTTATCAGACGTGTCCAAAAGAGAACTATATAGCACGAGGCATAGCCATCAAGTCTTGTTGGCATCTTCATTCTGGACCGCTTCAAGTCCTGGAGGGTTTTATTCTGTTAATGGGCATCCATAGATGTGTGCAATTTCTTCCTCTTCCGCTATGAAGACGTGCGGAACCCTGTGTGGAGCCTCATCATTATTGTCCCTGCTCCATATTCCGTCAGATGACATATTCCATAGGTTCGCCATGTGCATTGAAGGGGTTTTTACAAGTAAGCTCTCGAGCTTTCATGGCGAAGGCGATAGAGAGAGAGGGATGGTTGATTTGCGGTATCTGTGCTTTAATTTGGGCGGACTAGGCAAGGAGGGGTCAATACTGGAGTTGAGGGAGGCTTCCGTGCTTAGAGAACTAGAAGGAGAGGTTGCTAGTTGGGTAATGGAGGCGGAAGAGGGATCATGAGCACAGTCGAAATGCCTGTGTGCGTTGTCGCGATGCAGGCGAGTAGGGAGTGCTTTTCTAACATTTCCACGACGTGGCTTCTAGCGCTGGAGGGGGGACATGGTGTTGCAATTGAGTAAGGTAGCGAGGCAAGGGAGAAGACACAGAGGGTGGGCAATGCTTAGAGGAAGAGCCGAGATGGCGAGGAGAAAATGCAGAGTGCAGGCACAATGAGAGAATATTAGGCTTGAAGGAGAGGTCGGGAGAGTGCTTAAATTCTTGAGCATCGAGTAGAGAGCCCAACTTAAGGTGATATATGGCATTAACTGCCTTAGGTGACAGCACAGAGGCTTGGATCCAGCTGCAGGACAGACAGAGATATTCTTGAAGTGGCATTAAATTTCCACTTGGTGCGATGAGGAGTTGGCAGTCGGGCATGGCGCCGCTAGTTCAGGCTATGGTGTGTCATGTGCATCCGTGGGAGGTTGAGTCGCGTGCGAGGCATGAGCGTTGGAGGGCTCACACGAAATTTCACCCAGATCTGGGAGATTTTTAATTATAAATATTATGTATATATTTAAAATTTAATTTATTGTTATTGTTCACTAAAAAGTTATAAAAAAATTCCAATGCTACAATTTATTCAGGTTGCATGTATTAAACTAAAAACAGATCGTGTTGCACATTCCCCGTGTCACTGATATTTAAATGTTATTGGATGTCTTTAATATTTGAATAGATAATTGAGTTGCACATTGCCTACGTCACTGATATTTAAATGTTGCTTGATGTATTTAATATTTGAATAGATATTTTGTAACATGTCTTATTACATAATAAGCATAAAACTGCCAAAAAATAAAAAAATATTTGTTTTTCAATCTTTTGTCTTACCATATGTAAATTATATTCTTACCCTACATTTCTTACAATATATAAATTACATACTTACCTTACATATAATTTTTCAAGTTACATATATTGACAACAATTTAAATATTTGGTTTACCCCTTCAAATCCTAATGTCAAGCTTATTATTATCTTGGTTTACTTCTTCCTCGCCATTACAGAACCTACCTTACATAATTTGAAGTGCATTAACATTTGGGTATTAAATTGTGTCTTGGCACCCATTAATTTAACCTTAACATTGAATTCCGAACTATGTGTGGTATTACTCTTGTAACTCACCACTTAACGCCAGTTAGGGTACCTGGGAGTTATAGTTTGGCGTAAATAACATAGTGGATGCCAAATAAACCACATCGAGAACTCCAAAAACTTTGATTACATTGACATGCAAAACATGGTTTCCTGTGAGCCCTCAATCCCCATCCATCTCATCTGACGATGCTCATGGATTGTCATAATTTTAGTCTAACCACCAGGTTTTACCTTGTATTTCCTTCATCATTATTCTTTTTCAGGTATGAGGGTTTCAACTATGCCTGCAAGTAAACTGCTTACAAAGATCTCACTCCAAAATTCATCAATTTCTCGTTATATTGTCATGGCTTGTTGTCTTGCTCAATATCATATGTTGTCAAGGAGGTTTAGGTTAATTCGCAACAACCTTTTGGGTTGCTGGTTTTGTGATGGTGCAACCACAGTCACTCTGGACGAGGGAAAATGGTAAGGTTTCTCTATTTTGTTCAACACTTAACCAATTTCTCCCTCTTTTGTAGGGTTGGGCGTATTTTTGCGGTGTTTTAAGTGTAATTTTTGGCTTAAATGTGTCGGGGCTACATTGTTACTTTGGCTTGGTCTCCTGGAAATTGTACTTCCTTCCACCAATGGCGCCTCGAGTCCTCCACTTCACGCTTATAGGTAAGCTTCCCATTTACTTGCAATAAAGAAATCTTTTCCTTTTCTAGCAGCTCCAATGTACTTTCGACTAGTAACAGGTTGTGTGCCTGTAGGTGTGATTTGGAGTTTAGTTCATGCTCACCCTTTGGCTTAGAGCGAGATCAGTTCTCAACCCTCGAACAAGACGCAACGACACTCCTCAGTTCCTTAATGATTTTTCCTAAAAAAAAATTAGTTGACAAGTTGCCTATTCTTTTTTTAAAAATTTATTTGCTCTTTTCGAATCAGAATGTAAGGGTTTAAAAATGAATTTCCTTACGGTGACTAGTTGATATATGATGTTACTACATATGTAATGTTGAAGTTGTTAAGGAGGGTTTCGATGAGTCATGACCTTTGAATGCTAATATTGTACCTATGTTTTACAATACTATTTTACAGGTTCTATTATATGGTTTTAAAATATTGTTCTGAATATACCTCCAGTTTCCAGAGCTTTTGTTGTTCTTTTAATTTATCAAATTTGTTATCTCCTACCTTAAAAGTTATGTATTCCTTTTGTTGTATCAATGGTTAATTTTACTTGTTTGCATGAATGACCAACTGAGATGCTCTTGTAAGTCTACCACTCATCCCATGGGGTGAGTACCATTACAGTTCTTGGGACAACAGACTGTTTTGGACGAAACCCCTAGGATTTTTTCGGCACTAATCGGTCCCACCGTATTAGTACAATTAATTGATTCGGTGGTTATTTAGGCTTGAGGGTTGTTTTAATACACTATTATGCATTAGTTTCCAGTGATAATATTTTTCATGCACTCGAATTTAATGTAACATGGTTATTCATTAGATGTCTTCTAATTCACAGTTTCAAATTAACCACGTAGAGGGTATGGTCTTCGTTGGTTCTTAAATAAGGAAACCATGTCCTAATAATTTACACAGTAACTATTTCAACCTAATTGCATTATATATTTACACATAATAAAATATTTAAGGTCATGGTTCTGCATTGTAATTCCTCACAATCAAATTTTACAGACTCCCATTATTTTCATTTACTACCAACAACTGACTCCACAACGCAATACATTCATGGACCTGTTATTCCATTTTATTTATTGTCCAATTATATTATCCATGCACAACGCACATTAAATCAATAAGATTATTCATTTAATTCACCCAATGAGATTATTCATTAAGAATGTGTATTCAATCAATGAGATCATTCCTATACAATGCATAATCTTTCACTGAACAAATTGTTCACATGATATTTTTATCCACTGAGCATAATAATTTGAAGAAAAAATATGTTTTCAAACAAGGTATTCATCCATAAAACATAATATTTCATAGCACAACTATTCACATAATACATCTATTCCAATATATTATCATAGTAACCTTGAAATAAATTCTTCTTCTACGGTTATGTTTCTTGTTAAAACAACATAAATTTCCAGACGAGCATACTTATATTAAATCAAAAAAGTCGAGGAAATGATGGAGAGGTTCCTCCTCCCAACCATAGTATCTGGAAATTACATCCAAATTCTCCCCCGAGATTATTCCTTCTAAGTTTGGAATACAGAATGGGTTACATGGACCTGAATACTGCAAGTCAAATCCAAACCTTGACTGGAAAATCCGACTAGTATCACCCAATTCAAGGATCTTTGTCATGCTCTTGTTATCTCTTTCTCTGAGAAGCATCCTACCTAAGATAATCTATGTTCCCTTCCTTCGGTTTCCCTCTCTTCAATATAATTTCCCTTTTATCTTTCAATAAAGAGGTGTAACCGTTTTCCAACTACTTGGCACAAAGACCACTCCTTAGAACCTTTCCATTGTTTCATCCACTTCTATTAAAATCACACACACAGAAGTATATATTTATATTTAAAATGAAATATAGATCTAAGTCTAATTGAATTCCAACTCCAAGTAACTAACCTACGTAACATCAACTATGTAATTACTTTCACGACCAAGGGGAGTTACATCTCCCCCCCCCCCCTTATGCGAAACACCGTCTCTAGTGTTCAATCTTGCCGCTGGAACAAGCCTGTGTATGATTCCCGCATAAGACCTTCGTCTTCCCAGGTAGCTTATTCTGGGATAAAGTGCTTCCACTGCACTTTAACTTGGATGATATCTCACCTCCAAAGTGTTTTTTCTCTCTGTTCGAGAATTCACAGGGGTTCTACCAAAATTTATCTGTCTGGTTCTACTTGCCAACATCATAATTTAGTATTAGATCATATTGTTCAATACATAATGTTAACACTCCATCGGATCTCCGAGGCTGAGAAGAGACCAGCAAAGTTAACTAAAGACCAATCTCTCGCCAAGAAGCTAACCCTACTAGGAAAGAGAGGGATCTCTCCAAGGGATCATAGCCAAGAGGGTTGGATCAATTAGGTTTTAGGCTAGGTATAGTATAACAGGGGTTTTGATTCGTTGATTTGGGTGTTGGATGAGTGAATTAGGTCAAAGAGGTAACTAGGTTAGGGAAAATAAGATCAGAATTGCAAGTATCTGATGGGGCAAGCTAGGTAGGCTCTCTAACACTTTAGGGTTCTTATGTGAGATGGATCATACTGGTGAGGTGCTAAAAATAGCATGATAGTACATGAATTCTTTTTAAACTGAATAAATGAAACAAATTATGATGATTCTCCCACAACAGAGCATAAAAGATGTATTCTGCTTATCATACTTGAGAACCAAACATATCATAGAAGTGGAATGAACATGGAAAGTACAAAAAATTCATACATATGCAACAGAAGAAGAAACTATGTCAAAATATTGTACCACAAAAATCCCACCAAAATAGCTGCAACTCATCCAATATATTCCTGCCAAAATCTGAATACACTAGTGTCTCTAATCAATACAACATCAGCCAACCTCTCAAATGAGTGAAGAGGTGAAAGATATAGGCAAGAAACAACTTATCCCAACCTCAAGGGTCGAATCCCTGAGTTGAGGAGCTGATCCACAAAAAGCTGAATTGAAAACCCAAAGACTAGGGACGTCAAACAACTCTCCACTAGTTTTGGTGAAACTGATTCAGTCATCCATGAAACACTTTTACCTAATGTATTTACCCTATAGTAACTCAAAATTATCATAATTACATTTATATCCATCATTTACATCAGTAAAATTCACATTTTCCATGGTCAAACTCAGAAAACTAGGAAAAAATCAGACAATTGTCAGGAGCGCAACACCTGCCTGAAAATGAGGGCAGAAATGTCATTTTTGAGGTGTTTTTAGCCATTTATCCTTGCCATATTGTCAATTTTTGGCCTATAAAGTGTCAAAATTTCATGTTTTCTAACTTCATAATCCAATGGTGGTCTTATTTTTTCATTTTGAGGCCCCTAGACGAAGCGTTGCGCTCCTATCAGTCAAACTGTGCTGAAGACTGTCAGAAGTTTGCATAGAAATAAAAATTGCAAAAATTGCTCAAAAAATATTCAAAATTGGTATGTGGAATGCTGATGAAGTATGATAAGAAACCAAAGAGGCCTCAACAATGATGTCAAGTTTCCTCTTCTCCTCTTCGGTGATTAGGGTTTCTAGCTTTACCTTCACCTTTTGGAGTTTTGACCTTGCTATTTGATTCCTTCGGAAATAATACATAGTCATGCGTCTATGGATATCACTGTCTTTCTTTGCTTTCTCCAGGAGCTTCTCCAGGTGTATGTTGGTCTTGTCAAGCCAAATTTCCCTATTCTCATCAATTTTCTTGGCAATTCTCTTTTCCAAGGTGAGTTTTTCTGCATCCAATGCTCTTTGAGGCCTCTTGTTTTGGGTCTCTTCCTGGTGGTTTGAGCCTCATCATGATGAGGCTCATAATGTTCCATCATTGACTTACCTTTGGTATCTTGTTTCTTGGCCTTCAACAACTCTAAGTCTAAATTATTTGCTTGTCACTGAGCTTCTTGTTTTCTTGCTCAAGGTAGGAGGTGACAAATTTGGCTCTTGCCAAATTATCTTGTAATTCCATGATCTTGGCATCTTTCTCTTGGATTATCAATCTTGAGTTTTCATGGTCATCTAGGTCATCCAATTCCACCAATTCAAACTCTCTCTCTTGCTCATGATGAAGGTCTTCCTTTTCTTCCATGTTTTAGTTGTGTTTTGGGAAAAACCTTTGGGAAGAAGGGGAAGGGAAAGGGAGTAGGATAGTGGGGTTAGGGAATTGGGATGGCTAAGGAAAAATTTAGGGAAGTAGGGAAGGTATTTAGAGAGTTTTTGGAAGCGATGGGAGGGAAAAATTCTTAGGGAGATAGACTAGGGAATTCAATTACAGGGATTTTGTTTAGGTGGGTAGGAAATGCCACCTAGATTTAGGGTTTGGGGAATAGAGTTGGGGAAAAGGTATTGGAGGAGTGTAAGGACAAGGGAAGTGTCTAGGGAGTGTGAGGAAGGGATATAGGGTCCAAATGAAGTTAATTAAACTTGGTATGGGGAGTATTAGGGTTTATTTTCCCAATTTTGGAGTGGCATATGAGGGATATTTAACACCATGAATTCTTAATTATAAACTTAAAAAAAGGTTGGAGGAGGTAAAAATTACATGGAAATAACTTAAGAGAATTTGATTTGAAGAAGAAACAACTTGCAAGAGGTTTGGAGAGCTATGGGTGAAATTTGGCAGGAGCACAGTGCCTAAGCCTAGGAGCGCAGCGCGAAGCCCTGGAGCGCAACGCTAAAATGCCAGGAGCGCAATTCCACCTTCAAACCTACTTTTGGATGACTTCCCAAAGTCAAAATTGGGTGCATGATATCTTTTTGGTAATCTATTTCTGTCTAATACACAATGGACCTATCAAGCACTGAAATTGATCAATTTTAGCCCCTCAAAAATCAATTCTCCTAAGAGTGGTCAAAAAGTGGAGTGTGCTATTGCATGCCACTTTTGGAGGCCTTCCTAAAATCCAAATTGAGCTCATGATAGCTCATTGGAAATCTATATCTGTCTAGTTATTATTTTATTCATCAAAAAAGTCATTTGGACACTCCAGCTAGGAGAAAATTTGAGTTTCCCAAGGTCACTCTAGAAGTGAAACAACTCTCTTGTAGCAACTATATTTTTGACATTTATCCCAAAACATAACACCTGCATAAAAAATGAAGGCATTTTTTCTTCCTTTTTCTATGATTAACAAAAACCTCTTTCAGTTTTGTGAAATTCATCTCCATTTGGTCAGAAACATCCTTTAAAGCAAAATTGGCCCTATGTGTGGCAAATGATTTGTCCCTTGGAATGACTTCTTGAAAAATGATGTAGACATGATGCTTATGAGCTGAAATGGCCTCATACTTGATGAAATTTCATGAATTGGCTTGGGACCCACATTTCCTCTAATTGCTGGTGCAGGTTGGTGCAATTTTATTTTTTATGACCTTGAAAACCCTAATACCTAATGGAGACTCTGACTGAATGAAACCATGATGAACATGATTGAAATAATAATGACAACTCTTGGTGATGGTACACTCAGAAAAGTGGTGAAATGAGCCAGCAAGTGATGAAATTTTTTAAAACGGTGAGATTTGACCTAGGGCTACCTCCAGTGACCAAATTTTTGCATGATGACCTAATGGAATGACAAAATTTTCAGAATGAGACCCTAAAATGATGTGAAAAGATATATTTTTATCACTGGTGGCAGGATGCAAAAACTGACACTAACACATAACATCAATTAATAATTCTTTAAAAAGAAAATTACTGTCATATTCCATTTTAATATTGATACCTTCGCTTCTTACCAATTAATGATGTGCCAAGAGTCATACACGTATTTCTTTAATAAGGAAACATGGAATAAATTATGAACACATATGTTACTAGGTAAGGCAAGTCGATAGGCAATCATACCCACCCTTTCAAGAATCTAGAAGGGTCCACAATATCAAGGGAATAATTTTTCACATCCTTTCCACTATAAAGTTCTTTTCCAGGGTTCTACTCGTAAAAATACATTGTCCCCCACTTGGAACTCCTTGTAAGTTCTTTTCTTATCAGCATATGCCTTCTGCTGATCCTCAGTAGCTTTCAAATTTTATCGAACCTTCTTTACCATTGCCTCCAATTCTGCTAACATATCTGGTCCCAACAACAACTTATTCTTTGGGCTATTCCATTTGTTGGGTGTGCGACATCTCCTTCCATATAGGACCTAAAAGGGACTCATTTTTAGAGACTCTTGATAGTTGTTGTCGATGAATTCTATTAAATGTATATATTCTTCCCACTTCCCAAGTTGTTATATCATGTACATTATCATCATATCTTCAAAAAATTGATTTACCCACTCAATTTGACCATCAGTTTTGGGATGGTAGGCAGTACTAAAATGAAATTGTGTACCTAATCCTGCAAAAAGAGTTTTCCAAAATGAAAATGTAAACTTTGCATCTTGATCAGATATCATGAATTTTAGCATCCCATGAAGTCTAAATAATTCATGCATAAATACATTCACAATTTGGGAAGTTTTATATGTGGATTGAACAAAGATGAAATGAGCTACCTTTCTCAATTTTTTCACCACCACCATAATAGAATCATTTTCTTTCTTTGTTTTAGGAAAACCCGTTATAAAATCTAGGGTGATTACCTCCCACTTCCACTCTGGAATGGGTAACGGATGTTGTAACCCAGCTATATGTTGGTGTTTAGATTTAACCTGCTGGAATTCAAGACACTTTGCCAGATATTCTATGATATCCCTCCTCATAATAGGCTAAACATAACTATTCTTTATAGCAGAAATTAATTTATGGTATCCTCAATGAGAAACATAAGGTCTTTTATGAAATTCATCTAGCATCCTTTGTTTAACAGACACCTAGTTTGGAACGTATATCAGCCCTCTAAAGGTCAATAAACTGTCTTTTTTTATATTAAATTCAGATTGTTGTTTTAAACTTTCCCATTGCTAGGCTTGCTGCCACAAGAACATATACTTAGGATCCTTAGGTGCGGTCTCCTTGATTAAGTTTTTCAAGTTAAAATCAACTTGAAAAAAGGTTAGTTCATAAATATAATGTGCTTTCCTACTTCAATAATTCCCTACTCGGTTTTATTTTCCTTTTAGATGCTTAATATCGAAGTCAAATTCACTAAGAAAATTTGTCCATCTGGCTTTTCATGCTTTAAGACTAGGTTGTTTAAAGAAACTATTTAAATTGTTGTGGCCAATCATTAATAGAAATTTCTTTCCTATAATAATGTCTCAAAATTTTGAGAGAATGTACTACTGAAGTCAACCCAAGATCATACACAGAGTATATTTGTTTGTGCTCTTTCAGTTTTAGAGGCTCATAAGCAACCACCTTATCCTCTTGCATCAACACTCCCGCAACTCCCTCTTGACATGCATTAGTGTAGACTATAAACTCGTTTGTAGGGTCTGCAATTTTTAATACTGGGGCGAAAGTCAATAAGTGTTTTAATTGTTCAAAGATATGCTGACATTCATTTGTCCATTTAAAAACCTTTTCCTTTTTCTGCAAGGAAATTGTGGGGTAAGATATTATGGAGAATCCATCAATAAAACGTCAACAATACCCTTCATGACCATTAAAATATCGAATATCAACAACATTACTGGGTAAGAGCCACTCCATAATGGTTTTAATTTTCACAGGGTCAACGGTTATCCCTTCCTTCAAAATTACATGACCCAAATACTAGATTTGGTCTTCATAAAAATCACACTTACTAAAATTCACATACAACTCATGTTCCCGCAAGGTCTAAAGTACTATTTGCAAATTCTTTTGGTTTTCCTCCATATTTCTTGAGTATATAAGAATATCGCCAATGAAGATTAAAAAAAAATTGTCAAGGTAAGGATGAAATACATGACTCATGAGACTCATGGAATTTACTGGAGCATTGGTAAGTCCAAAAGGAAACACTAAAAAATCATAGTGACCATAATGAGTTGAGAAGGTTGTTTTAGGAATATCCTTCTCCCTTACCCTTATCTGATGATAGCCCAGTCACAGATCAATCTTAGAAAATATGGTAGCTCCTTTAAATTGGTCAAACAGGTCATTAATCCTTTGTAACGAATATGTTCATAAATGTCAACTTATTAAGTTTTATGTAATCAATACACAATATTAATGTACCATCTTTCTTCTTAACGAACAAAACAAGGGCTCCCCAAGGAGATACACTTGGATGAATATAACCCTTATCAAGTAATTCTTGCAACTATATATTAACTTAGTAAGCTCAGGGACACTCATTCGATATGGGGTTCTTGCTACTAGTGCAACTCCAGGGATCAACTCTATAGTGAAATATATCTTCCTTTTTAGGGGTAATCCAAGAATTTCCTCAGGGAACACATCAATTTTTTTTTTTGAATAATTGGTATATTTGCTAAAGTGGTTTTCTTCTCTTTGGAATTAGTATATCCCACCTTAATTGCATAAATTTAACAACCCTTCCTGATTCATTTACCCAATTGGGAAGTTGTAATAGATAATAATCTCATAGGTTTTCTTATCCATTGAATTTCTCATCTTACCCCTTCTTTAGAAATATAACTAATGTTCTTATCCTTACAGTTCGCTAAATACCAATGGTCCTATATCCAATCCATCCCAATTAGTACATCATAAGATCTTAAAGGAAATACATTAAGATTCGCCTTAATGGTATGACCTGCTATCTCAATGGGGCAGTTATCTACTTTAGATGATACCCTCCTTTTTACATTGATACCAACTACGGGTTGGGAAATTTACAATTTTGTAATTGACATAATTCAGTAATATTTGGGCTAATGTAACTTAGAATAGCTCTTGGATCTATTAAAATTGAAACAACATGGTTTAACAATTTACCTCCAAGCTTTATCATAGTAGTCTAGTACTCTTCTTAATGATCGTCTAAAGAAGCCTCTAGCTACATATTCGACCATAGAAGCCTCTTGAACATTGGCAGTGTGTTCCATCCTTGCGTGGTGTGGACAATGTTTGTATTAATGACGCTCCCCACAACCCCAACATTTCAATGGAGGTTTTTGAAACTAGATGCCCTCTGGTTTACTGGAAGCTTCAATGTGCTTCACTTCACGTGGTGGTTGATATTTTTGCTACCCTTTGCCTGGGTTCATGCTTTGAGAATTCTTTGTCAAATTCCTACTATTTATAGGTTTTGCAGCTTTGAAATTCAAGAAACTGTGTGCCCTTTCTTACTAGTCCAACCCTTATTACCTTCCCCTTTCCGCTTCATCTGTTGATAACATATTTGGCCCTTTCACATGGCTTCGTCCATGGTCCTAGAATTTTCAAATTCTAGGCGTATTTTCATGAAGGTAGGAAAACTGTTCATGAATCGTCACACCTTAGCCTCCTCTTCATGTATATTTGACACATACCTTAGTAAAGAAGTAAACTTAATCACAAACTCGTCCATAGAAAATTGTCCCAGACAAATATTGTGGAATTCCTTTTCCTTATCATCATAAAACTGCTATGTCAAACTTATCATGCTTTAAACTTATTTTGGAATTCCTCCCAAGTCACTCCCTTCTCCTCGAATCCATGAAAAACCTTGACTTCCTCCCACCATAATGTGGCCTTCCCTTGTAATTGATAGATAGTTAGCCTTTCTTTCAGATTTTCATCGTACTTATATATTTGGAAGTACTTGTTTATATTAATTAGCCATGCTTCCGCAACTTCATTTTTCTGAACTCGCCTTTTAACTCCCACTTTCTTATTTTTATTCTTTTGATGATCAGACACATTCTCTAATTATTCTTCTTTTTCTAACCATTAGGTATGGCTTTTCTCAAAAAATTTCTCATCACCCTGTCCATGTTCCTCACCCCTCTCTTCATTACTAGAGTTGGGTATAGATTTCTAGTGGTTTTTGCAGTCAGAGAGGATTTTTAATATTCGCTCTTGATCCCTCGTAAACCTCTCATTGTCTACTCTCAAATTATCCATCTAAGCTCTCAACTCTTGAACGATCTCCATCAATACTGCAGTGGGGTGTTGTCATCCTCCCTCCAATTGGACCCACATTTCCAGATTGGGCATAGGCCCTCCTCCCTCAGATGGTCCAAATGTTTGAGTACTACATGTTCCTCTTCTCATCGAGTTTATCCTTATCACTCCTTTCTGTGCACAAAGCATCATAGCAAGCCACAACGTAGTAGCTAGGCTTTGATACCACTTTTAACATGTCTTACTACACATTAAGCATAAAACTACCAAAAAATAAAAAATAAAAAATAAAAAAATATTTGTTTTTCAATATTTTGTCTTACTATATGTAAATTATATACTTTACCCTACATGTCTTACCATATGTAAATTACATACTTACCTTACATATGATTTTTCAAGCTACATATATTGACAACAATTTCAATATTTGGTTTACCCCTTTTAATCCCAATGCCGGGGTTATTATTATATTAGTTTACTTCTTCCTCTCCATTATAGAACCTACCTTACATAAGTTGAAGTGTATTAAAATTCGAGTATTTAATTATGTCTTGGCACCCGTAATACTATAACCTTACCATTAAATTCCAAACTGAATGTGGTATTACTCTTGGAACTCATCAAATAAAGCCGGTTAGGGTACCTAGGGGTTACATTTTGGTGAAAATAACATAGTGGATGATAGCTAAACCGCATCCAGAACTCCATAAAATTCAATTACATTGACACACAACACATGGCTTCCTATTATCCCTCGATCACCATCCATCTCATCTAATGGTGCTCATGGATTTTTAGAAGTTTAGTCTAACCATTGGGTTTTTCTAGGTCTTTCCTTCATCATTCTACTTCATCATGCATGAGGGTTTTAGCTATGCCTGCAACTAAATTTCTTACACAAATCTCACTCAAAACTTCATCAATTTTTCGTTATACTGCCACAAATTGTTGTATCGGTCAATCTCTTATGTTTCCAAGGAGGTTTATTTTAATTCGTAGCAACATTTTGGGTTGCGGGTTCAGTGATGGCATAACCACAATCACTCCGGATGTGGGAGAATGGTAATATCTCTCTATTTATTTCAACACTTAACCACTTTATCCATCTGTTGTAGGGTTGGGCATATTGTTGTGGTGTTTTAAGTGTAAATTTCGGCTTCATTGTGGAGGGGTTACTTTGTTACTTCAGTTCGGTCTCGTGGACACCATACTTCCTTCCATCAATGGTGTCCCGATTCCTCCACTTCACTCTTACGAGTAAGCTTCCCCCTCACTTGCATTAAAGAAATATTTTCCCTTTTTAGCAACTCCAATGTATTTTCGACTAGTAACATGTTGTGTGGTTGTACGTGCAATTTGGAGTGTATTTGGTGCCCACCCTTTAGCTTGGAGCGAGATCAATGGTCAACCCTTGGCCAAGACACAAAGACATTTGTTTTTTCCTTAATGGATTTTCCTAAGCAAGTTGTAGCCGACAAGTTGGCTATTCTCTGTTAGCACTTTTATGTGCTCTTTTCGAATTAGACTGTAAGGGTTTAAAAAATAATTTCCTTCTGCTAATTAGTTGATATATGATGTAACTTCATATGTAATGTTGAAGTTTTTAAGGAGGGTTTCGATGAGGCTTGACCTCTGAACCCTAATATGGTACCTATGCTTTACACTATTATTTTGCGAGTTCTATTGTATGATTTTAAAATATTGTTTTGAATATACCTCTAGTTTCCAGAGATTTTGTTATTCTTTTAATTTATCAAATTTGTTATTTACTTCCTTAAAAGTTATGAATTTATTTTGTTGTATCAATGGCTAATTTTACTTGTTTGCATGAACGCCCGACTGAGAGTTTGTTTTACAGCTACCGCTCAGCCCATGGGGTGAGTATCATTACAGTTCTTGGAACAATGAACTGTTTCAGACAAAACCCCTAGGGTTTTTCTGGAACTAACCAGTTTCACGATATTAGTAAAGTAAATTAGTTTGGTGGTTATTAGGCTTGAGGGTTATTTTAATACATTGGTATGCATTAGTTTCGAGTGATAATACTTTACATGCACTCAAATTTACTGTAACATGGTTATTATGGGTTTAACTGTAATATTCATTAGATGTCTTCTAATTCATAGTTTCGACTTAACCACGTAGAGGGTACGATCTCGTTAGTTCTTAAATAAGGAAACCTTGTCCTGAGAATTTACACAGTAACTATTTCAACCAAATTGTATTATATCTTTACACATAAGAAAATATTTAAGGTCAGGGTTCTGTGTTGTAATTCCTCACAATGAAAGTTTACAGACTCCCACTTTTTCATTTACTACCAACAACTTACTCCACAACGCAATCCATTCATGGACCTTTTATTCAATTTCATTTATTGTCCAATAATATTATTCAAGAACAATTCACATTAACTTAATAAGATTATTCATTTACTTTAACCAATGAGATTATTCATTTACAATGCATATTCAATCAATGAGATTATTCCTGTACAATACATAATCTTTCACATAACATATTGTTCACGGGATATGTTTATCCACAGAGCATAATCATTTAAATAACATATTCGTTTTCAAAGAGGATATTCATTCACAGAACATAATCTTCCATAGAACAAATATTCACATAATACATCTATTCCAGTACATGATCATAGTAATCTTGCAAGAAATTCTTCTTCTACCGTTATTTTTCTTATCCAAACAACATAACCTTCCAGACCATCATACTTATATTAAGTCAAACAAGTCTAAGAAACAATGGAAAGGTTCCTCCTCTCGACCGTATTTGTGTTAGTGTGTTTGGTGCACGCATGTATGAAATCACACAAACTTAAGGGGTGTGATTTACCCTCTTAAGTTATTGGTCACGCGCAGAAAAAGAAGTGGAGTCAAGCAAGTTAGTGGAACATGCTAGAATCACAAACATACTAGATAGAGAAATGGCATGCATATATAAAATAAAACTAAACTAAAACTAAAATAAATAAAACAAAGCTCTGAATAGAGTCAAACAACTGCAATAATCCAAACGGTGGCTCTTTCAGCCCCTATTATTGGGTGCTGGTAGGAAATGAGGATGAAACTTTAACCCTCTTTCCAAAGGGCCCTTAGAACTTGGGTTCTAAGTCAATGCAAGGATATCTTTACTTCCAAGCTTGCTTCGGTGTAAAGTCTCCCTCTCTCTACTATGGTGGACTGAACTTATTGGATGGCCAACAATTGAGTCCCCTCTATTTCAACTCCGGATCACACACTGTTGGTATTGCTTGGGAAAATTATGTCCAGAATAACAATGTGCTCTCACATTCTTCATCTCTTGGTGGCCTTATATAGGAGAATTCAAATCCTCCTTCCCTCCCTTGGTAAATTGTGGATGGTGAGCCAATAGAGGTGGATGATTCCATTGTGTGCGAAAAGTATTCCATTGTGTGCTCCCTCGATGTCTAAGGAGGCTTTGGTGGTTGTACTTAGGCGGCTTCAAGTGTGAAATCATTGTCCTGGAGTGTGATTTTTGTGGTCCCGGAAAGTGACTTTCACCACCCCCAGGATTGCACGCATTTCGGGTTAAAAGGCGCGCAAAGGCGCTCTTCTTGAAGGATTATGCACACAAAAGCATTTATGACTTTCTCAAATTTGATTTTTCCTTAGACCTTAGATATTTTTAAATACTTTCCAGATTCTTTAATGTCTTTCAGCCCTGTAAATCCTTCTTCCTGACATTAAATAATGTCGTCTTCTGCTTGTACAATTTTCCAGTGTTAACAGTTACCCCCTAATGTGTGAGGTCTAGGAAGAACTGTATAGCCGAAATACATCATAGTTTATTTTTTGTATATTGTGCGTAGAGAGAGAGAGAGAGACTTGTGTGAAGCTCGAAATTGGAGACACCCTGCACCGGTTCAAAGAATGGTCATGTCCTATGGGACCCCTGTAAGCAAATATAATATAATATATATACAAATTTTCTACAAGGCGGGCATGTCCCATGCTTGTGATGTTGTGGCTAGTTAAACAAATCTACTTGACATATACATGTTTTGTCTGTGTCACTAATATGGTAGTGATCTGGTGGTTGCTGACAACGACTGCTGACGCCCTCTGGGGCATTTTTTATTTGACAATAGGTGGAATGTGGTACCCATATGCATAAAATTGGTACGACATATAGCTACGCATTGTACGTATAGGTGCTGGCTGGGACCTTCCCATGTAAGCATTGCTGAAAGAGACACTTATGAAGGCATGGGTCTTCAACGAATTTGATCAAAGTGCAATGGTTGTAAGGTATGATGCCATATTGACATGAAATATTTTGTTGTAGTCGAATTTCAAGAGGATAAATGACATATGTGGGAAATGATGTCTCCCACAGTGCCACCCGAGGATGCCCCTTTTATGGACAGGCGTGATCTAAGGTACCACTTCCTTTTTGGAAAATAGGTGTTGAAGTTGAAAAAAAGGAAGCCTCAACCGAACGAGGGGTAGCTGATATGAAGGGATAGGGACCTGGATGTGATGGGTTTAACATAAGCATGTTGGCGAGGGGTGACTGAAAACTAATGATGGGGATTCAGTGGCCCAAGGTAGGAGTATACTAAGCAGCTTGGCAGTAGTCATAGTTATTTTTGATGGGGAAATCCCTAGAGTCGGTAGGACTTCCAGGGTGGGTATAAACTGGCTATGAATGTCATGGTGGCTTGTGTGTGAGGGTGTAATATTTCAACCAAGGGTGTTCAGGGACTACTTCCATGGGATAAAAGCTGAATGAGAGGGTGGGGGACGTAGTGCACCATTTGCGGTCTTCGTACACTTACCAAAAGAATAAAATAATGGGGTTTGGTTTGTACAAAGCACAGAGATGGGTGCCCCGAAACATGAAAGTGTTCACTCACTGATCTTGTGAGGAAGGTGTTTTGTTGAGGGTGGGGGCCCCATTGGTTGGTCTCATGTGTGATTTTGATGAAGCATATGAAAAAGTATTGCAGATGGGATTATGTTGGTGGAGGTATGGTGGGCCAAATGCGAGGCACGATAGTGCGCTTTTGATCTGCTTGTACAACCTGGTCGTCCGGGAAGGGGGTTTTATTATATATGGTAAAAATTTACCTTTATGCATGGTGGATAGATGGTCATGAGGTGCTTCTCGGGCTAAAGTGGTACGGCCATGGCGTTACTTTTGTTGTGATATATGGTCTACTGTGGGTGACGAGTGCCATGGAGGGGAGGTTGTACCGACCAATGAGGATGTTTATCATGTGCAGGGTGAGGTGATGATAAACACGGTCAGATATGTGGAACCTATGGTTGATTTATGATGGAGAAATGGTGTCAGGATATGCAGAGTTTTATGGGACTCTATCATGCTGGGGTAGAATAATACTTGCTCTAGAAATTTCAATGGATGGAGTTGTGAATGGTTTGTGAGATTTTCCTACAAAAACAACTACCTCAAGTGAAAGAATATTCTTTATAAAATATTATTGAAAGTCATGAGCCTTTAAAAAGAACATGAGAGAAGGCATACCTGCTGGCACTGAAAAATTATTTTTTCGGGAGTGCGAATGTGTGGCATCACCTCTGTTCATTATGGAGAGCTGATCACGGAGCATCTTATGGTTCAGAGAATAGGCCTTATGATCTCTTGTTATGGTCCTCCAAAGTTTTTGAAAAGGGCCATATATAGGTGAATATGGCCCTAATTCAATTCATTTGTGCTTGTTGAGTTTTGAGAGGTCAGGGGCTTCTGCGGAGCAATTCTTGCCATTATGGTCAGCCTGAGCACCGGGAATTAGCGATATCATGCCCAGGTAACCTCCATAACGTCTTGGAATTTAAATTTTTCAATCTAAGTGTGCTGGGATCTGTACAAACTTGGTTTGTATGGGTTTTGAGTGATTTTTTTCCTATATTGCACGGGCAATCAGGGCAAAGGCGCGCCCTCTGTGCACATTTTCCAAGGATATGTGCGCTTTAAGCGCTCTTTTCCCCTTCTTTGGCATGCCTCAAATGCACATGTGGGAAATACAAGCCCGCCCTAAGCGGGCATGTCTAAGGGAAATGCGCACAAAAGGCCGAGGCAATTTTTTTTTGAGTTTTTGCCTATTTTTGATATTTTTTCTATTGTTGATGGGTTCCTATTTACATGACAGGTTGTTGTGGAGGGAGAGGGATTGGCCCGAGCTCCGAACTACATTGGTTTTTGATGCCGGGGAGCGCCGTCAGCTGGTTCAATGGGGGCTCCTGAAGTTCGCGAAAAACGAGCTTCTTTAGTCTCAGGATCGATTTCTTTGTTATTTGATCTAGCATTGGCGCAGGAGGCGCAACATGTTTGTGTTGCGTGGGACTAACCTAGCCATCCGTCGTGAGACGGATGTGTACTTCGTGACTAGGTTATTGCCTCATGGTGAGGCATTGAGGTATCCACACCCATCTAGGAGGGTGGATTTGGAGAGGTTCTGGACACGTCATTGCGGCGGGGCACCCCTTACGGAGGGGTGAATCATCATTACTTTAGTGATATATTTGGCCGAGAGGTGCACTCTCGTATTTATTGTGTGACTCGCAGGGTCGTCGGCTCCACATCGAGCATCTGGCACATAGTTTGGAGTCTTGCGCTGGTTGAGGCCCAGCCATTTCTTTGATTTTGCCTGTTTCTACTACGATGGGATGGTGACGCAGCTCAACAAGGTCCGCAATGGATCAAATTTGTTTACATATGCCAATATTCTATGCAAGATTATGTATGAGAGGGTAGTGTTGCTGAGACTAGTGGTGGTGGTGCCTCTTGGGGGGCTACGGGAGCCTCGTATGAGGATATGGGCTCCGGTGATGCCGCGAGTTGGTGGGGGCATGGTGGGGCGTTACTAGAACGCCACAACGGAGGCATGGTTTGAGGTCAACCCTCAGATGTTTTTTCCATTCCCATATGCACAGATGAAATTCCGAGGGGATCCAGAGAGGGGTCTCCCTCCTGGTTATGCTTGGGGACCAACATGTATGTTTTTAAAGTTTGATGTGTTTCTTTGAGTATATATGTGCTTATGTGTTTTGATGGTGACACTGACATAGTTTTGGTTACTCTTGCAGATTTTGGTGAGGTAGGTTTCCCTGTGGCTCAATTGGTCGGCCATGGTCCTCTTTGGAGACCTTGGGGCGGGCAGGGAGGAGATGCTTCTGGAGGAACTGGTGGTGGTGTTGGCCCTTTAGGGGAGTGAAGCAGCTCGACAGCTACCAAGGTTGCGGCCTAACAAGCTTGTGTTGATGCAGAGGCGGCACATGCTAATGCGGTAGAGGCTCTCAATGTTGATCTGACTACTCGGTTGTTGGTTCTAGAGGATGCCTGGGGTCGAGTGGACCGCTTGACCCAGGGGATGCCTTCTCAAGGTTTTATGGATGATCTCAAGGAGGTCTGGTTGGAGATGGTGATGGCTCGAGAGAGGGACTATCGGCCTATTTTACGTCGAGTGGTTGTCTCAGTTGTGATGGCGGCTCCAGTGGTGGTACCAGGAGAAATTGTGGGTCCAGGTGCCCCTCCTGAGTGGGAACCGCCCTAGAGTATACTTGTGCACGGGGAAAGAACCTATTATGAGGATTCTTCCCCTATTTTTGACGAATTTTTGTGTATATTTGCGCTGCTTGATGGGTCAGTGACACTATTTTTGTACTCAGACATATACACCATGATATATATATATGAGAGATGTCATTTGTGGCTCGACACGTTGTGCCCCCTGTTTCTTGTTTATAGATGATGTTATACTGATGGATATCTATGATTTTTTATTTTTTATGTATGATGGTTTATTCGAGATGCATTCTAGTTTAGAATATCGTTAGCTATGTGATCAGTTGTTTGGTTTTGACTCCTTGGTACATGTGTAAATGTAATATAGTCAAATATTCTGCTTAATCTTTTTGCACGTAAATATTTTCTAAACAGATGTGAATCTCTTGTCTCAAATGTTTGGTTTAACTGGGAACTGAGGTAGACATGAATATGGCATATGCCCTGATGGAGGGCGTTGCACATAAGTCTGATGATGACATCATATTATGCCTGATTGTTTGTTGCTAAACCAATACACACACCGTTTGTGTAGAGTGGTGATTGGTCAAGGTGATAGATGACCCAGGTAGCTGTTGCTAGATTTTGAGACCATATTGATGCTCCATCAGCAAATTTGAAGTAAGGTTTGGGTTGGTAATCCATGGCAGCACTTTGAGCGTGTTTCGTAATAATTCTTTTGGTCAAAAATTTAAGGTGGTTGAGTTTGTGTACATTCATTTTAGGGCAGGGCCTTCTTGGCCCTCATGGGTATAACTTCTTGAGGTAAAGGCCATTGATGGGGTTGTTGAGGCATGTCCCATCTGGTTCCGTCAAGATGCAAGCCCCCTGACGGAGGCAATGTTTTATGATGTAGGGTCCTTTCCACAAGGTTTCAAACTTTCCTGGCCCTAGGGCTTCTTTTGAGACATCATAGCGGAGGACTAGTTCTCCCACGGTGATTGAGCGAGGGTTGATGTGACAATCGAATGATGCTTTTACCCATTTCTTGTGGGCCTCATTTTGTTGCAGTGACTGTCGTTTTCTTTCGTCAATGAGCTCTAGTTGTACTAGGCATTGTTATAGAGGGCTCGGTATCATCAAGGAGTTCGATAGCGGCATGAAAATTGGGGATCTCGTGGAAATCAATGCAAAAGCGAAAGGTACCTTGATCTTTTGCGATAGGAATAAGGTGGAAATCCTAGGATGTGGGGCGGCTACAATCCTATTTCTGATATGCGATGATACAAATTGTATATGGTGAATCGTGTCATCGGCGTTTGGTGGGGGAAGAATCTCCGTGATGGGAGTTTGCGTAAGTGCAAGATTGGGTTCCTCGCTGGGATGATCAATTTCCTGTGGTTGGAAGTTGGGCCTGCTGTAGAGGTGCCTGAATGTTTCTATTAGTGGGCATGCCTCTGGTTCGTGGTTATAGCCAGTGAAAATGGTGCATGGTACCATTGTGCCAATGGAGTAGATTATATGGAAATCAACACAACTCGTCGTCCCTGATGTGGACGCTTGGAAAGGATCTGTTGTAGAAGAGGTGGTAATCTTCTTCCACTTCCATGTTGTTGGCTTGGGTGTGTCTATCTCTTTGGGGGAGTGTAGACTCAACGCTACTCTTACCGCTATTAGCTTGGGGAGATGTGCACATTTGATCGTATGATGAAGTTATGAAAAAATCTGGCAATAGGTGTGCGTGGTCTTCTCTTAGTTAGAGAGAAGTCTCTAAGGGAGCGAAGAGATAGTGCGAAAACTGCTTGCAAGGGGCTTGAGTTCTTTGCACTGATTGACCTAGTGGTCATTTAGGTCGTATAGTCTGCATGTTATCCTAGGCTTGGCTTGGGTCATGCTTGGTTGGTGTGTCATCCTATCTTGCCCATCACACCCATGTGAGTGTGGGGTTGCTAGCCTAGGGGTGATGTACTTTCTAAATCGCCTGAGGGTATCGTCCCATTTTTTTTCTATTGTATGAATCATATCGATGGTAGGTATAACTCGAGGGATATAGGTACAGTGTTATTCATAGTGATTTCCCTGACCTACTAGGAAAAATAACCTAGATATGGGGGTCTCGTCGTACTTAGTTTGTGTTCTGGCAGGGAACCAGCGTCGTAACGCTGTTAAATCAGGGCAAGTGGCGACCACATGATTGGGCGTTTTTCATAGCGCACATGTTGGTCTTCTTTGTAGAGAGTGGTTGGGGGTAACCAGCGGTTCCCTGATTGGTTGATTTTAAGCTGACAATAATAGGATGGATCTGCTCATCACATATTCTTGGGTTGTCGAGCTATTCGTGGATTCCAATTCCATGTCATCTTCCTGGGAGAGGAAAACTATGGTTGAGCGCAAGCTAGCAAGGACTGACTGGAATCGAGGGATATAGTGACAATCTTCCAGAAGGTGATTGTCAACGCACAAAGGACATGTGAATTGTGTTGCACGGAATCCGACGTGGTAAACCCGTTCTATAGGATACCATATATGGATGAGTTCCAGGGCTACGCATTCTTTGAGGAAGTGACCACATTCATCACACAACGTGTAGCGTATAATCGGAGGGTGCATGACCAGGGGTCTTTTCGGTGCCCTTCGTTCCTCCTGTAGGTACAAGATGATACAAGGTTCATCGATGACAGACTGGGTGTGGGGATCCTCTTGATAGGATCGCTCGATGGCGTGTAAGGCGTCTCTATTTCGCGGGATCTCTGGGAAATGATGAGTATAGTGCCCATAATTGATACAGATAGTGCATGCATGATTGGTACGCAATGCTTTACCTTTACCTTTGGTGGTAGGTTCCTTTTTACGAGAATGCAACGTCGCGATGTCTGCGTTAGAGCTGAGGAGTGGTTTTAATTCGTCCAGCTCTAGGCAGATATGGTTAGGGTGTCCTATTACGTCACATATGGCGCAAACTGGTGATTCTCTTTGTAAGACGGGAGTCTCCATCTTATTTCCTCTTTCCTCGGTTTTCTTAGCTGCAACCATTGGTTTTGCAATGGGAATTTCCTTTGCAGAGGTTGTTTCAACCATTTCTTGAACGAGTGGGGTCTCCTCAAGACTGAGAGGCTTTAACCATGTGGTGGTGATGTGTGTAGCTCATGTCCCTGAAGGGGGAATGAGATACCAAACTGGTATAGGAAATGATATGTTTGGTAACACCACTATTGCCAAAACCTGCTGGGAGACGAAACCAGCTAGGGGGTAGAGGAAAGGGGTTTGGGAAGTGGCGTAGGCTAGAGAGGTTGTTGTGGCCGCGGACTCGGCATCATTACTGCTTGTGTCTGTGTCCTGACTAGCTTCGGCACTTGATGTGGACATATGCACACCGGAGCTCCTGCGACATCAGGTGATGACTTAGGTATAATGGGGGGATCTCCTAGGAATGATACTAAAATAGACGATAGTTTGAACTGGTCAGGGCCATATTATTGGTACCATGAAAGCATATCTGAGGATGTGTCTACATGGGTATAATTACATCGGTATTTGTTAGGGGTCGTTTCTCACTATGCGTCAGTTGGTCAACAATAATGATGCAGTCCTCGTGGGGGAACATCATAATGCGGAAGACAGAGGAGGCTATGGCTAACATGGCACACATATAACTCCAAAAAATGAGTATATTATAGTCCAAGTGAGTGTCCAGACTTCGATTTCGATATGGACCGTCTTTCCGGCTAAGAAGGCCGGGACGTTTTGGTAGAGACCGACGGGGGTAGAGGGAAAACCGTCGTATGCTCTAAGCGTGATGACTAATGGTTTTAGTTCGGGATGTTGAAGATTGAAACAAGAAATAGTGAAGGAGGCATCCTGAAACATAATTCTTGATCCTAGTTGGAAAATGATCACCTAAACTATGTGGGGCCCACACAGGTGATTTTTGGCGCAAAGTCTATTTTTAGACTATGTCTATTTTTAGACATGTCGATCATATTCTATGAGTTGCAGGATGCTATTTGTGGATGGTTGGTCAAGTTGGAAAAATAGATGGAATTTTATTTTTAGACATATTGGGCGGAATCTATTTTTAGATTGCCAGTCTAAAAATAGATATGTCGAATATTATTAGCTCTTAATAATATTTGGACTCTAAACATTATCTTATTCTCTTGGAGCACTTCAGTTAAGTGCACAGATGTGGCACTGGAGCTGACAGAAGGAATTACGCTATTCCTGAGGGTTTAGTGGAGCTATTGCATGGAGGACTTCAGTTAGAACTCATGTGACAGAGTTTGGTGGAGTTGTAAAAGTAGTTGGTGGAGTTGTGTTCAGTTTAACTCAGTTAGACACAGTTGAGCTAGTTGTATCTAGTCTAACTGAATGATACACTAGTGAGAGTGGTGTGAATTAATAAATAATTAATTCACTAAATAGTAACTCATTAATCAACTAAAGAATACATCAGTTAACTACAGTGCATGGACAGTTCAGTGGAGACCAGTGGAGAAGTAGGTGAAAGAGCAAGTGTGACTATCAGTTGTGACTATAGTGTTGCATTGTTTGCACCACAAATTTAGTGGGGATTCCTTTAAGGATTGCGTGAGCAAGGCTGGAGCAATTCGAGTTCATCCAGAGCCATTCTTTAGCAGGGTTTGCGCAGTAGAGGCAGGCTAGCAGGTGGCAAAGATCAGTGCATGGATTTGCAAGATCGGGCCTGATTAGTGTGTAGCGATTGGATTGTAACGAGAGCTTGTGATAGGCTTTATATGAGGATTGTTACATGATCTCTATGACATATATTATATACATATAGTTGGGGTTTTTAGCTTCAGGCTTTCCCGTTAAAACAACTGTGTTAATGTGTGTGAATTTTTATGGTTTCATGTGTGCATTGAAATTGATTTAATTTCCGCATGTGATGATCAATGGTGGAATAGATTATGTATTGTGCATGAAGTTAAAATAGTGTGTGATCAGGAGAATCTTGGACATATGACCCTAATTTCTGCCAAACATTTTTTGACATGATGCACGTGGATGCACTCTTGTCAATGACACATCGGTGAATGGTGATATTATGGAACGACACTGGTATCTGAAAGGCGACCATCAAAAGAAGTAGAGGGGTGGATTTGTCTAAGTCAAAATCCATTTAGTGCGTATCAGCAGGGTCGATAGCTCTTAAGGCAAAAATCAAGGCTTTTCATTGTTTTGGGCACGACTACAATACTTCTAAAGTTGACATAGCAAAGGGAGACTGGGCTAGATCATCCATGATGCTATAATTATGGGCCACTTTGGAGTAGTTTCCTGCTCGCCTATTTTTTCCCTTCGCCATCTTTGGAAATGGTTCAATAGGCATCTTTGAAATGGTCAAAGGTGCAGTTGGTGCGCTGGTATTAGCCCCTGACGCGTTGGTGTCTGGTGGGGTGTCGTAATTGTGATTCCATGTTTGGAAAAACATCTCTTCGCCAGTCATGTAGATTTCGTAGCTATTTTTCCTGGAGTCGTCTGGATTTTGCTGCTGAGTGCTTACCATCCCTTGATGGGGGGAAGGTTCCTTCATCACAGTTGTTTGTTGGGAAGGTCCTCCTTGTCCTCGATTACTCTACAGCTTCTTCAGCTCAGGGAGATCAGGACAGTGGTGAGTATAATGGTCGTACTCACCACATATCGAACAAGAGTGGTTTGTTCGAAGAGGTGGCCTTTTTCTCTGCCGTTGGGCATTTCTTGGCTCCTGGTTCTGATTCTGGTTGGAGTTGCCTCCAGCCTGAGATCGCGGTGGGTGTTGCTGGTTGTTGGACCCCTGTCCAAGATTCCTTTTGGGCTTGTTTTTTCCATTTTTCTTCACCACATTGGGAGGGTAGATCTCCTGGTTATATTGGTGTGGTTGGTTTTGGGAAGGTTTTACAAAGTTCACCTATGCATTGGTCTGCATAGGCGGGTCTTGTGCTAGGGGCTGAGCATAATGCGGTCCCTGGTTTTCACATGGTTTTTGGGGGGGAGCTCTTCCATCAGTATTTCTCTCTGCATACTAGGTCCCCTGAGTCGGAGGATAAGGTCCTCCATGGTGATACGTTGGCGCCCTATTGGTCAAATTTTGCTGAGGCATATGATGACTTTGAAAAATGGTTTGTGGTACGTTTGGGGTAGGACCATACGTGTAACCAAGGTTTTGACTGTTGCTACCTAGGTAACTTTGGGTCAATGACCCAATGAGACCATCTACAGAGTTCGACACGCTTGGAAATTCTTGATAAGTTTGCAGGCGCGGGGCATTCGGCAGGATATTATAAATATATCCTGACTGTGTATAAATCATCTCAAGCTGCTAGGATTTTTTGATGGTGTCCTCTTCAGATGTGGGCCTTTATTGCGCCACATCCTTTGAAATATCTACAGTGAGAGTCTTCAGAAAAAGGTATAAGAGTACCCGATCGTCAATTTTAGCTTTACATAAACTACGATGCTACCTCCATTCGTTGAGATGGTCCAAGATATGGACAACATGGGTTTGTATAAAGTGTGTCAGGTATTCCATTCTAGAATCATGGTGAATGGGAAACTGAAAATATGTTAGGAACACGGTGGCGAGGGTGTTGAAGGTTCCATGTGTAGCAAAGGGCTGCTCCACATACCACTTTGTGGCTACTCCTGTCAGAGTGCGTTGAAATAGTCTCAATCGAATAGTGTCATCAATGATACTGTTCGATGAGCACCACAGGTGGAAGGTCATGACATGATTACCTGGTCTTCTGCTTGCTTTCCTTCAAATTTTGGAATATCTGAAGGGATATTTGTAGGCATGAGGGGCCATGTAGGGTTGTGTGCGATGGGGTCATTGGTCATCTTGGTTAAATATGGTAGATTCAACGAAGCTAAGAAAGTTGAATAGGAGGTTGACGCCATTGCGACTTGCGAAAACACAAATTTATGGTTAGGAAGAGGGTTAGTCTGTGACGTACCCTACTGTGTATTCGAATGGCTTCCCGAATGGGTCACACTCCTTTTCCCTCTAGGGGTTGTGGGAGGAGTGGTGTGTGGTGTGGCATTGGGAGACCGACCAGGGTTCCCAACTAAGGATGCCCCAATAAATGATGAACCAATAATGGTGGCAGCATTCCGTCTTTGACGCCTAAATGGCCAAAGACCTAGAACCCCTCCCGACAATGGGGGGAGGTCTAAAAGACGCCTAGATCGACGAGGTCCAGTTGGGTCCGTTCTGGTGTCGACTAGGTTTGGATTTTGAAAAAATTTAAAGGATAGAGAATATGATCAAATAAAAATTATGATCGCATACATAAAACAAAGGGAAAATAAAATAAATTTTCCCTTTAAATTAATCCTATGTGATCATTCAATCAAAAAAGTGGTTTTTGTTTGTTTGTGTATGATACTCAAATCCTAGATGACCTATTCGTCCTCACAAACTCAAATGTAACTGGGCCTTGAGAAGATATCTTGCGAGTGTTGTCACAACGTCCCGTAAGAGTTGGCGACGCCCCCAGTTAGACGAATAAAATCCCCCAAGGTAAGGGTAGACAATCGAGCGCTTGCCTGCACCGTCACCTATAGAAAAAGGATGCCCTAGTTTTGGCCACTAAGTACCACTGTCCCATGTAAGAATTCTAGTCTTGGGCTTCTTGGTAATTCAACTAATAGTACCGAGTATCAGCCAAGTCAGGTAGCCCTGACTGATACCTGCCCGCACTGTGCCTAAGCCTAACCCCCTCTGAAACGAGTCTCTGTCGCGCTCGGGTTTTCTTTTTCGTGGGCTGTTATGTGGATTTAAAGCTCCCTAAACAGTCAAATTCTATGTTCCAAGATGAATAATGATCAAGACAGCTTATTGGATGCCTACCCCCTTGATCCTAACTTAAACTATAAATTCTTTTGTGGCCCTTGTGGAGAAAATTTAGTGAGTTTTGTTAAGTTAGTTTAGGTGTATTTGCTTTACTTAGTGTGTGGATGTGTGTGAGAAAAAAACAGACAAGCACATAGTTTGAACGTGTGGATATGCGATGATCCTTTTCAAAATCCCCTATTAAACTATGTTGTATTGTTCCTTTCTCAAAAGAAAAATATGTGCGGATATGGGCCGCTTTCTATTTTTCCTAGTTAATCTATGTGGTCAACTAAAGGGAGATGGTGAATTGTGAATAGAGAGTGTTCATATGATTGCCTAGGATCACCGAAGGGTGAAAAGGTAGCAGAGATTACTTGCTCTTCTATCGACAATTCGATCCTGGTCCCGAAATCCTAGTGCAAAAATTGAACTAAACTAATAACTCTTACACTAGGAAAAAGAAACTAGCTAAGCATGTGTGGACTTGGGCCACTTACTTTGGCTAATTATCTAGGTGTGTTGGTACCTAAATTTGCAAAACATAATATTTTTTTTCGGAATGCAAGTTAATTTCCCCCCTACTTAAACTATGTGTGAACTTTCAAAAATCAACTTGAAATAAAACTCACACTAAGCCTACAAAAAACAGTTAAGAGTGAGCTTTAGCAAGCTATGGGGTACCTCAACCAATGCTGGCAGATGTATTATGGGTTTCCAAGCACTTTACAAGCAGGAAAAGATAGAAATGTGGGATAAATTTCTCATTCTGTCTTTTGCGCACAAAAGGCTGCAATAGGCGCAATGTCTGCGCGTAAGTCAGCTCTGAACGTGCGCCCTGGGCACGTCTGTGGGAGGAAAAAGCGTGCAAATTCCTACAAAATTAATTTTTGGAGTTGTTCTGCTTCAATCTGTCACTTGGGATGAACTAGGGACTTGAAGAGAAAAAGGGGGAAATTTAGCTCCACTCCACAGCACAGATGAAGGTCTCTACAAAAAGGCACAACCACATAAACTTGGAAATAAAAGTTAGTGGAGTCGTCAATCCTGTGTTAGTGTGTTTGGTGCACGCATGTACAAAATCACACCAACTTAAGGGGTGTGGTTTACCCTCTTAAGTTATTGGTCACAAGCAGAAAAAGAAGTGGATTCAAGCAAGTTAGTGGAACATGTTAGAATCATAAACATAGTAAATAGAGAAATAGCATGCATATATAAACTAAAACTAAAATAAATAACACAAAAGCTTTAAATAGAGTCAAACAACTGCAATAATCCAAACGGTGGCTCTTTTGGCCCCTCTTATTGAGTGCTGGTAGGAAATGAGTATGAAACTTTAACTTTCTTACCAAAGGGCCCTTAGAGCTTGGGTTCTAAGTCCCGATGCAAGGATGTCTTTACTTCCAAGCTTGCTTCGGTGAAAATTCTCCCTCTCTCTATTGTAATGGAATGAACTTGTTGGATGGCCAACAATTGAGTCCCCTCTATCTTAGCTCCGGATCACACACTTTTGATATTTCTTGGGAAAATTTTGGCCATCATAACAATGTGCTCTCACATTCTTCATCTCTTGGTGACCTTATATAGGAGAATTCAAATCATCTTTCCCTCCCTTGGTACATTGTGGATGGTGACCCAAGAGAGGGGGATGATTCCATTTTGTGCCACAAATATTCCATTTTGTGCTCCCTTGATGTCTGAGGCTTTGGTGGTTGTCCTTAGGTGGCTTCAAGTGTGAAATCATTGTCCTGGAGTGTGCTTTTTATGGTCCCGGAAAGTGACTTTCGCCACTCCCAAGATTGCTCGCATTTCAGGTTAAAAGGCGTACAAAGGCGCTATTATCAAAGGATTATGCGTGCAAAATCATTTATGACTTGCTCAAATTTGATTTTTCCTCGGACCTTAGATATTTTTAAATACTTTCCAGATTCTCTAACGTCTTTCAGCCCTGTAAATCCTTCTGCCTGACATTAAATTTCTTCTGCTTGTACGATTTTCCAGTGTTAACAGTAGTATCTGGAAATTACATCCATATGCACACCCAATATTCTTCCTTCCAACTTTGGAATACATAACGGGTTACTTGGAGCTTAAGTTTGCAAGTCAAGTCCAAACCCTGACTGGAAAATCCCACTGGAATTACGCAACTCAATTCTTGTTATCTCTTTCTTTGAACAATGTCATGCCTCAGATAATTTATGCTCCCTTCCTTCGATTTCCCTCTCTCCAAGACAATTTCCCTTTTATCTTTCAATAAAGAGGTTTAACCGTTTTCCAACTACTTTGAATGAAGACCACTCCTCAGAACCTTTCCATTATTTCACCCACTTTAATTAAAATCAAACACACAAGTATGTATTTATATTTAAAATGAAAAATAGATCTAAGTCTAATTAAATTCCTAGTCCAAGTCACTAATCCATATAACGTCAATTGTGTAATTTCTTTCATGACTAAGGGGGTGTTAAATATCCCCCTCGTTGTGCGAAACAATGTCCTTGATGTTCAATATTGTAGTTGGGTCAAGCGTGGGTATAACTCCCGCATAAGACCTTTGACTTCCCAAGTAGCTTCTTTTGGGATAAAGTGCTTTGACTGCACTTTAACCTGGATGATAGCTTGCCTCCAAAGTGTTGTTTCTCTCTATTCGAGAATGCACAAGGGCTCTACCAGAATTTATCCGTCTAGTTATACCTACCAACATCATAATTTAGTATTAGATCATAAAGTTCAATACATAACATCAATCAATATTTCTTTAAAAATAAAATTACTATCGCATTCCCTTTTAATATTGATACTTGCACTTCTTGCCAATTAATGATGTGCCTAGAGTTATACACGTTTTCTTTAATAAGGAAACCTGCAACACATTATGAACACGTATGTTACTAGGTAAGGCAAGTCGATAGGCAACCCACCCTTTCCAGAATCTGGAAGGGTTCACAATATCAAGGGGCTAATTTTGCACATAATTTCCTTTATAAAGTTCTTTTATGGGGTTTTACTCGCAAAAATAAACATTCCCCCACTTGGAACTCCTTTTAAGTTCTTTTCTTATTAGCATACATCTTCTGTAGATCATGTGAAACTTTCAAATTCTGTTGAACCTTCTTTACCATTGCCTCCAATTCTGCTAACATATCTGGTCCCAGCAACAAATTATTCTCTGGGCTATTCCAATTGTTGGGTGTATGAAATATCCTTCCATATAGGACCTCAAAGGGACTCATTTTAAGAGACTCATGATAGTTTTTTTCGTAGGAAAATTATGATAAATGTAGATATTCTTCCTGCTTCCCAGGTTGTTGCATCACGTACATTTTCAACATATCTTCCAAAATTTGATTTACCATCTCAGTTTGACCATTAGTTTGGGGATGGTAGGAAGTACTAAATTGAACTTGTGTACCTAATCTTGAAAAAGAGTTTTCCAAAATGAAAATTTAAACTTTGCGTCTCGATCAGAGATCGTGACTTTTGGCATCCCATGAAGTATGAATACTTCTTGCATATATACATTCGCAATTTGGGAAGTTTTATATGTGGATTGAACAGGGATGAAATGAGATACCTTGCTCAATTTTTCCACCACCACCATAATAGAATCGATCTCTTTATTTGTTTTAGGAAAACCTCTTATAAAATGCAGGGTGATTATCTCCCACTTCCACTCTCGAATGGGTAACAGATATAGTAACCCAACTAGATGTCGATGTTCAACTTTATCCTGCTAACATTCAAGAAAAAAATTCGTATATTATGTGATATTCATCCTCATACCAGGCCAAAAATAACTCCAATTTATAGCAGAAAATAATTTATGGTATCCTAAATGAGCAACATAAGGTATTTTATGAAATTCATCGAGCATCGTTTGTTTAATAAACACCTGGTTTGGAACATATATTTTCCCTCTAAAGGTCAATAAATTTTCTCTATTTATACTAAATTCAGATTGTTGTTTTGAACTCTCCCCTTGTTGGCCTTGCTTCCACAAGAACATATAATTTGGATCCTTGGGTGTGGTCTCCTTCATTAAGTCTGTGAAGTTCATAAATATTATGTGCTTTCCTACTTAAAGCATCCACTACTCAATTTTATTTTCCTTTTAGATGCTTAATATCGAAGTCAAATTCACTAAGAAAAGTTGTCCATCTGGCCTGTCGTGCATTAAGACTAGGTTGCTTAAAGAAACTAGTCAAACTATTGTGGCCAGACATTAATATAAATAAACATATCATAACTTAATTGGTCATAAGTTATGCGCCCTTAAATTATTTATGTATTTGCTTAAAAAATCAAGTCTTAAGCAAACCTAAACAAAAACAAATTTATGGTATTTATAATCGCATTGATATTTAAATTTCTTTTATTTATCCGACTTTCTCCACTTTAAACCAATAAAAAATTATCTTACGAATTAAAAAATAAATTAATCACAAAGTGTTAACAAATATGTTATTTTCCATTTTTTCAAGACTGTAAATGACATTTGTTAATGGAAGCCAAATATATTTCAAAGTTGTAAAAGTTTTTGAATAGGTATGGAGAACTTATGTACAACATCTACCGGAATTCTATACTAATGAATTTCAATTACACATTAAACCATTGAAAATATATGTGAACAAATGTATACATCCTATACCGATGAATTCAATTACCATTGTCTGACATAACTCCTTTCCCGGACACCTTCACTCTCTGAAATGTAGGAAACCTCTGACATAACTTCTTTCCGAGAAACCTTTACTGTGTTTTAAATGAGTCGGCACGTCTTTCATTCTCAGTTCACTCCCCGGAACCAGAGTTCACTTCTTTCTCTCTTTTTTTCAACAACAATGGAAGGCAGGAAACACTGAGAGAGAATTTATAACTTTAGAAAATTTCATTTCATTTTCAGAAACCCAAATTAACCACTTTTTTTCATAGAAAAATCTCGATTTATGGCACTCGTACCCAAATTTGTGGAGTTGTAAAACTCTAACACATATGTAATTTAAAATATATATGCATATGGAAGTTTAAAGTTAAGACTTTCCATTAAAATTACCATCACTATGTGTCTCTTAGATACAGTTAGAAAATCTATGGATACATCCAGAGCTAATCTGGTCATTTAAATATAAAAAATTCAGAGCTAGATTCATAACTCGTCTTGTTTTTCAAATCACCATCATTGGAAGTTGTTGGCCCTCATTTTTTTATCTATTTTTGTTTAAGAAAATACACTTTATTACCATGCTATTTATCCATACACCATCATATTCACTCTATTTTGTCCAATTAATGCATATCCAGGTATATAAATTAAGCTTTGCAATATTTGGAAGTTTTTATAAAAATTGAATTTTAAGTGCATTTTTGGACCAGACCAGAAATTCTCGTAATGGCTTCATGGATGTCATATTTTCAGGACACTTGGGCTCAAGCTGGATACATTTCTAGAAAACTTGGGAACTAAGATTGGATGTACACCTATTGGTGCAGTCAAACCAAGCTTAAACATGCCCGGTCAAAGGCGGTCAAACAGGACCTCTTTTTATGGAGATCCCTAGGAAATAGGTCAAATTTCTTATTTTATGGGATTTTCCAAATTTTGAGGGATTAAATGGATGACCTTGACCTGAATAGATATAATAAGGATAGCCATGGATGTAGGAGACATTTTAGATGAGTTTGTTTCATATTTTATCTATTTAAGCCTAAGACATTGAAGGCATTCATATGTAGAATTTGAATAACTTAACTATGATAGTTCTGAAACTTGGAGAGCTAATTGAAAGACTTGTTCTATTTCCTTTGCTACTATTATATATGGTGAATGCTTGACTGAGTTTCAATAGCTGAAAGCACTTACAGTGTACGAGGCAATGGTGGAGGGCCCCCACACCGAGCTAAGTGAACTTTCTGGTTATTTTAAGTTGCAATTTCTGAACTAGTTTCGTTTTATGATTAATCTGTCAATTAGATGTATGATAATTTTTTATGATTGCTGATGAATCTAATTCTAATTTATATTCTGCATAGGAAGGGGCAATCCAATGTTTAAGTTAAGCATTCATTCTGTCTGTTTTTTAATGATTTTCTGAAGTTCCTGTTTTCTAACAATGGTATTAATGGTGAATGAATGTGTAATGAAGGAAAATCAGGATCTCCTTAGTTAGGAGCTCTTCAGTTATTCTTTCATGCATCTTGATCTATTGTTCATTAGCGGTTTTGGTTTCTAATTCATGAAGTAGTTTTGCAAGAGAAGGACAAACAAGTTCTCCTAAGTTAGGAGCTTCTTCTGTTGTTGATTACATAATTGAATTTAAAAATTATTTAGTTTAGATTTATATTTGTAATATGCATTTTCTTTATTATTAATAATTCATATTATAAAATTGACTATAGCTGAAACCCATATATCTTGGAGATGCTTCTAAGTCCTAATTGATAATAAAATACTTGTGTTATTTTACCCAGTAAACAACCCAACATTTTTTGCGTCGTTTCCGGGGAAGAATATTTCAAAGTGGTCAATTAGGAATAAAAAAAACAAAAACAAAAACAAAAACAAAACAAAAACAAAAATAAAATAAAAAAACCAAAAAACAAAAACAAACAAACAAAAAAACCATAGTTTTTTTTTTAGTTATGTTTCTTTATGCCTAGAGATAGAGATCATAAGGGTAGATTTGTTAAACAAAACCCCCCAACAACTCATCCATCCACAGGACTAACAACACTAGTTGTTGGAAGACCTACTATATAGGAGTTAGAGGAAAAACAGAGATCGGGACAAAGATTAACTCTAGTTGAAAGACATATCTTGTTAGCCTTGGAGGTAAAAATAAAGCAATCAGCAAAATAAACTCCTTCCTTAGGAAAACAAAAGGAAACAAGAAAACCAGTTATTGAACAATTACAGCAACCTGCCCATGAAAAACTTGAAGTGGTTGAAGAAACACCAAATCAACCTCATATTGAAACACTACAAATATTTGAACAGGAAATGGTTGAACAAGGAAAAGGATCTAATATGCCAATCATGACTCCTGAACAAAGAATTGAATATGAGAAAAAACAAAGGGAATGGAGAAGAAAAAGAGAGGAAGAAAGGAAATTTGAGGAAGAAAGAAAGAGAGAGGAAGATAGAAGAACAAAAGCACTAAGAAAGACAGAAGAATATGTAAGAAGATAAAATCAAAACAAAATACTACATGATAATGAACAAGAAAATAACAATGATCAGGAAGCTACTTTTGGGTTTCCAATATTAGATGCAAGAGAAATATTAGGATAAGAAGTGAAAATGAAAAACATTCCACCTTCTGTATTGCATAAATTTTATGGAATGTCAACAGAATATTCTGATGCATTTATGTTCGAGTTTGATATCTTACGTAGAACTTATGGATACACGGATGATACACACAAGCTTCGACTCTTTCCTGCTACTCTAAAAGAAACAGCATTAAACGGTTCATGGGTTTAGGAGAACATACAATAGCTTCTTGAGATGATATGAAGAAATTTTTTCTTAAAAAGTATCAAGCTTACTGCAGGGCTAGAGACTCAGAAGAAGACATTTTTAGAATGACACAACAAGAATATGAAAGTTTGGATGAGTATTTAGAAATATTTCTTTACAATTTGAAGAAATGAAAATAACATTCTCTAAATCTCGATAACATCTGTACAATATTTCTTAAGGGTATCAGAGATGAATATTTAGATATCCTTAATATTATGGGAAAAGGAGATATCTCCAATCTAACTTTTGAATAAATTGCTGAAATTTGTCAGAAATATTCTAGCGGAAGAGAAAAAAGTGGAAAGAAATATATTACTTCAAGAGCTTCCAAATCTGCAGCAAGCGCAGTAACAAGAGCAAAAATAGGAATTTTATTAGAAAATTTCAAAACAGATCTTTTAAGCACTTTGGGAACACAAGTAGATGTCATAAAAGCTAATAAGAAGAAGGATGAACAAGATGAAATCTTAGCAAGGGAATGTCCTTTGCAAGGTTTACAAGTGTGTGGACTTTCCACAGAAAATCATGCAACAGAAAATTGTCCTAAATTTAAAAAGTTGAAAATGGACGAAGTGAAAGGGGTAGACTATCTCTACTATATGGCACCAAGGAGACCTTGGCAACCAAGGATTCCTCAAAAATTCCCTCAACAAAACCCCCAGAATTTTCAATATCCTCAGAATTCATGGAACACTCTAATGCCATGGCAGACTTGGCCTCCACAACAATATCAAAACCAACCTGCACAAGGTTGGAGGGGATATGGTTATGGAAACCAACCACCTCAGCATATGTACCCTCAAAAATATCAATATAAAAAACCATACCCTCAATACCAACAATTCCAGCAACATCAACCAATGCCATTTCCACCCCAAAATCAACCAATGTTAACTCAACCTCAGCGACTTCAGCTGCCTACTAACCAACCACCTCCTAGACCAACACAATTTCTAGCTCATCTAGTAGCTAATTCAAGTAACAAAGTGGATAGACCAGCATACAATGTGGAAGAGGTAACATATTATCCTACATATTCCATTCTTCCCATACAAGATGTCCACTTAAGGTCTGGGAAGGTGTTACATAAAGATTCTCCTCCAATAGTAGAAGAACAAACTGAACAAGGAGAAAAAATTCAACAATCTCAGCCAAAACAAAAAATTTAGAAGGGTAAATATATTATGACTCAAACTCCACCATAGCCAGAGAGGTTAATACAACAGAAAATCCAAATATCTCTGCCTGAATTTTATATTCTGGATGAATTGAAGAACACATATGTCAAAATTCCTTTGTTGCAGGCAATTAAAGATATTCCAATATGTGCAAAAACAATAAATGAATTACGCATCAAGAAATATGGTAGAAGAAAAAGAGATCCACCCACAATCCAGGTAATTGGAAGTTTAGCTAGTCTCATGTCTACAAATATAACCATTGAAAAATATGTTGATCGAGGGATCCCTATGGTTACCATTTTGATCAACAGTTTTTCATTGCCAAACACGTTAATAGACTTGAGAGCAGCTATAAATGTTATGACTACAAAGACTATGAAACATTTGAACTTGAACAACATTAGACCTACTACTACAGTTTTAGAACTTGCAGATAGATATAAAGTTGTAACATAAGGTATATTGGAAGATATCATTGCCTCGCTAGATTCATGGGAGTATCCCGTAGACTTCCTGATTTTGCAACCAAAAACAAATTTAGGAGGGTATCCATTAATTTTAGGAAGACCATGGTTAGCTACTGCAGATGCCTACATTGGATGCAGGTCAGGAAGTATGATTATTGCCCATGGGGATGAAAGAAAACATGTTACATTGTATCCTCCAGCTCAATCTCCTTCTTTATTATCATGGCTTGATGGAGAAGAACAATAAGAACTTCAATCTGTTCTTAGTATTAATTAAGTCTATAATTTTAGAGAAGAGGAAGAAAATGAGGACTTATTAGATCTTTTCATCTCAGGACCAAACATTTTAGAGCATCTTAGAATAACACAATATGAAGCTGCAAGTCACCTTCTAAATCAGTGTTTTCAGGAAAAATGTACTATACAATCACTGCAAAATACATTTGAGAGTATTTTTCCTGTTAACTTAATTACCAATTCAAAGAGTAAAATCATCAAGATCGGTCCTAGAAGAAATTTGAATATTTGTAATAACTTCCTTTCATCACAAGAGCAAGAGGTAATAGCACTGTTACAGAAATACTCAAAAGATTTTTCCTGGAATTACATAGACATGCAGGGGATTCATCCAAAGACATGTATCCATCACATTTACATTGATGATCAAATCCAACCTGTAAGGCAACCATAAAGAAGGATGAATCCTACGATGAAGGAAATAGTGAAAGAAGAATTGCAGAAACTGTTACAAGTCGGATTTATCTATCCTATTTCTGATAGTCAATGGGTTTCACCCTTAGTTGTGGTGCCTTACAAAAATGGAAAGTGGAGAATTTTTGTAGTTTACAGAGAGCTCAATAAGCTACATTAATAGATCATTTTCCTTTACCATTTATTGATCAAGTACTAGATTCATTAGCTTGGAAGAAATTCTTTTCATTTCTTGATGGATTTAGTGGATACAATCAGGTAAAGTTAGCATTGGAAGACCAAGATAAGACAATGTTTACATGCTCATGGGGAACATATTCATATAATGTTTTATCCTTTGGTTTATATAATGCACCTGCTACTTTTCAAAGAGCAGTCCTAGCAATATTTTCTAATCTAATCCATGAATGTGTAGAAGTCTACATGGATGATTTCACTGTGTATGGCAGAACATTTGATGATTGTTCAAAAAATATTGAATTTTTTTTGAAAAGATGCATAGAGACAAATCTATCACTCAGTAATGAAAAATTCTTTATGATGTTAACTGAGGGAATAGTGTTGGGACACCATATTTCTTCTTTAGGAATTAAGGTGGACCTAGCAAAAATTCAAGTCATTGTGAATTTAATGCCACCCACAACACAAAAAGGAGTAAGAAGTTTCTTAGGTTATGCAGGCTACTATAGCAAATTTATTGAAAATTTCAGTAAAATAGCTTTGCCTTTATTCAAGTTACTTGCAAAAGATGTGGAACTCCAATGGACAAATAATTGTCAAAATGCATTAAAAAAATTAAAAGAAAAATTGTCAATTGCACCCATTCTTCGAGGACCTAATTGGTCATTTTCATTTCACATATCAACTGATGCATCTAACACTGCTATAGGAGCATCACTTGGACAAAAAGAGAATTAGTTTAATTATGCCATATACTGCATAGGCAAAAACTTAACACCGACAGTATTGAACTATACTGTTACAGAGAAATAAATGTTAGATGTAGTACATGCAGTTAATAAATTTAGACATTACATAACAGGTTATCAAGTATTCATCCACACAGATTATTCAACCATAAGATATTTAATGAAAAAAGCAATTACAAATGGAAGAATAACTAGATGGTTGTTATTGATGCAAGAATTTAACATCATTGTACAAGATCGACCAAGTAAGGATAATCAAGTTGCAGACTTTCTATCAAGATTTCATTCACCTAGTGATCCAAATCCAGTTTCAGATAATTTTCCAGATGGAAATATATTTGCTATAACTATCAAAACTCCATGGTTTGCAGATATAGCCAACTATTTATCATCTGGCATCCTACCATCTCATTACACAAATAAACAGAAAAGAAAGATAATTAGAGAAAGTGCTAGATAAATTTGGGTCAATGGTGACCTCTTTTATACTAGTTCTGATCTGTTAATAAGAAAATGTGTTAGAGAAGACGAGATTATAGATATTTTGAAAGCATGTCATGACGAGCCATGTGGTGGTCACTTTGTAGACAAGCAGACGCAATACAAAGTGTTGAAACTTGGCTACTACTGGCTGAAAATCTTCAAAGACTCCAAGGCCTATGTAAAGAGATGTAACAGCTGCCAAATAATTGGAAGACCAGTGGCATGAGATGAAATGCCATTTAAGCCACAAGTACGGATAGAACCATTTGAGAAATGGGCTCTAGACTTTGTGGGACCAATTAACCCACCATCAAACAGAAAGAAGTACATCCTTGTTAGAAAATTATATTTTACAGAGCAATTCAACACATATAATATGTGGAAAACACATAAAACCAGAGAGACATGGATATACGTGGTTCACCCAGTTTGGGCTACGTCCACCCCGAACAGCGAGTCATTCCTTTCTATTATCCAGCAAAATGAAGAGGCACAACCTACAACAAATTTGTTGTAATATCCTTTGTTCCCTCTCACAGTCTCCCTCTCTGTTTCTCGCTCTGAGAATACACATACAATACACAACCGCAATACAATACCCCCAAACAAGCAAGGGGTTTCCTTCTAGAGAAAAAAACCCTAAACTAAACATATCTTCTACCATCAGATATCACCACTAATGAATGCCTTGGCTTGAACTGGTAATGTTTACATTTTGTTGGTGAGTTTTACATATGTTTTAGCTGCATATGATGTTAACTTTTCTCAGTTAGGGGGGGCCTCACAAAGTTTGCATTTTCCCCACCCCCCCCCCCCCCTACCCCCCAAATACATTTGGGTCAGGGTGGCGTTGTTGCCCCATTAAGGTACAGGGGTCCAACGCTGTGATACAAAATAAACAAGATAATCAGGCTCCACACCCAACACTCTCCCACTTGGAGACTGATTGTAGCAACTCCACCGCTGCTTCATTTGCTGGATAATGAATCCTCTTTGGACTTGGCTATTTCTTGTCTTCATCGTCATCCTTGAAGACCAATTGAAACTCAGCATATTTTCAGTTTCTCCCCGGTTACAACTTTTGTTAGCATATCTGCAAGATTTTGGCTAGTGTGTATCTTTTCCAGCTTCAACTCTCCATCTTCCAATACTGACCGTATGAAATGGTACTTGAGATGTATGTGTTTATTCTTGGAATGAAATGCTAAGTTCTTTGCAAGATGAATGGCTCTTTGACTATCACTGTATAGCGTGCCGATATCATGCTTCTTACCCAATTAATCCATAAACCTTTATAACCAAATCATTTCTTTACTAGCCTCTGTAGCAGCAACATACTCTGCTTCTGTTGTTGAAAGTGCAACAACACTTTGGATTTTTGAAACCCAACTAACAGTTGTTCCACCTACAGTAAATACATACCCTATAGTGCTCCTCCTGTTATCTCTGTCACCTGCCATATCTGCATCAACATATCCCTGTAGAGCAATGTTTGAACCACCAAAGCATAATGCTTGATTTTTGGTACCTATCAAATATCTAAGAATCCATTTCACTGCCATCCAATTTTATTTTCCTGGATTGTTCATGTACCTGCTTACAACTCCCACTGCATGTGCAATATCAGGCCTTGTGTATACCATTACATACATTAAGCTTCCAACTATTGATGCATATGGAACTTTAGACATATAATCCATTTCTTCTTGGGTCTTGGGGCACATCTCCTTACTAAGTTTGAAATGGCTAGCAAAAGGTGTACTAACTGGTTTTGCATTCTGCATATTAAATATTTTCAACACCTTTTGTATGTACTCATTCTGAGATAGTGTTAATTTGCAATTTTTCCTATCTCTAGTTATTCTCATACCAAGAATTTGTTTTGCAGCTCCCAAATCCTTCATTGCAAATGAATTTGCCAATTTTATTTTGAGCACATTTATTTCCTGCATGTTAGACCATGCAACAAGCATGTCATCTACATACAATAACAATATAATATAGCTTCCATCGTTTTTCTTTTTCAGATAAACACAATGATCGAAGTGACATCTAGTATAACCTTGTTCGGACATAAAATTTTCAAATTTTAGATACTACTGCCTTGGAGCCTGTTTTAAGGCATACAAGCTCTTCTTTAGCCTGAACACTAATTTTTCCTTCCCCTTGACCTCATATCCTTCTGGTTGCTGCATATAGATCTCTTCCTCCAAATCTCCATGGAGAAATGTTATCTTTACATCTAACTGTTCAAGATTCAAATCTTTCGCTGCTACAAGACTTAAAATAGTTCTGAATGAAGTCATCTTAACAACGGGAGAAAATATTTCATCAAAATAAATACCTTTCTTCTGTGAAAACCCCTTCACCACAAGTCTAGATTTGTACTTTTGTTTTCCTCCATCTTCTTCCTTCATCCTGTAAACCCATTTATTCTGCAATGTTGGTTTATCTGCAGGCAACCTCTCTAAGTCCCAAGTCTAGTTATGTATTAAGGAGTCCATCTCTTCTTCCATGGCTAACTCCCACTTCTTCCTGGTTTCAACCTGCATTGCTTCTTCATAACATTCGGGTTCACCAGAATCAGTCAACAATAAATAATATAATGAAGGAGAGTATCGTTCAGGGGCTCTACTCATCTTGGTAGACCTTTTGACACCACTTTTAGGTGTTTGAGGTGCATGTTGTTGTTGTGGTGGTTGCTGGTGTTATGGCTGTTGATTATTATTATTTTCAGGCACCTTTAATTTTTTTTGTGATCTCATCAAGAACTGTGTATTCTTTGTTTTCTTTTTCCTGTTTCTTTTCTTGCAACTGATTCTTATACAAGACCTTTTCATTGAATATTACATCTCTACTCCTAATGATTTTGTGATTTTCATAATCATATAAGCGATAACCAAAATCATTAACACCATATCCAATAAAGGTACATTTCTTTGATTTTTCCTCAAGCTTTGTTCTATTTTCTTTATTAATATGGACAAAGGCCTCACAGCCAAAAGGCTTTAAAAAAAATTAGTTTACCTTTTTACCTGTCCATGCTTCCTCTAGAATACCACCATCCAAGGAACTTGAAGGCCCTCTGTTTATTAGATAAACAACAGTATCTACAGCATCTGGAAAAAAATTTAAAGGCAATCCTGCATGCAATCTCATGCACCTTGCACGCTCCATGATTGTTCTATTCATCCTTTCTGACACACCATTTTATTGTGGTGTTCTTGGAACTGTCTTCTCTCTGTGAATTCCATGCTCTGAACAGTACCTATCAAACTCTTTGCTTCAATATTCACCTCCATTGTCTGATCTGAGACACTTCAACTTTTTTCTTGTCTCAATCTCAACCAAAGCTTTCCATTCTTGAAAGTATCAAATATATCATATTTATTTTGAATACAATAAATCCAAGTTTTTCTAGTTGCATCATAAATAAAATTAAAATAATAACAAGAGCCACCAAGAGATGATACCTGAGCAGGTCCCCATACATCTGTATGCACAAGCTCTAATTTTTCACTCTTCTTTTCTTTCTCAACTCTGAGAAATCTGACTCTCTTCTATTTTCCATAAATACAATTCTCACATAAATCCAAATCAACATTCTTCAAACCCAGCAACAAATTTCTTGAGTGAAGAATCTTCATCCCCTTCTCACTCATGTGTTCGAGCCTATGATGCCATAATGTTGCATCTTCTCCTTTGGAAGTTAAAGCATTAACAGTGTTATAAATACCATTGCATAAATACAATGTACCAACCTTTTCACCTTTTGTTATTACCAAGGCTCCTTGGTGACCTTCCAAGTTTTATCTGTGAAAGTTGTCACACAACCTTCACCGCCTAACTGCCCTGTTCAAATCATATTTTTCTTCAGATCTGGAACATGCCTTACCTCCTTTAATAACCATTGGAATCCATTCTGTTGTTTTACAAGAACTTTACCCGTTCCAACAATTTTACAGGGTTTATCATCACCCAAATGAACTTGTCCAAAATCTCCTTGAACATAGTCATGAAAATATTTCTTATCAGGTGTGGCATGGAATGAGGCCCCTGAATCTACCACCCAGGAATCAATAACATTTTCGAAAGAAAGAATCAAAGCATCTTGTAACACATCACCTGTCACATTTTCTTCATGAATTTTTTCTTACTGTGTGTCTCCTTTTCCCTTCCGATATCTATAGTCTTTCTTTAGGTGTCCTTTCTTTCCGCATTTCCAACACACTATTCTCGATCTGGACTTGGATCTTCCTTTCCTTGCTTTACTGCGATATCCCCAGCGCTTTCCTCTTTCCATTTTTCTTCCCTGGGACTCTACACTCAAAGCATTACCCAATGTCTCACCGGAGCTTTTCCGTCGCATTTCCTCGCTAAGGATAGCACCGACAATATCATCAAACTTTAAAGTACTAGATCCAGAGACAAAGTTACTAATGGCCATAACTAAACCATTCCAACTTTCTGGCAATGAGAATAGAAATAACAGAGCCCTAACTTCATCATCAATTTTTACCCGTACAGAACTTAACTGACTGGTAACTGTATTAAAATCATTTAAATAGTCTGCAACAAATCCACCTTCCGACATTTTCATATTAAATAAACGTTTCATAAGAAATACCTTGTTTGAGGCTAAGGGTTTTTCATATAGTTTCGCCAATGTCTTAATCAAACCCTCTGTTGTTGTTTCCTTCGAAATATTGAATGCTTCCGACGCCGCGAGGCACAACCGTACTGTTCTGAGTGCCTTTCTATCAAGAATCTCCCATTCTGTTTATCATAGTCGTCAACTTCTTTGTTTTTCCACTCAAGGTAGGTACAGATATTTATGATACAAATAATATTCCATCTGCATCTTCTACAGCGGGAATTTTTGGCCATTAAATTTCTCGATCCTAAATTTACCATCTTCCGCCATTGCTCCCACTCAAACCAGGAACCCTTCTTTCCTATTAGTTTATCAGCCAAATAGACCTTTAGCTCTGATACCAATTGTTAGAAAATTATATATTATAGAGCAATGCAACACATAAAATATGCGGAAAACACAAGCACACAAAACACATAAAACTAGAGAGACACAGATATACGTGGTTCACCCATTTTGGGCTACGTCCACCTCGAACAGCCAGCCCTTCCTTTCTATTATCCAGAAAAATGAAGAGACACAACCTACAACATATCCTTTGTAATATCCTATGTTCTCTCTCACAGTATCCCTTTCTGTTTCTTGCTCTGAGAATACACATACAATACAAAGTCGCAATACAATACCCTCATACAAGCGAGGGGTTTCCTTCTAAGGAAAAAAAACCCTAAACTAAACATAGCTTCTACTGTCAGATCATCCGCCTAATGAACGACCCAGATTGACCAGAAATTACTATACTTTTACAAGGTAATTTTACATCTATTTTTAGCTTCGGGGGCGCTGCCCCCGAAACCCCCTACCAAGGGGGGGGGGGGGGCGACCCACAGTCGCGCCCCGCCCCCCCCCCCACACCTTGACCCCAGCAATACACCATGAGCGGCATTGCCGCCCCATTAAGGTACAGGGGTCCAACGCTATGATATAAAATAAACAAGATAATCAGGCTCCACACCCAACAATCCTGGTATGTATATATTATGTTACTAAGTGGGTGGAGGCAAAGGCAATAGCACGAGCAAGAGAAGATACAGTTGTATCTTTTCTATTTGAAGAAATATTTGTAAGGTATGGAGATCCACGATAGATTGTAACTGACCAAGGCACACAGTTCACATCAAAATTTGTTTGAGATCTTACAGAGAAGTACAATATCAAACATAGAAAATCAACTTCGTATCTTCCTCAAGCAAACGAACAAGTGGAATCAACAAACAAATTCCTAGAGAATATAATGATGAAGATTGTACAAATTAATAGAAAGGATTGGTCAGAGAAATTGAGAGATGCACTATGGGCATATAGGATAACATGGAAAAACACAATTGGGTTCAGTCCATATCAGTTGGTGTATGGAAAAGAAGTCATGTTACCCATAGAATTTCAAATACATACATTCAAGTTAGCAACTGAGTTGGGAATGGAATTATCTAAGGCACAACAAAAAATATTCTTGGAGTTAAATCAACTGGATGAGATACAACAACAAGCAGTAGAGAACACATCTCTTGTGCAAGAAAAAATAATTAAATGGTATGATCGATTCATCAAGAATAAAGTGTTTCAAAAGGGAGACTGGGCACTATTGTTCGACTCCAAGTTTAAATATTTCAAGGCAAAGTTTACAACTCATTGGCTTGGGCCATATGATATCAAAGAAATCTCTGACAATGGAGCTGTAAAGATAAAAACAATTAACGAAGCATCTATTTCATTTGTGGTTAATGGACATAGGCTTAAATTTTACAATAAGCCTATAAATAAAGAGGATTTTATGAAAATAATTTCAACAGATACTGATATGGAACGGAAAAAATAGCAATATGCCTTCCATAACTCCAAAAGAAGAATAAAAAATCAATAAATTAATTAATAATAATAATAATAATAAAAGAGTTTGGCTGTGAAAATCCAGAAAACTAGCACAATACAAACTCGAATTCATATCGGAAAACCAAATTATTTGGCCAAAATGAATTCTGTTTTTGTTTTGATTTTATTTCAGTATGATTTTTGTAGATTTATCCTCCAATACATGCAAGACTTGAGGACAAGCATCAGCAAGGGGGGATCTTGTAATAAAACTATGTAAATAGTTTGAGCAGTTGAATTGGAGGGAGTTGATAAATCATTGAACATACTATGCAGAAGGGACCTGATACATCATTGAGCATACTATGTAGAAGGGACCTGATACATCATTGAGCATACTATGCATAAGGGACCTGATACATCACTGAACATATTGTGCAGAAGGGACCTGATACATCATTGAGAATATTATCCAGAAGGGACATGTCTCATATGATATAATAAACTTGAAGCATTGTTGAAAAAATATATGTCAAAAGGGACCTAAAATGAAAAAATATTAGAAGGGACTTGAACTACATCAATATTCAAGCCTGAAGAACATTACAGAAGGGACTTTAAACATCAAAATACAAACTACAGAAGGGACCTGAGCAACATCATCCTGAATCAATAATCAAATGCAAAGTAGAAATAAGTCTCTACATTTCTACATATCTTGGAAGAGCCATTGTTATGATAAAAAAATACAATGTCGACCATCATTTGACCAAAGGACATCATGGACATCATGAAAAATTTGTGGGATTACAAGTACTATAAGTGAAATTTTGCTCTTAAAATTTCAATTTTTTAAAAATATTAGAGATTATTAAAGACTAATTTTGTACTTGATATGCATATTTTACATACATTTCATTACCTACATTCCACTACCTTCATATTCTACTCATTACATTCCTATTACTATTCTTTATTTTACCCATTATATCCCTATCCTATCCACTATCCTAACCATTTAACTATCATTTCATAAACCATATATTATTTTATATTCCTTATCCATATCACATTAACCCTAATTTTCTTAAACATAAGAATCATAAACAAAAGGCTAAATTATAAAACTCTTGATTAGACCTACAAAAAGAAAACAAAGGTTAGTCTCATGGTAAAAATTTAATTTTAAAACGTGACCATTCTTTGGTCATTTTTAAAATTAAATTAAACAAAAATCAAAACCTAACTAATATCATTTGAGGGCGCAATATGAAAATATCAAAACTATATTATTTGAGGGCGCAATCATATATATGATTAAAGCTAAGGTATATAGGTGGAAATGCAATTATGATACAAACCAAAATGCAATGCAATGAGCTAATCTAAGTTAAAATGATGTGATGGATTGAACAAAAATATGATGAGTAAAAATGCATGTTTGATGGGTATGATGCATTTTGATGGGAGAGATGATTGGGAACGTGGATGGTCAGCATATGCCATGAATGCAAAATGAGAGTTGGGTTGTGTAATGAATAGAGTCGAGAACAATGGGATAGTACACCGTGGAGCCAGTACATAAAGCTAGTCAGAAAACTTAAGCCACGAAGGCATCATTCAAGAGGTCGACGGATAAAGAACGGTCAAACAAATTTAAAAACACAATGTTGCAAATCCTGTGAAATTGGTAAGAGCCTCCGCCATTTTCAAACCTCAGACTTCTAAAAATCCACATGTTCTTCACCATGACAGCCATTACAGTCTCAGTGAGGGAGTTGAATGTCGTGCAAATCATCGGCATGCATTCGAGAGACCCTGTGAAGAACGAATTGACAAAGGAAAATGAAGGAAGCCTGTGAAATAATAGAGGAAATCAAGCACAGAGAAACGAGAAAAATATATAGCAACAGAAGAATGGAGAGATAAGAAGAAAAGTGGAGTTGACTGGGATTTAAGCCAAGAGATATGGTAATTGTGTCGATCAAACACATTATCAAGGTGCAAAGATCCTGTGGAGCACGAAGGTAAGAGAAAAACCCGGATTTTTCTCGTTAAATGCAACAAATATTCATATAAAAAAATCTCAGGATTTTGTGTGAACATAAGTTGAAACTACGGGTTATAAATGAAGTGCTTTTAGCATTGTTTAAACTTGTCGTTGCCACACAACTTGTCACTGCCACCATTCACATAAACTCTGCCACTAGTCAACACCTATTTTTCATTGATTTAATAAGTGAATCCTTGGAAATATTGAGGGAGATTGTTAATTGAAATGGCGTTTTCTAAACACAGGAACTCAAGTCAACTCAAAGATATCACGAAAATCACTGCCAGATCAGGTAAATTTGCAAATTTATTCATGTGAGGTTGCATATATAGTCTTCGATTTTGATTTGGATACAAACAGAGAACAGAGTGTTGTTTTTAACACGTAGTGGCATCATTTGTTTCATTTTTGAATGGTTTGTATGAAAAAAATCATTTTATTTATACACATAGTGAGAAATTTTGAAACAGAGAAGAGATTTGTGGTGAATTTTTGCAATGACAGAGATTTAATTATGGATTAAAGAGGCAATAAAAACATGATCAAAATGTTTTTGTATATAGAGGGAAATGCTTTATGAATTTTGAAGACACAATGAACTCATTTTTTATGATATTTTTGATGAATGTTGACGTAGAAACAGTGAGCCATTCTTTGAATATTCTTACACGCAACGAGCTTAGGACATTTTAGATTGAATGCATGATGATTTTTCCTTAGAAGAAAATGAATTTTGTGTGAAATTGAAGGATAAAAAGACACCATGGTATAAAATAAAACAAAATAAAATAAAAATTGACACAGTCAACAAAAGACAGAGAATTCTACAATCAGAGATAGAGGAGTTTCAAAAAAAAATTGATGAAACAAAGGATCAGATAAGAAGAATAGATTAATAAAAACATGTTTGTTATGTTTTTATAGTCTTTTCTACATCAAATCTTTGTGTTTGTAGATGCAGTGAGTTCATTTTTTTCAAGAGAACGGATATTGAAGAGGATTGGTTACACTTCTTTTTCAAAGGCATCAAAAAGAGGTAAACTTCACCACCATAATGTATATGTCAACAAATATCTAGTGCATGAATTTTTATTTTTCAAAATGAGTATGATGACAGTGGAAGGATGTATTAATTGGTTTTTAGAAAACATGGCAACAAGGATATAACCTAAATACTTTCAGATCGAGCATTGGGGGAAAGACACAATAGAAAATTTTTAGCAAGCAGGTCTAATAGGTTTCCTTCAGAAGTTTAATAGGCATAATGAGAACGTTACAAGGGAATTCATAAATAATTACAAGCAAGAGAAAACTATGGTGGGAAGTTTATTCATTCCCTTAACTCCAGAGTCAATTTCTCAAGCCCTATATTTTCCATTATCAGGAGAACATTATCACAAAGGTTTTCATTTTAAAGATAAGGGATGGACCTTCTTCCTAGACAAAAACAGAAAGGGATCCTTTGACAGAACTAAGGGGATTCCCAAATAATGGTTTAATGAGCCTTGGGCAGAGTTAGTGTTGTTCATTCAAAAATTCTTCACATGTGATAATAGGCACAATATAGTGCACCTCTACCATATTAGGTTGCTTTAGCACATCAAGGGAGACATAAGAATCAATCTGCCATACTTTTTCTATAAAAAATTGATCAGGATGACAGAAAATGTCAATAGTGAAACCAAACCTAAAGAGGCACAAATCCACCATCAAGAGATCATTAAAATTCTTGTTGATTATCAGTTGAGAACTAAGGGTGTGATGTGGAGAGAATTCCTAACTCATAATCAGTTTGTAGAATAAACCATAGAAGAAAAATTCAAACCAGTTCATGAAACAAAGAGTATAATGAATTCATCCCTTTATCCAAGAAAAATGTCTAAAACGCAACAAGATACAATCATGATTGAAAGAGAGACATCCTTCCTGTCCATTCCTAGGAGGCAAAGAAGAAAGAATTTAGCAGACATAAGTAGTAAGGAAAGAGAACTCGAGGTGAAAATTGTTGAGACATCTCCCTTAACAACACAAGCTGATGAAATTTTTGAAATATTGCAGAAGGAGGTTTGTGAAAATCCATTAGAAAGAGACTCATATTTTGATAATGATGAGATTGAGGCCACTTCATTTGCTAAATACACCAAAGAAGAAGAAAAGGAGAAAAATCAAATAATTGACTTATAATTTGGAGGTAAGCAATATATTGGAGAGGCATTTGAAGAGAGAAAATGAAGCATACAAGAAAAACAATGAAATTTTGATCAAGGAGAATGAGATACTGAATGAAGAAGTGGGAAAACTGAAAACAAAGAACAATCTTCTTTCCATGCAAGCATTCAGATGGCTCAAAAATAAAAACTCATGGAAGATCAAGTATGAAAAGCATAAAGTCAAGGCTTCAATCTACAAAGAGAAACATTATAAAGGTATAGATTCTCTTTTGCAAGCAACTCAGAAGGAAGAATCGGTTCAAGTATAGTATCAGCATCAGAACTCAGGAGGTCTAAAAGGAAGAAACAAGCATGAGGACATGCTTGTACATCAACATGGGGGAGATGTTGGCCCTCATTTTTTAATCTAATTTTGTTTAATAAAATACACTTTATTACCGTGATATTCATCCATACACCATAATATTCACTCTATTTTTTCCAATTAATGCATATCCAGGTATATAAATTAAGTTTTGCAATATTTAGAATTTTTTATAAAAATTGAATTTTAAGTACATTTTTGGACCAGACCAGAAATTCTCGTAATGGCTTCATGGATGTCATATTTGCAGGACACTTGGGATCAAGCTGGATACATTTCTAGAAATATTGGGAACTAATATTGGATGTACACCTATTGGTTAATTCAAACCGAGCTTAAACAAGCTCAGTCAAGGGCGGTCAAACAGGACTTACTTTTATGGAGATCCCTAGGAAATAGGTCAAATTTCTTATTTTATGGGATTTTCCAGATTTTGAGGGATTAGATGGATGAGATCGACCTGAATACATAGGATAAGGATAGCCATGGTTGTAGGAGACATTTTAGATGAGTTTGTTTCATATTTTATCTATTTAAGCCTAAGACATTACAGACATTCATATGTAGAATTTGTATAACTTAACTCTGATATTTCTGAAACTTGGAGAGCTAATTGGAAGACATGTTCTATTTCATTTTCTGCTTTTATATATGGTGAATGCTTGACTGAGTTTTAGTAGCTGAAAGCACTTACAGTGTGCGAGGCAAGGGTGGAGGGACCCCACACCGAGCTAAGTTCACTTTCTGGTTATTTTTAGTTGCAATTTATGAACTAGTTTTGTTTTATGCTTAATATGTTAATTAGATGTATGATAATGTTTTATGATTTATGATGAATCGAATTCTAATTTCTATTCTGCATATGAAGGGGAAATCCAATGTTTAAGTTAAACATTCCTTATATCTCATTAAGACCTATAGCTAGAATTCATATTTCCTGCTTTTTAATGGTTTTCCGAAGTTCTTGTTTTCTAACAATGGTATTAATGGTGAATGAATCTGTAATGAAGGACAGCCAAGATATCTTTAGTTAGGAGCCTCTTAAGTTATTCTTTCATGCATCTTGATCTATTGTTAATTAGTGGTTTTGGTTTCTAATTCATGAAGTAGTTTTGTAAGAGAAGGACAAACAAGTTCTCCTAAGTTAGGAGCTTCTTTTGTTGCTAATTACATAATTGAATTTACAAATTATTTAGTTTAGATTTATATTTGTAATATGAATTTCCTTCGTTATTAATAATTCATCTTCTAAACTTTATTATAGCTGAAACCCATATATATTTGAGATGCTTCTAAGGCCTACAAGCCTAGATTGATAATAAAATACTTGTGTTAGTTTACCCAGTAAACAAACCAACAGAAGTCTATATAAAATTCCATTTATTTAAAATCACCATCATTTCAAATATTTTGGATACCAATTGAAATTCCACAACCATACTGAGTGTTGTTAATAACATCATACCCAGTTTTGTTAGTAACATCATAATTATACTTTTAAAAACTCTTAGAAATGCTAGAGCTAGAGACAACCTTGTCATTAAAATCATTGTTATCATCATTCTTTTAGGTACCCTTAAAAATTCCAAAACCATAACCAGTTTTATCACTAAAAGCGCCATCTTTGTGTGTTTTTTACATAGCCTTGCAAAATCTAGAGCAAGAACCAGAGCAAAAGCCACAACTATTTATGTCAAAAAAATCACCTTCATAATAAAATCCAGAACCACATCCAATGTTGTCATTGTACCTATTTTAGCTAGCCTTAGAAGATAGAGAGAGAGGGCCAACGCTATCAATGAGGCCGCCATATGCAATGTGAAGAGCCGGGGTAGGTAGTGAGTGGTAGTCGTAAAAGAGAACACCATTGAAACTGATATATTATCTTCTTTTTTTACCGATCTAACTACCAAAGAAAAATCCCATGGCAGATTTCTTAACCGCCAGATGCAAAGACTCCACTCCCTCGCTAGTGATGAGCACATGATGAGTGAAATCCAGCTGGAGGACAATAGAGGAGGTAGATATCAGATAGTTTAATGGTTGTGACCCACCGATGATGCCTGACAGAATACGATCCCTTTAGTTTGTCAGGATTTCGATGATCATGTTGCTTGGCAAGAGCATGTGGATGGCGGAGACGCCAGAGTTTCCAACCAAACTATTTCCACCTCCACCTTATGTTTCTTCAGCTGCAATCATTGTAATGACTAAAAAAATAGTAACAGTTCCCACACCATCACTTGAACTTTCTTGATTTTTGTCAACATTCTATTTCTTGATAGCAAAATCTTGATTTATGTCAGCAGGAGTTCAATTTTATTGATGCCTTCATGATGGTTGCAATGATTTTATCGAGTTCTATCAGTAGTAGTTGCAATGCTTGTATGTAAGTAACATCTATCACATGAAAAAAGAAGTAGAAAGGAGGGAGGCTTAAAAAGCAGAGAAGCGGAGATGGAGTTAGGTTTTTTCACACGAACATTAGAATTAAAAGTTTTAAAAAATCTACAAATATTCATTATTTATTTTTTAAAGAATGCATTCTAAGTATTAGGATGCAAGTGATATTCCTACAAATATGTTTGATGAAATTTATCTTGATAAAATTGAAATTGTTAACACAAAATATAGATAAATTGAAATTTGCTGAAATTCATTTAAATTAATTCCAAACACTATAGGAGGTTAGTATTCTTTATTCTATTTACAATAAATAATATATTGTTATTAGTATATAATAAGAATATTTTGAAGAATGATTCTTTCAATTAATTCTCAATTAGCTTTCAAAATTAAGTTGGAGATTTATTAATGATGGTAAAGTGTTCATGGATGAATGAGATCATTGGTAAGTATTATGTGAAGTGATTTTCAATAATAGGTTTTATGGAAGAATATTAAATGGGAAAATCATCAAATAAAATAATAAATTGATTCGACAATATTTTGTTTTCTTGACAAGTTTTCCAAGATTTTTTTTCCAAAACACTTACATCCTAACATAAATTATTAGAAACAATACTATGCAAGATTAGTCTTCTATTAAAACATAAGGCATATTTAGAATATTAAAATAATTAATAAATCTTCACAACTTTAAGTTAAGTTTTATTTACTAAAAGTACATTACAATAACAAAGCAATGGAAACGCTCCAGATCTCTTTCCCATACGCTCTTGCATTCGCCTCGGTTCCTTTCCCCAGACAGGCCAGAGGATAAAACCAATGAATGGCATACAAAAAAAGAGTAAAATTGCAACAACCGGGCGGTATCACCAGCAATTCAAAGGGCGGCAAAAACACTACTCTTTCCAAAGTCAAAATGACATGTAAAATTTGTCTTTTGTTATTTCAGTTCATCCGAATCTACACTGTTGCATTCTCCCAAATTGTCAAGGACGCAAGCTGTAAAAACGACATTATCATTCAGCGCATCTGCTTTTGGCCCTCTCTGTGCCAGCGCCTCAATGTAATTCTGGAGCTCTGCCTCCCACACTTTTTTTGGAAATACAATTAGCAGCCGAACTTGTAAAAAAAAAACAAAGCAATGGAAACATATTTATAGAATATTCTTCAAACAACTACCAATTGAGATATTAAGATCAAATTGAGAATCATTACTCACCTGAAAATCATTTTCAAGAACAACACATACCTCATCAATGTCTTTGAGTTGTCATTTCGTAATCATATTTAAGCATGGACTCTTTCTCTACATAATTAAAATCATTTTGAATTTTTAGAGGTGACAAAATCAGAATTCATTATAATCCTTTTTATATTCGACATATCTCATCCTGTACTTTAAGTTTCCTTTTGGAACTGATGAAATGATAACCTAACATAAGCATGACCATGGGTGAAGTGGCCTTTATAAAAAATAATTCCACTTCCTTCCTCTTTACAAGACAGGTTACAAGTACAAACATCATGAGATGAATTCACATGCTTGATTTTCTTTAAAGATATCTATATAATGATCATCATCATCATGAGATGAATTCAACCTAGAAGCAACAACACTTCAACCTAATAGCAACAGAACTTGATGCAGAAAAAACTTTGGCCTTGATGCAACAGAAACTTTGACCTTGATGCAGAAGAAACTTTGACCTTGATGCAACACCACTTCGACCTCCCATTGGCCTTGATGCAACAGAAACTTCGACCTTGATGCAGAAGAAAATTTGACCTTGATGCAACACCACTTCGACCTCCCAACAGTATAACTTAAACCTTTCAATATTAGCCCAATAACTTAGCATGAGTGAGAGATAGATAGCCCAAAACTTCCATTTAGCCTTTTCCTACAATTCTCTTCCTTCTTCTGAAACTTCGCACTTTTCTGCTTCTCCTTCTTGAGTATGGAACTTGAGTGAGTGATACTCCAAATGATTTGAACCGCACTTCTATATATAGCCTTTTTTTGGGTCGAATTTCCCTAATGTATGCCGACTTCATCAAGTGAGGGAAAACTTGGTGTAGAGGTGACAAATGACTTATTTGACTCAATAATATTATGTTTTACGGGATATAAAAGTCCAAGAAGGGTCTCATAAAATGGACAATGACTCCAATGACTCAATATAAAATCTAGAAGTCCACATGGGGAATTTGACATAAAACATAGTGACCCAAGCATGAAACCCATGCTTTAATAAGTCATAATAATAATAATAATAATAATAATTTATTTTTCTTTATTTTGATAAATACATTTCATTATGACTCAAATACAATTATGAAGACTGAACCTAGTTACATTCTTCAACATGAAGTTGCGCTAGTGGTCAATGCTTGTGTATCCTTAGAAGACTAAGAGAGAGGACCAACACTATCAATGAGGCCACCATCTACAGTGTGAAGAGTCGAAGTAGGTATTGAGTGTTAGTTGTAAAATAAGCCACCATTCTCACTCCTCAGAGCCTTCACCTTCTTCCCTGTATCTTTCTCAAAAAGTGCCTTGAACTCAAAAAACTTGGACTATGTCTGATATTTCTTCTGCATGAAGAAAATCCAACACTTTCTTGAAAAAACATCAAAAAAAATCACATAATACGTGTGCTTTATTGTGGAAACTATCGAGAAATATTCACATACGTCTGATTGAACTCTCTCAAGGATCGTCGTTGCTCGTCTTTCCTTATCGTGAAAGGTGGCCTTGGTATACTTCCCCAATGTACACCCTTTTCATGTATCTCTCTGCACAAGTGCACCCTTTGGAAGTCCTATAGAAATTTTTTGCATGCTCTTCAAGGCACCATGGTGAACATGGCCCAATCTCCTGTGACATAACTCACCGATGTCTTGACTCTCCACCTTCTCTACTTGCGTGGTCAATGCAACACAATTTTCTACATCCAGTTTTTAGATATTATTTACTCGAACCCCAATATTTTTCACCTATCCTGTGGCCTTGTGATGAAGGAATGTCATTCCCTCACTTAATATCACACCATAACCATAATCTTCCAACATAGAAACATACACCAATTTTTTCTTTAAACCAAGAACATACATGAAATATTTTATTGCGAGTGGATTACCTGAATCTCTCTGGAAAGTAATTGTGCCAACACTGGTAGCGTTATACCTCCCATCATCACCTATCTCGATGTGAAAATGGAGATCCTTCTCCTACAAGCTACTGAAGAATTATTTGTTTCCGATCATATGGAACGAAGCTCCACTATCCAAGTGACACACAAAACCCATCACGGATGACACCATGCATGCGATGAGGGTGAAGTCAAACTCGAATTATGAAGCCAATTCTTCACCTGTTGCTCCTCCTGAGGCATTGTTTTTGTTCTTCTTTTGTGGAAAATTTGTGGCATAGTTTCCATGCTCATGACAATTAAAACATTTGACCTTTGACAAGTCTCGCCTCTCGCCTCTTGTCTTCCTTACTGGACTCGGATTTGGAATGGGACGCCTTCCCTTTTCTTTTATTCTCCTTTCCATCCAAGGAAAAATTCTCCTCATCATCAGTCTTTGATGACGATCCATCTCTATTGCTTCGCCAAATTTCTTCTTGTACCAAGTCGGCCGACAATCATTCCGAGTCTGGTTGCTTCTCCCTCCCATTCACAGAGTTATGGTAACTATGCCAGCTCTTGGGAAGGCCTAGAAGAGATAGGCTCACCAAATCATCATTAGAAACATTCACCCCAACACTTCCAAGCTCGTCTCGACATTTGGTGAACTTCGTCATGTATCTTTGGATCGTGTCGCCCTTCTCCATTTTGATCTTCATGAGCTTGTCTTTAAGCGCTAGCTTCCTATGGTTGTTGTTATTCTGAAACAGATCTATCAAGGCCTTCCACATCACATATGGAGTTTCCTTTCCATGGATACTCGAGACAATATGATCTCGAACTCCCTCTAACAAGATATTCCTTGCCTTTGCTACATTCTTCTTCCATGCATCAAGATGTTGAGAATCTATTGTAGAGGGTTGAGGAATATCACTGTCAATGAATTCCTTCACACCATTTTCCTCCAACATTGTCTGCATCATGTCCTTCCATGCTATGTAATTTGAATTTCCCTCGAGTGCATATTCGAGTCTCAAGCCATTGAAATACATCTTGATCTGTTGCTTGTTTCAAAGAATGAATATGAAAATTTGATGTACCGGTTCAAAACAAACTCAATTTCTTCTCTTCTATTGTGATTCTTGGTGCTCTGATACCATGTAAAAAATCTAACCAAGGGATTCAATCTAATCTTCTAATGTACAAAAGCAAAATATTGAATCCTTCTACAATTTGCGTAAACAATATAAGAGCACAAAATCACATAACAAGTAAGAGAAAAAAGTGAATCAATCGCACAACAAAAGATGTATCTGGGGAAATCACACTGCCTAAAACCTCACTATCTATATATTGTATAAATTCAATACCATGAAACAATACAATGCTTTCTCTCACCAAGAAACTCCTACACCCTTCCAACTGTCTCACTCTGATCTCAAAAAAATCAGTCAAGTACTTAAACAATTCTCAGCCTCTGCTCAACCATCCTTGCTCACACATTCCTAGAGGAATTTTTTCCCTATTAAATAGGAAATTCCTTGGAATTTATTGCGCAATACATCATAGGATTCCACATGACTCTATAACTAACATGTACAATTTTCTAATTATAAAACTGATAGTTATCATCCCTTTAACCTCAGTCTCAACTTGGCCTCCCTTAGAACTTACATGCAACAACTATTTAGAGTGAATTATCAGTTAACTGATTTATCACTCATTTTGAATTAAATCATATTTAATTCACTAGTCCTATCTCTAGGTCATCTCTTAGTTATAACTAGTTAAAATAATTTTAACTCAATTAATCGAGTTAACTAATTACAACTCAAAAATAATTGTAACTGGACCCCCTAAAATCATGGGAGAACTCTACATGCCTCCTCTCTGGCCCTCAACTCGAATTTCCTAAGTTAACTTAGTCTTTCTGACATAGTTAACTAATACAAGTTGTCATGAGATGGAATTACAATTTCTCTTCCAATTTAATTAAGGCAAAAATAAATCAAAATCCCCTTTGGGTGTCATTTCTTATTTCCATTTAAACAGTGCAACTGTCAGTTGCGGAGCTAGTAGATCATTCCTTCTCAACTTCCAGATAGGAAGGGTTTGCTTCTTTCTTTGTTTCCAATTAAGAGAATTTATAACTGTTGAAAATTAAGGTTAATTTAAAAATTATGATTTTAAGAAACCAAATAAACTACCACCTATCATTGAAAAATCTTGATTGTTGTCAATACTGGTGCCCAAATTATTTCCATGACAAAACCCTAACACATCTATAACAATACATCCCCAGTTATTGTCGCAGTTACAACTCTCGTGCAGAATGCGCACAACCAATTTCTGAAAGCTCTACGCTAGAATCTGGAGCTGATTAATATATTTTCATTTGGAATTGAATTATTTCCATACCATAAATATTACACATCTATAATTTAAAATATATATGCATATGGAAGGTTTTATCACTCCGCCATATTTCTAAGGCTGAAGAAGAAATCTCAACAGAGGTAACCATAAACTAATCTTTTGGCTTGGTATCTAGCCCTACCAAACTGGAGAGGGCTCTCTCCACAATGTCACAGCCAATAGGGCTGGATTAATTAGGGTTTTAGGCTAGGTATGAGTTCAGGGGTTTTGATTTGATTTGATTGGGTTGTTGGATGAGGATATTAGGTCAAAGAGGCTAGGTCAGGTCAAATAAGATTAGGGTTACAGTCCATTCAATGGGGCAAGGTAGGTGGCAAGGCTAGCACATTTAGGGTTATTGTGATGGAATGATTCAGAAAAGAGAGGAGCTAGGAAGAGCATGAAAGATGAATTCTTCCTAAACTGAAAGAAAGATGAACAAACTATGAAAAATTTCCCAAAACAGAGCATGTGAGATGAATTCTGTTTCTCTGACTTGAAAGTGATCATACAATAGACATGAAATGTAAAATGGACCAACAATACATTCATAAAAATTAAACAAGAGAATAAACAATGCTAGAAAACCATACCATAGGTATCCCAAAGAAATAGCTGCAACACTTTTATTAAGCTCCTGCCAAAATGATTACAATAGAGTCTCTGGTCAATATGCAAACACCCAGCTGATTCCAACCTATAAAATGACTAAAAAATTACATGATATAGGCCTCAAAAAAACTCCTCCCAGCCTTAGGGGTCGAATCCATGAGAGGAGGAGCAGTTCCACCAGAAACTGAGCTAAATACCTAGAGTGTAGTGTGTTCAAACTGAATCATCCCTCACTTTTGTAAACTGATTCATTACACCTCATCACGAGTTTTCATCTAATTTATTTACCCTGGGTAGCAGTAAAAATATGACAATTAAATTTGCATCATCAATTACATAAGTAAAATGTTGATTTCCCAAGATAAAAGTAAAACATGCAGTGAAAATTGAAAAATATTAGACATTGGTCAAGTGTGCCATTTTTGTGCTAGGAGCGCCCTCACAGTGCCAGGTGCGCCCTCCATGTTGCAGCTTGATTTTAGATGGGTTGCATGTGTCCAAACTAGGCTCAGGATGGCTTGTTGGAAATCATATCCAGTCTACTTTCCAGATATGTCTTTAGTTTGCATAATGGAGTTGATTTTCCTTGTCAAAAAGTGATTCTCCCACATCTGGTCAGGTGTGTAGCGCCGAGGCAAAAAAGGAGGCAGAACATTGATTTTTTGTGTGTTTTTTCACCTTTTCACCTGCCAGTTGTCCAAACTAAGACTAGAAAAGTTGTTTTCTAGAATTTATTCATCATTTTTCGTCTGTTGGTGTTCTTCATTTGGCCAAAAAGTGCCTCAAACAAGAGCACAGCGCCTAGGGCGTTGCGCACCTGACAATCCAGCTATCACAAGATTGTCTAGGATTGCTGAAAAACACAAAAACTTCAAAAATTACCCCAAAAATTTTCAAAATTGGTGAAATGACTATTGATCATGTGGTTTATGCATGGAGTGATGCCTCAACAAGTATATCCAGCCTCCCTTACTCTTTTTGCATAGTTAGGGTTTCAATTTTTGCATTAGCTCTTCTAAGCTTTGCCCTTACAATTTTGTCTCTTTTGGCATAGTACTTGGCCATCCTTCTTTGAATTTTTTTATCTTTGTTTGCTTTCTCCAGGAGATTCTCAAGATTTTGGTTAGCCCTGTCAAGCCATTGCTCCCGGTTCTCATTGATTACCGATGCAAGTTGTTCATTCAAGGTGAGATGATTAGCAAGCTCAGCCTCCTTTTTCCTCTCTAGTTCTAGAGCTCTTCTCAGAACTTTAGTCCTTGGCACTTGTTCTTCTGGTTCATCTAGCATACCATATGTTTCTAGTGTCTCTTCAAGCAAGACTTTAGCTTATTCTGCCTCTTTTTTAGCTTTGATGCATTTCACTTCATCAATGAAATGTTTGGTCTTTAGTTGTTGGTTCTCCTGCTCAAGAAATTTAATGACAAATTTAAACCTATAAATATTAGTTTGAAGCTCTCTAATCTTGGCATATTTTTCCTTGATGACTATGCTAATGTCCTCATCATCACCATGCTCATCTAAGTCAACAAAGTCAAAATCATGTTCTGTCTCATGGAGGTCCTCCTCCTCATGTCTAATCTCTGCCTGAATCTTTGCCTCTATCATCTTTTGCTTCCCTTGGTCTACCTACTTTTTCGATGAAGAATGCAAGGCCCCTTCCACTATGTGTGGAGAAAACACATACATGTGACCTATCTGTTATGTTTTTTCCAATAGCTCTATCTCAACCTGCTTAGTCTGTTGAGGCTCACTAATCTCAGCTCTGCTAGGTGACCTAATCTTAGTGTGAAATGGTGATGATGGTGGTGAAATGGGTGAAGGAGACTGATCTGATGAGGGTGAATGTACTGTGGGTTGAGATGGAGGAATGGATGTGGAAGGATGAGATGGTGAAGGCACATCCTGTGCATGATGAATATATGGATCAGTGAATATGTCAGTAGTTATGAAAGTACTCCATGCAATGTTCAGTTTTTTGAGGTGATGGAGGACTATGATCTTGATGAGGGAGTGGTAGAAAAGACTTTTAATTTGGTGCTCATATTCTCTCTTTTGTAAAATATATGCCATCTTGTCAATGCTCCGGAAGAGGTAATAAGGTATGTTGATCATATCCACCCTTGTGAAGTGCACGAGTAGCTAGATATGATAGGTGTAAATTCTAGAGAACCTACCTTCACAAGAAAACTATTTCAGATGATTTTCATCATGGGGGCATATCTCTCTAGGAGGTAAGAGAAAGGAAAAATCCTCTTTCTTTCATTCTTGTACATAGGTTTGATGTATGGCTCATAGTAATTCTCCTCCAAGTATTTTTTATTGAACCATTTTTCCCTAACATTTGGGATTTCAGTGGCAGCTGGTATGATGGCATTGGACACAGTGAAAGTGACACCAGCAAGGGTTACCTAGCTGTCATGGAAATTAGAGATGAATAGTCTTCTCAACATAGGATGGTGTTGGACCCTTTGTATTTTCTCATAGAATTTGAAACATCCTACATGCTTAAAACATGTCACAACCATGGGAGATTCCATGAGTTCCCTAGTATTTGTTGGCTCAAGTCTAAGGATTATCTGTCCTTTGTGTGACCTCCTCTCCTCTCTTTCTTCTCCCTCACTATAGTTTATGTGTTCTTATTCCATGGTGTATTGGTGTTAAAACCCTAGGGAGGTGTAATGGAATGGAAATGAATTTTTGGGGAGTGAGGAATAAGATAGGGAAATTTAGGGAGATGGGGGAAGGGGTTTATGATTTGAGGGAAGTGACAGGGAGTATAACTATTATGGGGTTTTGGATAGGGAATTTTATTACAGGTTAGCGATTTTGGGAGCCTAGGCAAATGAGTAGCCTAGGTCTTAGGGTATTGGTAATAAAGATCTTAGGGAAATGGGGATAGTGATATACGGGGTGAGGATAGGGTCAATTATGATGTGAGAAGGGAATGAAATTATTAGGCAGTGAAATTGAAATGTAATTTGGGATTTTACTATGATACTAGGGTTTCAAACTGAATAAGACACCAAATCATTTTAAACAACTTCAAACACCATTGAATTTTCACTTAGGGAGAATAGGGATGGCTTAATTACACCTTGCTTGATGGAGATCGAGGAGTAATGTTGTTGAAGGACTCAGGTGATGGCATGGCGTTTTGAAGCTTGCTAAGAATTTGTTATGGAAGTCGGGCAACTGCGCAGCGCAGAATGCAAGTGCACCCTCCTTTTTCCAGGAGTGCAGCGTAACACACAGGAGCGCCCTCCTTCGGCCAGCAGCGCAACTTTGCCTATCTTTTGCAAAAAAAATCCTTCTTTATTGGATTTTCGTGCTTTTGCTGAGGTTTCTCAATGATGGCAAGAGAAAATGAAGTTTTAATTATTGTCCTTTAGGTTTAAATGCTTTGTGGGATTTGATTTTGATGAATTTAAAACCCACTTTTGCAATGTTCAATTTCACTTTTAAAATCTTGCAAAATACCCTTTAACTCTGTCTTGTTTGCTTTGCAGATTGATCATGCTAGAGTAGGAACTCTTCATACTTTGAATTTTTATATGTTTGGCATATGGAATTGAGTTGGCAGCTTTGGGAAACTGAGTACTTATTACATATAATGGACATAAAATTACAAAAAAAATAAGAAAATAAAATAAAATAAAATTACATCTCTATTTTTTTTAATAAAATTACATTTTGGAATGAAACTCACACTTGAAATCAAAATTACAACTTTGGAAACTATTTTTACATGCTTAAAACCCTCTTTATATGGTAAAGGGATATTATTTGGATCACTCTCATACTTTTGTTGACCTTATGCAATGAAATGGTGTTTTATTTGGACCTTGAAGAATGAAACCTAGAGACCTAATGAAGACTTTGAGTGACCAGACTTCATGGTGCCCTGACTGACATAATGACATGATGAAATGGACTTTGATGACTGAATTATGCTCAGCAAGACATGAAGGTGGGACAGCAAGTATGAATTTTTGAGGAAGAGTGAATTTTTTTTACTAGGGCTACCATCAGTGAGTAAATTTTTGAATGAAGACCTAGGTGAAATGACAAAAAATTCTAAGCAGGACCCTAAAATGACATGAAAAGAGTGTTTTTTATCACTGATGGTAGGATGCAAATACTGACACTAACAAAAGGTTACAGTTAAGAATAAATCGTTGAATATTAAAACAACCACAATGAGAGTCGGAGCCAGTAAAATCACCACCATCGTTCTAAGTTTTTTAGAAACTTAGAGAAAGTCGAGAGCGACAACGAGTCCTGTAATTAAAATCACCATCCTTGTACATATTTTAGATATCCTTAGAAAATCCAGAGCGAGTATGGTCATTAAAATCAACATCATTATAAGTTTTTTCTAAAAATGCCACAACCAAAACCATTATGTTCATTAAAATCACCATCCTTCTAAGTCTTTTAGATACCTTTAAAAAAGCCATACCCATTACTAAAATTGTCATTAAAATAACCATCACTGTGTGTCTTTTAGATACAGTTAGACAAGCTAGGGCTAGACCCAGAGGTAGAATGGTCTATAAAATCACTGTCATTCTAAATCTATAAAAAAAATCCAGAGCCGGATTCATAGCTCGCCTTGTCTTTAAAATCACCATAATTGGAATTCTATATAAAAACCTGCAAGCCAGAGTCACAACTTGTCTTGTCTTTAAAATTGCCATCATTTCATATCCTTGAAAATCCACAACCATACCCAGTGATGTTAAGAACATCATACCTAGTGTTGGTAGTAACATCATGATTATACGTCTTGAAACTCTTAGAAAACATATAGCTAGAGACAACCCTGCCATTAAAATCATGGGCATCGTAAGTCTTTTAGGTACCCTTAAAAAATCCAAAACCACAACCTGTGTTGTCACTATAATCACCATAATTATACGTTTTTACATAGCCTTGAAAAATACAAAGTAAGAACTAGAGCAAAATCCACAGCCATTTATATCATAAAAATCACTTTCATAATAAAATCTAGAACCACATCCAAAGTTGTCAATGTCCATGTTTTAGATAGCCCTAGAAGACCAAGAGAGAGGGCCAATATTGTCGTTGAGGCCACCAACTGTAGTGTGAAGAGTCGCAATAGGTAGTGAGTGGTAGTTTTACAATATTTCATGATTGAAACATATATATTATCCTTTCGTTGACCGACCCAGCTGCAAAAGAAAAATCCCATGGCTGAGCCCAAGAACTTCTCAACTTCCTGATGTGGAGTTGACTCCAGATACAACTCTGCTCCCTCACCACTGATGATCACCTGATGAGCGAGATCCAATTGGAGGAGAACAGAGGAGGCATAGATCGGATAGTTCAATGGCCACAATCCACCGATTATTCCTGATAGAATGTGATCCCTGGAATTTTCCTATATTTCCATGATCATGTTGCTTGGCAGGAGCATGTGCAAGACAGAGATGTTAGAGTTTTCCATCAACCTATTTCCACCTCTACCTTAAGATTTTGCAATTGCAGACACTGCAATGAATAAGAAAAGCAAAAACCATGCCCATGCCATCACCTGAACATTCTTGATCTCTGTCACAATTATATTTCTTCAATTCCATCACACTTAATTAGGGCAATCAACACGTTCACAACCATTGCTTGTATGTATGTAATATCAACAGGATTTCGGTTTCTCTCTTTCTTTTGAACAATAATTATTGAAAAAACTGAGAATTTATAATTCTCACCACCACCCTCCACCAAATTTGATATTTATCCATCTTTATACACACCTACATCATTTTAATAATTAAACACCAAACTTCATATAAAATTAATATTTATTATAAAAGCAATTATTGTGAAAACATAAAATATAGCATATGAAATGTTAATATCATATATATATATATATATATATATATGAAATGTTAATATCTTATATATATTTAAAATTTAATTTATTATTATTGTTTAGTAAAAAGTTTTAAAAAATAAATTATAATGTTATAATTCAGTATATTCAGGTTGCATGTATTCAACTAAAAACAATCTTGTTGCACATTTCCTATATCACTCATATTTAAATGTTGTGAGATGTTTTTAATATTTGAATAGGTATTTGATTGAAGTATATATATATATATATATATATATATATGGTTGGATGTCATTTCTATTTATATAAAAAATTTGTCGGATCTGAGTTGAGGTTAGTGTCGAATCTCCTGTAAAGTGAGAAATTTTTTTACTAGTTTTTATTGCCAATCATTTCTCTATTTTGGATTGCTAGATTAAGCATCCATAGATTACACACAGATTTTCACTACTGCTTAATATCAAAACCCTCAGCTTCTGCACCAGTTTTTCCGAGTTGGGTTTTTCTAGGGACTTAGTCCAAAAATAACAGTGTCATATTGTGTGTGTGCATCTATTTCTTCCAACATTTGTATTTCTTCCGCTATATTTTATTGGTGAAGCTTGCATTGAATTTAATTCGATATTTTTCGTAGCAGACAACAAGTAAATTATTTAATTGATTTAACAATTAGAAGAATTAACATCAGTTGCTGCAATAGGATTTTGGATTCCTGAATTTTCACATAAAATTACATGGGGATAGTGTTTTAGAGCTCGTACAGAGGAAAAGTAGGGAGGAACGTCCCTGCAGACAATGTATACTATTCAAACCCGCAGGCAACGCCAGCCTTGGTTGTATGGTCAATTTTAAGGAAAAAATTGGTTTTATGAGAGAGAGAGACAAAGAAATCATATTTCTTCATATCGAAGATTACCAGCACCAGGTAGAGGGAGCAACAATATTTTCCTTATATATATCTCTAGTCGGACAACTAGTTCGGCAATATTTATAAAAAATAAAATGAGGAACAAAAAGAATAATAATCGAGAAAAATTTTCCTCAGTATAAATTTAGCTTCAAAATTTTGATTATAGCAGTATCACTAGTTTTTACATATTTACCACCCACAGTGATTGCAGACATTTAAAGTAAATAGCATGATATGAGGGAGAAGGAGGATTTCAACTTATTGTTTTGAGATGGCAACAATTGTGCTGAGAGATTAGGATAGGTTGGACAGAGCATCCAACTATGTGATTTGGAAGGAAAGGGCTTCCTTTCTTCTGGATGAGTATGATCTCAAGGTATACATCAATAACGTGGTGGTTTTCCCCGCGGATCCAGATCAATTGAAAGAGTAAAAGAAGGAGATGGCAAAGGCGAAGAGATTGATTCTCGATGGAGTTAAATATCATGTAGTATCACGTATATATGGAAAGGAAACTTCCAAGAAAATGTGGGATGATCTCGCCACGCTATAACAGGGATCTTCTAAGCAGTGGAAGATGTATTTGGAAGAGAATTTAAGATACATATGTATGAAGAAGGGGGATTGGATAGACCCCTTCCTCACCAGGCTTCAGGAGGTCTAAGACCAGTTGTCAGTTGTAGGGTCAATGCCCCAACCTTCAGAATTGGTGCGATTAGCTCTCAATAGTGTTTCTGAGGACTGACAGGTATTTTTCCAGAGTATTTTGTGCAGAGACAAGTTTCCAGAGTGGGATAGGATGTGTGTTGGTTTACATCAAAATGATATGAGGCGATATTTGGTGAAGAGCACCATTAGTGGAAGTAGCAACAGTAGTGGGATGAAAGTGGTGAAGGAAGAGGAAAATGCAGCCCTCGTATCAAAGGGGAAGGAGGAGCAGTGCAGGAAGGAGAAGGACCTTTCGAAGGTAAAGTGCTTCAAGTGTGGTGAGCTAGGCCACTACAACACTCAGTGTCATCTAAGGAAGAAGGACAAGGAGGAGAAACAGGACGAGGAGGCTGCTTCCGCGAAGATCGATAGGTTGTCATCCAGGTTGGAGCAATATTTTTCCATGATAGTAGACATCCATACAAGAGCGAGGTGGGGTGACTTGGTTTTGTAGCCCCAGAGTGCTATAGGATGGGTAGGACCCTTTTGGAGCTCCACCTCTTGAACCATAACCCTTCTACGGGAGCCCATAAAATTCGGTGGCAGGATGGACCAGTGGCGTTTGGTGCAGTCAGATGCCAGATAGACGCAGTGGCTAGTAGCAGTCAGATACTGGGCAGCATAGTGTAGAGTTGGAAGTAGTGAAGTTGGCACATTTTCACAGTCAGCAGCAGCGCAAAGGCTTCACTGACAGCACAGAGACTAGTAGAAGTTAGGACTCAGGTGACAGATGCATCATACATACCACAATTGGTTCAGTATATTGGATAGATCTTGGTTGTAGTAGCAATAGATGATAGAGAGTTGTAGATGTTGCAATAGCAACAACAACATATTTGTTGTACATATTTAATGTTGGCAGCAGTTTAGCAGGGTCAATAGCAACACAGATGCAACACATATCAGAGTTGCGCAGTATTTGGTGGGAAGCAGTAGCCAGACATCAACACTATGATAGGAGATGTTGCAGAGGTAGTGTATTGTAGCAACAGTTGCAGTACTATAACACTTTTCTCACTAAGACGGAGTGTTAGTTTTTGTAGCATCGAATGTGTTCTAGCCACAAGATTTGGCATAGAGGCTAGAATACATGTATTGTCCAATACCCATAAATCGTTTCTGGAAATTCCACCTAGAGACAACTTAATTAAATTAATTAGTCACTTTTTAATATTTCCTAATTCTAAACTTAGGAAATATGATTAATTAATTGCAGAATCCGGATTATCCATAGTATCATAAAACAATGGTCGACGTTTCGAATCCCAACGAGGATCCATCTTCAGGACGAGAAGTGAATGAAGAACGAAAGAAGGTCGCACAGATCAAGGCATAAATAGTGAAGGATGATGAGAAGAGTTGACAAAAATAGATTTTATTAATTTGTATGTGAAATCTTTTGGTAAAAATCACATCAAAGTAAATTTAGTTGACGCGTTTGAACCAGCCAGTGTGGTTCATCATCAGGACAAGATGATGAACCACATTGGCTAGTTTGAAACGTGTCAACTAAATTTACTTTGATGTGATTTTTACCAAAATATTTTACATACAATTTATGGATCATAGAAGCCAAATTCCTAATATTTTATTAAATTATTTAAAAGGTTAAAAAATAAATAAAATAAAATTTGTTTTAATAAATTAATTTTAATTTAAATAATTTATAATACTTATAATAGTATGTAATATCACCTATTATTAATATAAATATTTTAAAATTTATTAAAATTATTTATATAATATTACTTATTAATTTCATAATTTAATTTATTAAAATTTTAATTATTATAAATCCTTAAGTGCTACTAAATTCTAATAAATTAATTTTAATAATTTATAACCCTAATTTAAAAAATTATTATTTAGTTTCCCGGACGCGGATGGCATGTAAAGGGAAGAAGGGCCACGGGGCCGCCATGAGGATGGACACGTGGCTGCTCCACATGCTCCGTCCTTGGAAGGGGCACCATCTTAAAGCTTGGCGTGAGGGCGTCATTACTCCACCCTCCGCTACCCTACCGTCGACGTACTAGGTCTGCGTCTTTTTAATGCTGCTCATCATGGGCTTTAAACCCACCACCCTGGCTCTCCATTATGCATTCGGCTCTGCTTTCTCGTTCTTCCTTTGGCTCTCCGTCTCTTCTTCTCTGGCTCTGGAGTAGTGCCCTAGTTCTTCTAGGACGGAGGCTCCCGCTGGTCTTCTCCCCTCCCGGAAAAATGTTCCCGCCTCCCTCTAGTCTGAAGACTCGCAATCAACACGTTCACAACCATTGCTTGTATGTATGTAATATCAACAGGATTTCGGTTTTTCTCTTTCTTTTGAACAATAATTATTGAAAAAACTGAGAATTTATAATTCTCACCCCCACCCTCCACCAAATTTGATATTTATCCATCTATATACACAACTACTTCATCATTTTAATAATTAAACACCAAACTTCATATAAAATTAATATTTATTATAAAAGCAATTATTGTGAAAACATAAAATATAGCATATGAAATGTTAATATCATATATATATATATATATATATATATGAAATGTTAATATCTTATATATATTTATTAATATAGAATAAATAATTGCATTTTATTAATAAATTTTATAGTTATTTTAATTAAATATATATATATATATATATATTTAAAATTTAATTTATTATTATTGTTTAGTAAAAAGTTATAAAAAAAAATTATAATGTTATAATTCAGTGTATTCAGGTTGCATGTATTCAACTAAAAACAATCTTGTTGCACATTTCCTATATCACTCATATTTAAATGTTGCGAGATGTTTTTAATATTTGAATAGGTATTTGATTGAAGTGTTTAGTGTGTGTATATATATATATATGGTTGGATGTCATTTCTATTTATATAAAAAATTTGTTGGATCTGAGTTGAGGTTAGTGTCGGATCTCCTGTAAAGTGAGAAATTTTTTTACTAGTTTTTATTGCCAAGCATTTCTCTATTTTGGATTGCTAGATTAAGCATCCATAGATTACACTCAGATTTTCACTACTGCTTAATATCAAAACCCTCAGCTTCTGCACCAGTTTTCCCGAGTTGGGTTTTTCTAGGGACTTAGTCCAAAAATAACAGTGTCATATTGTGTGTGTGCATCTATTTCTTCCAACATTTTTATTTCTTCCGCTATATTTTATTGGTGAAGCTTGCATTGAATTTAATTCAATATTTTTCGTAGCAAACAACAAGTAAATTATTTAATTGATTTAACAATTAGAAGAATTAACATCAGTTGCTGCAATAGGATTTTGGATTCCTGAATTTTCACATGGTATCATAGTGTAGATAGTAAGTCGGAGAGCTCAGTAGCAAAAATGAAGAGGAACTTCACAGCACAATGTAAGCAGTTATTCGAAACCCCAGAGGCAACGCAGTTCCTTTGGCCAGAAGGGTCAATTTTTAAGGAAAAATTGGTTTCTATGAGAGAGAGAGACAAAGAAATCATATTTCTTCATATCGAAGATTACCAGAGGTAGAGGGAGAAACAATATTTGTCCTTGCAGAGTATATCTCTAGCTGGACGTAGTATCTTGCAGTATTTGCTAGTGCAAAATGGTGTCAGGAGGAACAAAAAGCACACACTGAGGAAAATTTTCCTCAGGGGACTTCTAGCTTCAAAATTTTGATTTCTCATAGCAGATCACTAGTTTTTGTGAGCATATTTACTCACTCCAGTAGTGATTGCGTAGAGCCTAGCAGTAGCATGAGAAGAGGAGAAGAGGAGGATTTCAACTTATTGTTTTGAGATGGCAACAATTGTGCTGAGGGATTAGGATAGGTTGGACAGAGCATCCAACTATGTGATTTGGAAGGAAAGGGCTTCCTTTCTTCTGGATGAGTATGATCTCAAGGCATACATCAACAACGTGGTGGTTTTCCCCACGGATTCAGATCAATTGAAAGAGTACAAGAAGGAGATGGCAAAGGCGAAGAGATTGATTCTCGATGGAGTTCAATATCATGTAGTATCACGTATATATGGAAAGGACACTTCCAAGAAGATGTGGGATGATCTCGCCACGCTATAACAGGGATCTTCTAAGCAGTGGAAGATGTATTTGGAAGAAAATTTAAGATACATATGTATGCAGAAGGGGGATTGGATAGACCCCTTCCTCACCAGGCTTCAGGAGGTCTGAGACCAGTGTTCAGTTGTAGGGTCAATGCCCCAACCTTCAGAATTGGTGCGATTAGCTCTCAATAGTGTTTCTGAGGACTGACAGGTATTTTTCCAGAGTATTTTGTGCAGAGACAAGTTTCCAGAGTGGGATAGGATGTGGGTTGGTTTACATCAGAATGAGATGAGGCGATATTTGGTGAAGAGCACCATTAGTGGAAGTAGCAATAGTAGTGGGATGAAAGTGGTGAAGGAAGAGGAAAATGCAGCCCTCGTATCAAAGGGGAAGGAGGAGCAGTGTAGGAAGGAGAAGGACCTTTCGAAGGTAAAGTGCTTCAGGTGTGGTGAGCTAGGCCACTACAACACTCAATGTCATCTAAGGAAGAAGGACAAGGAGGAGAAACAGGACAAGGAGGCTGCTTCCGTGAATATCGATAGGTTGCCCTCCAGGTTGGATCAATATTTTTCCATGATAGTAGACATCCATACAAGAGCGAGGTGGGGTGACTTCGTTTTGTAGCCCCAGAGTGCTATAGGATGGGTAGGACCCTTGTGGAGCTCCACCTCTTGAACCATAACCCTTCTACGGGAGCCCATAAAATTCGGTGGCAGGATGGACCAGTGGCGTTTGGTACAGTCAGATGCCAGATAGACGCAGTGGCTAGTAGCAGTCAGATACTGGGCAACATAGTGTAGAGTTGGAAGTAGTGAAGTTGGCACATTTGCACAGTCAGCAGCAGCGCAGAGGCTTCAGTGACAGCACAGAGACAAGTAGAAGTTAGGACTCAGGTGACAGATGCATCATACATACCACAATTGGTTCAATATGTTGGATAGTTCTTGGTTGTAGTAGCAATAGATGATAGAGAGTTGTAGATGTTGCAGTAGCAACAACAACATAGTTGTTGTACATATTTAATGTTGGCAGCAGTTCAACAGGGTCAATAGCAACACAGATGCAACACATATCAGAGTTGCGCAGTATTTGGTGGGAAGCAGTAGCCAGACATCAACACTATGATAGGAGATGGTGCAGAGGTAGTGTATTGTAGCAGCAGTTGCAGTACTATAACACTTTTCTCACTAAGAGGGAGTGTTAGTTTTTGTAGCATCGAATGTGTTCTAGCCACAAGATTTGGCATAGAGGCTAGAATACATGTATTCTCCAATACCCATAAATCATTTCTGGAAATTCCACCTAGAGACAACTTAATTAAATTAATTAGTCACTTTTTAATATTTCCTAAGTCTAAACTTAGGAAATATGATTAATTAATTGCAGAATCCGGATTATCCATAGTATCATAAAACAATGGTCGACGTTTCAAATCCCAACGAGGATCCATCTTCAGGACGAGAAGTGAATGAAGAATGAAAGAAGGTCGCACAGATCAAGGCATAAATAGTGAAGGATGATGAGAAGAGCTGACAAAAATAGATTTTATTAATTTTTATGTGAAATATTTTGGTAAAAATCACATCAAAGTAAATTTAGTTGACGCGTTCGAAGCAACCAGTGTGGTTCATCATCAGGACAAGATGATGAACCACACTGGCTAGTTCGAAACGTGTCAACTAAATTTACTTTGATGTGATTTTTACCAAAATATTTTACATACAATTTATTGATCACAGAAGCCAAATTCCTAATATTTTATTAAATTATTTAAAAAGTTAAAAAATAAATAAAATAAAATTTGTTTTAATAAATTAATTTTAATTTAAATAATTTATAATACTTATAATAGTATGTAATATCACCTATTATTAATATAAATATTTTAAAATTTATTAAAATTATTTATATAATATTACTTATTAATTTCATAATTTAATTTATTAAAATTTTAATTATTATAAATCCTTAAGTGCTACTAAATTCTAATAAATTAATTTTAATAATTTATAACCCTAATTTAAAAAATTATTATTTAGTTTCCCGGACGCGGATGGCATGTAAAGGGAAGAAGGGCCACGGGGCCACCATGAGGATGGACACGTGGCTGCTCCACGTGCTCCGTCCTTGGAAGGGGCACCATCTTAAAGCTTGGCGTGAGGGCGTCGTTACTCCAACCTCCGCTACCCTACCATCGACGTACTAGGTCTGCGTCTTTTTAATGTTGCTCATCATGGGCTTTAAACCCCCCACCCTGGCTCTCCATTACGCATTCAGCTCTGCTTTCTCGTTCTTCCTTTGGCTCTTCGTCTCTTCTTCTCTGGCTCTGGAGTAGTGCCCTAGTTCTTCTAGGACGGAGGCTCCCTCTAGTCTTCTCCCCTCCCGGAAAAATGTTCCCGCCTCCCTCTGGTCTGAAGACTCGCCCCCCTGGACTGTCATTTCGCCGCGACACATGCAGCGATGTCAAAGAGCTGGTGGGCGTGGCTTGCCTTCCCACCCTCCCATCTCGCCCTACCTTTTTCGCGACCTGAACTTCTCCATTGATTGGAATGATTTTGACAATCCCCAGCCTTCTGAGCATCTCCCTTCTTCGGCTCTGCCTCTCTCTCCCCTTCGCAACAAAAAATGAGCTCGCATGTCCACCATCTCCCCTGAGCCCGCCTTCACCCCTCGCAAGCTTAAAGCTCTTCCATTTCACAGTGCTACTAGTGGTAGCAATGGTTCAAGTGATTCTAACGGCAACAATGAAGGTAGCCTAGAGCTGGATGTGGGCGGCAGCTTGGAGTTGAACATTGGCGACTTCCCTCAGCACCATGTAGCTCCTCTCACTACTAATGAGGCAGCGACCCTGAGCGACCCCGCCTCGTCACGCACTCCGCAAGATGAACACGCATTGGACACAGGCATGATGGACGTGGGCTACGTGTTCAGGATCCTCAAAGAGCCTCCAGCCTCCAGTGACAAGCATGCAGGTCTCCCTTAGTTTTATCTATTTAACTCTTTGCGGCATTAGCATGTGCAATCATGTTTATCCTATGTTTTTGTACATATCTGCTATCTATTTTTGTTGGTGTCCCGCCACAGGCAGCAATATTTTTTGAACTTCTAAGGACTAATTTCCCCTTTAGGGGCAGTCCAATACTTGACAGAACTCTTTGGTACTTTCCCTGTGGATTGAATCTATTCTTTCCACAGGATGCGACCTGTAACTTCTTGTTTCTTATGATCTAATAGAATTAGCCTAAATTAGAAAGAATATATATATATATATATATATATATATATATTATTTTTATTTTTATTTTTATAATAATTTGTTTATTATTTAAAAAAAAAATTAAAATTTTAATTATTTTTTACATTTTTTAATTCAATGTCTAAATAAATTAAAAAAATATGTTTTTGTCGGCTCTTCTCATCATCCTTCACTATTTATGCCTTGATATGTGCAACCTTCTTTCATTCTTCATTCACTTCTCGTCTTGAAAATGGATCGTCGTTGGGATTCGAAACGTCGACCATTGTTTTATGATACTGTGGCTAATTTGGATTTTGCAATTAACGACAACCACATAAGTTTAAAAACCATAGGAATTAATTAATTGATGGTGAGAATGTTCTAGAAAAGTGCATGTATCAATTTCTATTTAATCCTAGCCATCAATTAAGATTTAATCATGGTCGTTGAAGTCTCCACGAAGGATTATAAGAAGAAGTCCATGGGGCTTGGAAAACATACACCAAATTAGTTTAGTATTCAATTTTGTTGGGAAATCGATCTCCAGAGTAGCAGCATTTAGTTGTCGGAGATGATTCAGTAAGGTTGAAGTAGTGAGTTAGGGGCAGAGATAGTGAAGCTGGAGGAATATTTTCTAGTTCTGGTGAGTACACTCCAGAGAGGTAGTGATTTCCACAGAGAGGCAGCACAGAGGCAGAGCAGAATTTTCTTGGGGAGATTTCATTTTACTGGAGGAGAAGTTGAGATTCAATTATGGAAGCTGGGAAAAGCTTCCAGAGGCTAGGAGGGTTATTTTCTCAGTCAGCAGCTGAAGAGACAGTGAGAGGAGACGTAAATCCAAGCATGTGGAACGCAGTAACTGCATAGGCTAACATAGTGACTGCGCATAGGGAGTAAGGAGCAGCTCAAATTGAGTTGAGGTCAGTGTCAAATCGCATGTGGAGTGAAAAATTTTCTCACTAGCTTTTATTGCCAGTAATTTCTCTGTTTTGGGTTGCTATATTAAGCATCCATATATTTGGTGAGCCCTGGTATTGCACCAAGAGTGTTGCAACTCCTAGGGGCTGCCCTACTTTACTTTATCAACCCGTGGTTCATACAAACTTGGAGGTGACAGTGCTATATACACAGCAGATGCATTCTAATCATGTCATCATATTCTGCTCTACGAAAGGGTGCTACTTTTAGGGTTTCTCAGTGAAGTATGTCACGCTTAAATGAAACTAAAATAAATTGCAGAAAGCAAATGACAGAAAGGAAACTAAACTAAATTGTTGAAAAGAAATGACAGGAAAGGAAATTATTTTAACCATGCTTAACTTTGCCAATTGGCTAAACATATTGTATTTATCCTATGATCTATCTACCATGCTATCATGCTTCTAACCATGCAACTATTCATGATCTAACTAAACTTTAAAAAATGTTTCCTGCATTTTGGAGGGAAAAGGGCTAAAGATGCCAAGGGAACGCTAACCACACAAAACCAGGCTTAGAGGAGTGAAAAAGGTGTTTAGACTTTATTAAAGCGCATAATATCACAAAAATGCTTTAGAGAGGGAGGCTTTGAAAACTGCGATGCCATAATTGGAATGGGAGGATGAAAGTGCGATATGTAATATGCCATATCACAAAGCTGGAGGAGAAACAGTAGTGCAGTCAGGAGGAAAGTGCGAAGTGCGAAATGCGATATGGTCAAAATTGTGAAATGCAAAATGCAATGGGTGACGTGGCAGCGGAGTACAGTAATATCGCAATCAGGGTTCGGAGGCGGAAAGTATTAACGAAAACCAATATAAAATGCGATTTGAAATTTGCTGCAAGTATTTAAAGGAAAAAGGGAAAAGGTTGTGAAATGTGATGGGTGATGTGGCAGCGGAGTACGGTAATATCGAAATCGAGGTTCGTAGGCGGAAAGTATTACCAGGAACCAAGTGGGGAATACGATTTTTGATTGCGATAAGGCCAAAATTTGTGAAGTGTGAAATGCGATAATGCCAAAATTGCGAAGTTCAATAAGTCAGAGTTTCGAGGAGAAAGACAGAGTTCAAACTTTTAAGTGGTTTTTGTGAATAAAAAGGGTGCGGCAGCTGATAAGAAAAGAAGGAGGGAAATGGAGGCGAAACAGCAGTGCTCAGGCGTGAAAACAGAGCTGCAAAATGAAGCGGGATGTCTTGATGAACATCTTTTGGACAGTTGATACTTATTCCTGCAATAAAACCTGTTAATTCATGCACGAAAACAGAAAAAAAATGCATGATAAAAACAATGAACGAAAGACTCGGACTGGTAATGCAATTTCTTCCCTAAATGTAGAAGCAGTGAATAGAAAGTAATTTTTGTCCCATGGGAAGGTCTACCCTCCTTGAACTCTATGGATAGAGATGAGAGGGGAAGGCTCGATCCACAACTTTTGGAGTTTTCCTCTATTCTATTACTCTCATAACCAAATGAAAAAAACTACAGCAACACACTGAAAGCAAAAACTAAACATCAATGAAACTATCATAAACTAGCTAACTGTTCAAGAATAAAACTAACTAAATGGCAGAAACAAAACTAGCTAAATGACAGAAAGGAAAGAATTATAACAGCAGAGAATCTGAGGCACATGGATTGAGCCCTAAACCACGAGCCTCACTCCCTAAAACTAGATCAGTAAAATAACATCTGACTACTCATTGCATTACAAAAATATTGCCTTATTACATCCCGAAGGTCTTAAACAACAAAATCCTAATAGAATGGAAAAGAATGGCATGGGATGGAATGAAATGAAAATGGAATGGAAATGGAATCGAATGGACCGTAATCAACCATAATCGACCTTAATTAGCTCTTGATCAACTTTATTTATCCTCAAGGACACATACCAACAACTCCCTAGAAAATATTGATTGAGTCCACTTTGACTCCAAGTAAACCATAGATTGAGTGCACTTTGGTCTTTGAGTTGCTTGGTTGCCTTTGATAGTTAAGGATGGTGGACAACCCCCTTGAATCTCTCCAATATTTCTCAATAGTTTCCTGATATTGTGCTCATTTATTCTTCAATCTTGATCTTCCAGTGGCACGGAGAAAGTCCCTAAATTATCTCCTTCTCCAAATCTACATAATCTTCCAAATATTTTCACAATATTCTACAAAAATAACCAATATTAGGCACAAATATACAATTACCTTTAAACCTTCCTAAGAACGTATTAAAGTATAAGAAAACATTATTAAGTGTAGAAGGAGATATTTAATATATCTTTTCATGTGCATAAGGAAGGTAAATGGGCCTAAGAAAGGTTAGATGGGCCTTAATTTATGTCTAATCTAGAGGTCCATCATCACCCCCCTACTGAAACTGGTTCTCATCCTCTGAGCAACCTATCCATCCTCCTTTCCTTATGGTTCTTTTTGCATGTTGGCTTATTTCCTTTTCTGTTTATTGGCCCATGCGTTGCTCCCCCTACTAATAGTCTTGCTATTCTTCTTGCATTTATTCTCGTAGGTGCTTCATGGAGGTCCTCAGATGCGTTAAGAAAATATGTTTCACATGCCAAGAGGTGGTGGATCCAACTTTTTTTTTTAAATTGCATGCAGAATAAACTCTCAGTTATTTTTTTGTGAATTGAGTTCACCCCTGTCTACCCCTTTGGCACTCCTTGTCTTCCATTACATGAACTGCTTACTACCCCCTTTCTCAAGTCCTTTTTACTTTTGTTTTGTTCCTCTTCTTGGTGGAAAAAGTGAGGCTAGTTGCTAGATAAGGCTAAGGTTGCCCTGCCACTGATTTCGGTTGTAAAAAAACTTTCCTTCTCACACTTTTTAATGTTTTCTTAAGCTAAAATAGATTCGAAGAAAGGGTTAGACGATTGCATACCTGAGCCTTACCATAGATTTTTTTTTCGCAGGTAATATTGAAGCTGCTATTAAAGCTGCATGTGGCGATCTGCTTGAGGTCCTTTTGGAGCATTTGGGCACATGACTAGGAAGTCCAAGTTTGACTACCTTTGACTAAAGTGTTGACCAAATTTTATTTTAGTGCCAACTTCTTCTTTTCTTCTTGCAAAGGTTGGAGAGCACCTACATTCATTATAGAGAGATACAAGGAGAAATGTATTTTTTTTCTTTTTTCTTTTTTTTAACAGACCTACTAGCCGCCTCGATGAGGTTTTCATCAAGTAGGTCTACCTAAGCACCTCAGAGGAGGTTTTCACCTAGGATCTTTTTTTTCTCTCTTTTTTTTTCAACCCAATGACCGCCTCATGGAGGTTTTCAATCAGTAAGCCAATCTCAGATGCCTCAAAAGAGGTTTTCACCTGAGATTTTATTCTTTTTCCCCTTTTTTTATTTTTTTCTTTTTCTTTTTCACTTTCCTACTCTACTTGAAAAAACAAAACCTTTTTCAAGTATACGAATACTTCCAATCGAGCCATGTACACATCAAGATGATAGATAAAATTAGGTGCACACTTGGAATACATGCTTTGACATGTACCTAAATATAAGAGATGAATTTATTTGACTGGGATTCTATCAAGTATTGTTGGAGAAGAGTGTGTTACTGCAACTTAATGACCGTTTGGAACCATATGTCAATATAGTTGTGATGCACCTGGTCCACTTGATGAGTTGGATCACCTTGGATGTCCTCTTCTATTATGAAATTCAAATCTTCCTCTTTTTGTTGATTGTTCTCTTGAACACATGGAGGAAATGTTGGTAAACATGAGGAAACTTTTTCAACATCTGATTTTGATGCCGACTCTTCATCAAGTGCAGCCCTTGATTTTTTGATATCCTCATTTGGATCTTATTCTTCTTGATGTTGTCCTTTAATGACATTAAGAAAATCTCTTCTTTGCAATACCTTTCTTGAACTAAGATGAATACCATCTAGATCAAGAGGAGATGTTTGGAAGTGTTGTACCTAACCATTTTAAGTGGGCTGAGATACTTCATTGTATGGGTTTGGAAATGGTGGTACAGGTAGTTGAGTGGGGGTGGATATATGAGATGGATGTGGTTGAGGTTGTGGTTGTGGTGGAGATGGATGGTAGGGATAGCATGGAGTTGGGTATGGAGGATATGGAGGGGAATATTGAGGATATTGTCAATTTTCACAATAAGGTCCTTGCCAACCATGTTTCCAAGATTGTTTTTGGGGTTGAGATGGCCAAGGTTTCTAAGGAGGGAGTGTGTCCCAATTAGTTTGAGATGGATGTGAATAAGCTTGACATTGTGAAGTAATTCCTTGGATCATATCAAGTTGACTAGGTTGCCAAGGTCTCCTTGGAGCTACATAACGTAGCTTCTTTGGTGATTTCCTTGCTCCATTATCTTCTTGGTAAAATTCTTTAAACCTGGAAAATGATGAACAACAGTTAGTAGCATATGATTCTACATGGATAACAAAAATATCAACATCTTCTTTTTTCTCATTTTGCATTCTTAAAATTTCTACTTGTTCACTTAGATTGCTAAGAATTTATGTTTTAAAGTTATCAAGCAAGTTTCCAAGTTCCTCTTGCCTTACTAATGACAATGTTGATTTACTTACTCTTTCCCTTCCTCTTCATATGCTATTGCATGTTTCACAAATTTATTCAAAAGATAGTTGGTATACATCTCCTCCACTCATGATATTAAGGAGATCAATCCACTCATCCCTAATTGTTCTAAGTAAGAGGGTTTTTAGTGTGTCAAATATTAGATGATGCAATTTTTCCAAATTAATATTATACATGAACCTCTCTATTATATCCTTAAGGCTCTCATCTTCTTCTTGGTTCATTCTAAAATTTTCTTCTCTAAGATCACGATCTTTATATTTTTCTAGAAATATATTTTTTATATCACTCCATGATATTATTGAATTAGTACCTAGAATCATGAACCATTTAAGAGCTCTATCCTTCAATGTTGCAGGAAAAATCTCAGTTTTTGAGTGTGTGATAAGTAGCCATAAGGTCTACAAAGTATCTCAAATTCAAAGAGAAATGTTTCTGGATCCTCTGTCCTCGTACCATGGAAGTTGGGAAGGAAATATGGAGGGATGTTCTTCATATGTACATTGATGTCCATATGTTGAATGGGAAACCCAATAAGATCTTCTTCATTGTCATCATATCCATCCATCACTTCTACCTTCAAAAGTGTATGGTGATGTGGTTCTTAGTGGACCACGTGGTCAAGTGGGGGGATTGGTATTGTAGAAATATATATATTTTAAATTTTGAGTATCCCTACTCTTATGAGGCATGAAAATCATATATTTTTGTATTTTTTAATATTTTGGAAACAACATGAAAAAGGAAAGCAAAAAAGAATGCTAGAACAAAATCAAAGCATCTACTAGACACCTCCCCGGAAATGGCACCGAAAAGTGGTGAGCTTTGGTATTGCACCAAGAGTGCTGCAACTCCCAGGGGTTGTCTTAATTTTCTTTATCAACCCGAGGTTCGTACAAACTTGGAGGTGACAGTGCTATATACACACAGCATATGGATTATACTCATGTCATCGTCTTCCGCTCTACGAAAGGGTGCTACTTCTAGGGTTTCTCGGTGAAGTCTGTCACACTTCAATGAAACTAAAATAAATTGCGGAAAGGAAATGACCGAAAGGAATCTAAACTAAATTGTTGAAAAGAAATTATAGGAAAGGAAACTATTTTAACCACAGTTAACTTGATCAATCAGCTAAACATACCCTATTTATCCTATGATCTATCTACCATGCTATCATGCTTCTAACCATGCAACCATTCATGATCTAACTAAACTTTAAAAAATGTTTCTTGCAGTTTGGAGGAACAAGGGGTAAATATTCGAAGGGAAGGCTATCCACACGAAATCATGCTTAGAGGAGTGAAAAATTTGTTTGGACTTTATTAAAGCGCATAATATCGCAAAAAATCTTTGGAGAGGGAGGCTTTGAAAAGTGTGATGGTGGAATTGCAATGGGAGGACGAAAGTACGATATGCGATAACGCAATTTGCAATATCGCAAAGCTGGAGGAGAAGCAACAGTGCAATCAGGAGGAAAGTGTGAAGTGCGAAATGTGATACTGCCGAAATTGCGAAATGCGAAATGCAATAGGTGATGTGGTAGCGGAGTATGGTAATATCACAATTGGGGTTCGGAGGCGAAAATTATTAACGAAAACCAATATAAAATGTGATTTGCGATTTGCGGAAAGTCTTTAAAGGAGAAAGGGAAAAGGTTGTGAAATGAGATGGGTGACGTGGCAGGGGACTACAGTAATATCACAATCAAGGTTTGGAGGCGGAAAGTATTAACAGGAACGAAGTGGGGAATGTGATTTTCGATTGCGATAAGGCCGAAATTTGCTAAGTGCGAAATGCGATAATGTCGAAATTGCGAAATGTAAGATGTGAAGTTTGATAAGTTGGAGTTTCAAGGAGAAAGGTAGAGGTCAAAATTTTAATTGGTTTTTGTGAATAAAAAGGGTGTCGTAGCTGATAAGAAGAGAAGAAGGATGGAAATAGAGGCACAACAGCAGTGCTCAGGCGTGAAAAGAGAGCTAGAAAATGAAGAGGGACGGCTTGATGAACTTCTCTAGGACAGTTGATACTTATTCCTACAATAAAACCTGTTGATTCATGCAGAAAAATAGACAAAATGCGTGATAAAAAAAAATGAATGAAAGACTCGCGCTGGTAATGCAATTTCCTCCCTAAACTCGAAAACAGTGAACAGAAAGTAATTTTTGGCCCATGGGAAGGTCTACCCTCCTCGAACTCTATGGACAGAGATGAGAGGGAAGGCTCGATCCACATATTTTGGAGTTTTCCTCTATTATATTACTCTCATAAGCAAATGAAAAAAATTATAGCAAAACACTAAAAGCAAAAACTAAACAGCATTGAAACTATGATAAACTAGCTAATTGTTCAAGAATAAAACTAACTAAATGGCAGAAACAAAACTAGCTAAATGATAGAAAGGAAAGAATGATAACAGCAGAGAAGCTGAGGCACATTGATTGAGCCCTAACCCACGAACCTCACTCCCTGAAACTAGAACAGTAAAATAACAGTTGACTTCTCATTGCATTACAAAAATACAGTCTTATTACATCCCTAAGGTCTTAAACAGCAAAAGCCTAATACAATGGAAAATAATGGCATGGGAAGGAATGTAATGCAAATGGAAGAATCGAATGGACTGGAATCGACCAGAATCGACCCAAATTAGCTCTTAATAAAATTTATTTATCCTCAAGGGAAGCTACCAACAACTCCCTAGAAAATAGTGATTGAGTCCACTTTGACTCCAAGTAAACCATAGATTGAGTGCGCTTTGGTCTTCGAGTTACTTGGTTGCCTTTGATAGTTAACAAGGGTGGACAACCCCCTTGAATATCTCCAAGATTTCTCAATAATTTCTTGATATTGTGCTCATTTATTATTCAATCTTGATCTTACAGTGGCAGAGAGAAAGTCCCTAAATTATCTCCTTCTCCAAATCTGCATAATATTCCCAATATTCTCACAATATTCTACAAAAATAACCAATATTAGGCACAAATATACAATTACCTTTAAAACTTCTTAAGAACATATTAAAGCATAATAAAACATTATTAAGTGCAGAAGGAGAGATTTAATATATCTTTTCATGTGCATAAAGAAGGTAGATGGGCCTAAGAAAGGTTAGATGGGCCTTAATTTATGTCTAATTTAGAGGCCCATCAATATTGTAATCATATTTTCACTACTGGTTAATATAAAAACCCTCAGTTGTTGCACTGGTTTTCCCGAGTTGGGTTTTTCCAGGGACTTAGTCAAAAAATAATGGTGTCATATTGTGTGTGCATATATTTCTTCGAGCATTTTTATTTATTCCAAAGTATTTTATTTCTGAAGGTTGTAGTGAATTTAATTCAATATTTGTTGTAGCACACAACAAGTAAATTGTTTAATTGATTTAACATTTAGAATAATTAACATCAATTGTTGCAATGGGATTTGGGATTCCTGAATTTTCACATATGGAAATGGCAAGGCTAGGTTGAAATCAATGTCACACCTAGAAAAACCAATGCCATGACATAAAAGAATCACATGTGATACCATGCATGCCAAATCTAGCAAGGAACTCACACATGCAAATCAATACCTACAAAGAATCATGTTGTAGTTGCTTGATCCTGCTCTTCCTTTCTTGCTCCTTCCTTCCTCTTGCCTTTTTTTCCTTTCTTGATATAATGCCAAAGTGCTCCAAGAAAACTCTAAGTGTCCAAGAGTGAGATAGAGAGAGAGAGAGAGAGAATAATTAGAGAGCTCCAAAATTGAACTAATAAAAAGCTACCAACTTATCCTTAGAAGCCATTTTATTGATGAGGCCTCTATTTTCTTCATTTTCTATTATTTTCCTTAATTTTCCTCCTCACATTCAACCTATGACCTTCACCTCCCTTTTCTCTTAATTTCCCTTATTTTCATAATAAATGTTCCAAAAATGCCATTTTGCCTCTCCAAAGCCTTAGTCATTGTCTTTTCCAATTTCCTTGGCCATATTAACTGAAATGAACACCCACTAAGTTGATTTTCCCAACATTTAGCTTGGAATAAGTGTCCCATCAACCGTGGTTATTATTTTTAACTTTTATTACATGGAATTTTCAGCAGGGTTGTTACAACAGGATCGTTTTTACCGGCGAAACCTGGTTTGGCGAAACGGGGGCTGAAACCTTCTGGGAGCATTTTGAGGCATCAAACAACATTTTTTGGGGGTAAAAAATTGCTAATATAGCATTGCACCTTTTCACGCTATTCTACACATAGAGACCTTTCCAATGGTACAAGAAGCACGTCAATTAGAGTCCGTATGAAAAAGTTATGCCAATTGGAAGTTGACCTTCATGTTTTCACATCTATAGTTCGGGAGGAAGTCGCGTCAGTCCCCATTATCCATGGAAAAGGGGCTAGTCACGTGTTTGTGATGTAAAATATTCTAGAATATTCTATATTGTAACTCTAGTTAAGGGTTGATGTAGTCAAAATTAACCACTAGTAGGCTATCGAGCTATGTTATAACTGGACCATTAGGAGGAAGAAGCATTCCATTCTTTCGAGAGAATTTTATCCTAAAACTGAGCAAAGATAGCTAGGAGAGATAGGAGGTAGAGCACATAAAGATGATATGTGCACTGTAGCAGCCCATGGGCCACATACATTACTTCTTTGTACTTGCAGCCATTTTTATAGACAGAGAAAGAGAGCGAAGTGACCTCACCTTCCAGTCGGGTTTTCTCCCGAAAGGGTTTCCCAGAGAGCATATATTGTGTCTTGTGTGTGTGCGTGCTTATTTTGTCATTATCTACTTTTCTGCATTATTTCCATTCTCATGCATGCACTAATTACAGTTAAATATACATATCTTAAATTTGAATATAACTGTAATAATGTAGAATCTCATATTTTTAATATAATATTATTAGATATGTTGTGGCAAAATGTCTAGTGGAATATCCACGACAGTTTACAAATCAAACGATAGACCAGTAGGCACTTTTGATAAGCCCTTCGTGACCGAGGGTTGTGGCCATAGGCTTAATCTTCTTGGATCTCTGAGGTCGGAAGCATATTTCACACTAAACTCCAAATAAAATCCCTCAGATCAAAGTCCTAAGAACTAATAAACCCATAGGAACTTCTACCAAGCTATTCATGGCCAAGGGTTGTGTCCATAGGCTTAATATTTTGAGAGCTTGAAGGTAGGAGGTCTCTTTAACACTAAACTCTAAAGAAAATATATGAGACCAAATTCTCAAGATGGGGTCCACTTCCACATCACTTATCATCATGTATAAAACATCATTTACCACTTCCACTAAGAACCTTACATGTGTATTTCTACTCACTTGTGCTTTCCAAAAGTCACATTCAAATTGTTCATTTTACCCTTCAACATTCTTGAATTCACCTGCCACATGTCATCCTCACAAGTTACCACATCAACATATGAGCCATGTCACTGCCACTTTGCATGCCATGTCATTGCCACCTATAATCCTCGTCATCTAGGGTTCACCTTCTATGTTTCATCAAGAAAAACTATTGGAATCATGTGAGTCAAAGCATGGACCTCGGTTACACTTTTTGGCAAAATTAGGGTGCGTTTTGCGGAAAAATTGATGCTTGATCGAGAAATTTAAAGCGCTCGATTGAGAAATTTTTAAGAGCTCGATCAAGCTATTGAGCCACTTAAAAGTATCTCGATCGAGCATTTAAACAAACCCTCGATCGAGTCAGTTTATAACCCAAGTTAACGGCTCGATTAAGAGTTATGGCTCGATCAAACGATATTTTTCGATAAGGGCATTGAACGTGGGTTAGAATTTTTAATGGCTTAATCGAGCCACTGGTTAACCACATATATCACTTGATCGAGGGTTACTTTAATGCTCGATCGAGAAATTTTAATTTTTAATTTAAGTGCTCGATAAAGCATTTAAAGTGCTCGATCGAGCTCTTGAAGTCCTAAAAATTATAGTTTCAACACCTCTTATGTGGATTTCTTTGCAACCCCATTTTGTACCCTATCGGATTTAGGGCATAATTTTTCCTTAAGTGGCAGAGTTGATCATCTTGGATTCGTAAAATAATCCTATATCCAATGGCATATGAATTTAAAACTTTTGAATTCATATGATATTTTTCATCTAATTTCTTTTAAACATAATGCTTGAAAATTGTTTAGACAATTTCAAATGGCCTAAATAAAAAATCAATAACATAAAATATACACAACAAAATTTTTTCAAAAAATACAACTATATTCACTTACGATTTACGACCCGAGGGAGTTAATGTTCCAACTTACCCCATAAGGGCCCATAATCATTTGAAACTTCATCTCCTAGGGTTAGCGTTTGGATGTTTATGGTTTCTAATTATTTCTTCATTATAAAAAGGTCTTGGATCCTCATTGTAACATAGTTCAAGAAGATGCAAAGCCACCGTATCTCTTATGAGGGATAAGCTACCACCATTTGAGCTAGTTTTCTTTCATTTCTGCATGTAAACAATTTTAGTATTTTTATTTATTAAATGAAGTTTTATTACACTTTATCTTTTTGTTTGATTTTAAATTTTTATTTCATTTCATTCCCTTCTTAAATTCATATCAGTGGTATCATAGCAGTCTTATCTTTCTCTTCTTCTTTTTTGTATACACGTACCCAACAAGGTCAGGGTATAAGGAGTTGGGACTCAAACTGCTTGAGCCCTTATCCACATGGATATTGGTGGGCACACGCCTATTCCACCTGGACCTATAGTTGGTTTCATAATTTTCCTTGACTATAGCATAATTTATATAATATTCCAAAATGGAAAAGACGGGAATATAGCACTAAAATCTGGAAAATGCTGGAAATATGATGCAACTGGAAATTGTATTAAGACATCATAAATATGAGTAGAAATAGCAGGGTCATATCATTATAATTAACAGCAAACTAAAGTACATTGTGCTCCAAAAAAGATGCACTCAAGCCAACAAGAAGTGGCCGAAATAGCTCTAAATCCTAGCATTGGAAATGTGGTTGCTGCTAGTGCTACTAAAAGGTTGTCTCTGTGCAATGCTGCTAGAAACTATTGTTGTTGGGAAGAAGAACCATGTGCGAGAGGATACTGTAATGCTCAGAAAGATCCAGGATTTTAACCACAGTCTCTACTAAAAAAACACAGAAACACCCATAAATGGTTTGGCCTAGTTTTAAATTTGGAAATTTGGCCCTTTTTGGGTTGCAAACTGCACTCGTGCTGGCTGAACTGCGTAATATTGCTGGGTAGCTGATGTGATAGGGTTGACTTGAAGATAAACTAACTGCTACAACTCCCACTCAACTCAACGAATGAAGGGTTGATCCCCTCACCGGATCTCAAGCTGTAAATCTTGAGTTCTATCTCCTCCTCTAAAGTTGCAATTGTTGGATTGCTTAACTATTGGAAGTGACTGTGCTGCCAAAGAGGGGATAAAGCTTATAGCCTATTGCTAGATGATACAATACTGCTCTCGAGATGCTGAAATATACTCACAAGTGAAGGGTTGATCCCAACACAGGATTCCAAGCTGAGATTCTTGGAACTTCCTTCCTCCTCTCAAACCCTACTACTAGAATGTGTAATTCCTGCAGGTGACTGTTACTGCATGGAAGGAAAGAATGATGGCCTAATGCCAGATGTTGAACTGTTGCTCAGAATTTACCTTTCCTGAGTGGGCACTCGAAGTCCCCCGAGGATAAGGGTGGTATTTCCTCTCGGAAACACCTGTGTGCTAAACAACACAACAGACTTAGCTAAACAGCTGAAGCGTGAAGAAGGTCATAAACGACAATACAATATAAATATCCAGAATGCCTTCTATGGCTGCCCTCACCTTCCTTTTATAATTGTGAGCCCTCACACCCTTGGCCCCTCACAATAATGATGTTGCACACATGGCCACTAACCTCCATTATGACTGCGTTGTCATCCACTATCTCCACTACCTCCATGATTGCACTGTTGATTTGGTCAACTTGACCCCATCCACATGCACTGACCCACATTCACACTAAGAAGTGGTTTATTCCTAGTAAATGGATTTATGGGTCCCTCTACCCTCTTATTCATATATCTTATTAAGAAAATTAAAAATTAATATTCCAATTAGCTAAAAGCTAATTAGGAATATTACAGTCCTCCCAGCCAAAAATTGTTTGTCCTCAAGCAATGCCTGAATAAGAATCCTATCTAGTTGGCACTCCCCCATGGTCACTGAAAAATTTTCCAGGGTACCAGATGCACCACTATATCACCCCTAGTCTTAGCATCGACTTGATATGAAGATATCCCTCAATACCAGGATTCCAAGCCATCCAAGTCAATGTGAAGCACACCTTGCTCCACTTGCAATCCAATTGGATACAGGTACCATAGGGCCTCTGCGTACCACCAGTAAATAAAGTGTCATAATAATATAAATTACTATCTATCTCCACCTTCAACTTCTCTACTAAGTCATCCATCTCATGTACTCCAAGGGCAGGAGCCTGAAGATATAATCTGATTCCTGTGGGAATAAGTCCTTCCCTGCACAAGCTCCTCCTGAACTCCCCCTGCTTATTATCACCCCATGTCAGTGAATTTCCCCACACCAACAAAGAATCACTAAAGCCCACTGCAAGATCTAAATGATCTTACCATGTAGGAACCTGATCACCCCTAAGGGTAGATGAACCGTGAAATCCAGTGATGCTTGGATCCCATGCCAGTCTCATGAGAGTGCCACCGTGCTTACGTTGCACCACTCTGATTATGAAGTAACACTCCTCTACATAGATATAGAATTTGTGGCACAACTCTATGCCCCACTTTATTCCAATGCCATCAAGTACCACAGGGCATCCCACATGTACCCATGCATCCACCATTATGCTAATGCATCCACCACAATGTGATCTACACATCCTCATCTTCCCAGGTACACCTAAGTGGTTCAACTCCTTACATGCAATCAGGAGTAATGTTGTTATGTCAAACCACAGTAGCTATAAGGCCCAATGCATCAATGGGAGAGAAATGTCTCCATATAATGCTTTGTCCATAAGTATTCTTGGAGGAAACACTCCAAGTTCTTGTTGCATCGCATCATGGGTCACTTCATACCACCAAGTTTCTTTGCACTCCTCAACATGCCATTGTATGCTACAACATCACTGGATACCTCATGTTATTGTTTTACCACTCTGTTGCGACCTCTATTTCCCACACAAAGGTGAATAATCCTTTGCTCCATCCAAGGCATCGTCTAGTGGCCTGCTAATTCCACCTCCTCCAATCAGCTCCTGCCAAAGTAGGCTAATCACCCTATGACTCCACGCACGATTGATATGCTGAGACAACTCCTGAAAATGGTGTACCCCCCTGTTAAACCATTCTATCACTGGGGATGTCCAGGATTCTAATAGAGGTCTGAAAATGTGTGTGCGCCCAAACATCCAACCCATCATGCAACTACTACCATCACCGACCGACTCTATGATGTGATGGGAAATCCCACCTAGATCCCAATAGAAATATGGCCCTTATGTCCCTTTCATAATCCATGGACTCTGCTGCAATGTGGCCATGGATGTATCCAGCTACCACCAACAGCTCCACGAGTTACCAGCTCGGAGACCTCTCACCGCCAGGAAGAACATGCGGATGTAACACTGAAACAACTACGGTCGTCTCATCCTACTATCCAACACTTCAAAAGTGAAGCAGTCCTCAGAATACTCTACTAGAAACTGGGCCCTCTCGAATACATCACTGCTCATAAAGAACAACGTTGCTGGACTCCGTGATAATGCATCTTTTACCACCATGTCCTCTCCTTATACATACTCAATCTTGAACTCATAGGCCTGAATTATGTTGATCCACCTTTGCTGCCTCTTCTGTAACTGCTCATGCTCAAGAAAATTTCGGAGATGGTTGTGGTCAGTCTTCAATCGAAATCTGCTGCCTACCAAATACTGCCGAAATATTTCCAATGCATGCATAATGTCTATCATCTCTTTGTTGTATATGGAATACAACAAATAATGTGGCAGTAATTGCTAGTTCTCGAAAGCTATGGGATGGTCTCCCTATACCAGAACTATGCCTATTCCCTCCTCTGAAGCACCACACTCCAACACAAAGTGTTGTGTGCAACTCAATAATGTCAACCTAGAATAGCTGCTCATCTCCTCCTTGATCCTGTCAAGGGTCCTCTGCATAGTGACTATCCCCTGCTCCAAATAAACCATGTGCTCGAACCCTTGGTCATGCGACTGCCCTGGTGGCATGTCCCCAAAAATCTCCATCTGATGTGCCGAGACTATCTGGGGTGGATATGTATGCATGCCTCAGATCAGTTGATGCTCAGGAACGCTTTGCAAATATGCAAGAGTTCCTCCAACTGGTGAAAATGCTCCTTTTGTTGTTGGTGGTGGTAATAGCTGATCTCCTCCTAATGCACCAGCACTGGCATCTCCCTTCTACTCCTCATACACTGCCTCTTCTCCTTCACTGTCGTAGAATGCGTCAATGTAATGTGCCTCCGAGTTTCTTCTATCAAACCTCTCCAATATTTGAGTGAACTCTGCACACGCAGTCACTCCTGCATGACCCAATCCGTGGAACCACCTGTCATGTGATTCACCTTCAAGGTGCAGTGCTGCTATCTTGATAGACTCCGCTTCCGCTACTTTATGCAGTTGGAAATAAATATCTAATTTCTCGACCCAAGCCTTTGCTGTACTCTTGGATGACCCATCGAATGTAAGTAGAAAGAATCTACCCAAGGTACGTTGCTTACCCTGCATGTACCCTCCTCCTCTATTGTTGCTTCGGGGTCTTCGATTGTCTTTGATCTAGAAAAATGTTGGGAAATTAAAATTATCTCTTAAATTATAGGTTTGAGATTAGTACTCTGCAAGATAGTCACTAAGAGTCTCCTACTCCTAATGTCCTCCAACTCCATTTCCTACTGCTAGGAAGGTGGGCATAGTATGGTGTTGTGAGACTTATTGCACTGCTAGTTGCTCATACTACTAATGTGGGGTACTCGAACTCTCTCCATACTGTAACCCTTTTGGGGTTTCTCTTTGTCTTTCCACTCTCATTTCTTTGATCTCTCTAGCGAGATCCTACATAGATTTGAGAATGAGTTTGGGAAATTCTCTCTCATCAACTTCTCCCACCATTGGAGACTTTACTCTATCTATTGCCTCTGGAATCTGGTCTCCTCATATGCCATAGATAAAATGCTCCACAGGTTGAGCCAATATTATGCTCTGATACCATAGTAATATTCCAAAATGGAAAAGACAAGGAAATAGAACATTTGCAGCATTTCAAATAAAGCAAAATAAGAATATAGCACTAAAATCTAGAAAATGCTGGAAATATGTTGCAATTGGAAATTGTATTAAGACATCATAAATATGAGTAGAAATATCTGGGTCATATCATTATAATTAACAACAAAATAAAATACACAGTGCTCCAAAGAAGATGCACTCAAGCCAACAAGAAGTGGTTGAAATACTACAGCATACTAGCCGGGTGAAATGTGGTTCACCTCTAGTGTTACTAGAAGGTTGTCTCTACGCAGTGCTACTAGAAACTATTGTTGTTGGGAAGAAGAACCATGTGCGAGAGGCTGCTAGAGTTCTCAGAAAGATCTAGGATTTTAATCACGGACTCTACTCGAAAAACCTAGAAATGGTTTGGCCTAGTTTTAACTTTGGAAATTCGACCCTTTTTGGGTTGCAAACTGCACTCCTGTTGGATGAACTGCGCAATCCTGCTGGGTAGCTACTGTGATAGGGTTGATATGAAGATAAAATTACTTCTAACTCAATGGATGAAGGCTCAATCCCCTCACCGGATCTCAAGCTGTAAATCTTGAGTTATATCTCCTTCTCTGAAGTTGCAGCTGCTAGACTGCTTAACTGTTGGAAGTGACTGCGCTGCCAGAGAGGGGATAAAGCTTATAGCCATGTCGTTGGGTAACCCAGCTGTGGAAGTGACGACGTTGCCAAAGAGGGGATAAAGCTTATAGCTTGCTGCTGTATGATAACATACTTCTATCGAGATGTTGAAATATACTCTGGTGAAGAAATTTGATCCCCACACAGGATTCCAAGCTGAGATGCTTGGAACTTCCTTCCTCCTCTCAAACCCTACTGCTGGAATGTGTAATTCCTGTAGGTGACTGCTGCTGCATGGAGGGACAGAATGATGACCTGATTTCGGATGTTGAACTGTTGCTCAGAAATTACCTTTCCTGAGTGGGCACTCGAAGTCCCCCGAGGATAAGGGTAGGATTTCCACTCGGAAACACCCATGTGCTAAACAGCACAGCAGACTTAGCTAAACAGCTGAAGCGTGCAGAAAGTCGTAAACGACAATACCATATCAATATTAATAATGCCTTCTATGGCTGCCCTCACCTTCCTTTTATGCTTGTGAGCCCTCACACCTTGGCCCCTCACAATAATGATGTTGCACACATGGCCACTAACCTCCATTATGACTGTGTTGTCCTCCACTATCTCCATTACCTCCATGACTAAGTTACAACCCCATGAAGTTGGCTGTCCAACTAACCCCAAAAGGGCCCACAAACTCTTGGGTTTTGGTTTTTTGTGTTTTCCCTTTGATGTTCAATAATAAAAAATTCCTTGAGCCTCATTGTAGCATAGTTCAAAGGCATGTAGCCACCACATCTCTTCTCATAGATAAACTACCATCGCCCGAGCTAGTTTTATTTCCATTATGTATGTAAGCATATTTTAGTTCTTTGATGTTAATGAAATGAAGATTTATTACTACTGAATATATGTGTTTATGTTTATATCTATATTCCGTTATGTTTTTCCATAAGCCTAGATCAATGTTATCAGAGTGTTCTACTCTTTCCTTGTATTTTTGTGCATGTCCCCAACAAGGTCAACATATAAGGAGTTAGGGCTCTAAATGGTTGAACCTTTCCAATAACGAACTAACCGAACTCAACGACCACCCATGGCAGAAGAAAATAAATATGATGAAGCAGGAGATCCTTACAAGATCTTGCTCGAAGAAGCCCCCGAACAACAAAGGAACGTTATGATGGACAACTTTTCCCAAATCCTTCGTTGAATTCCCACAGGTAACACATCTTCATATGATAGCCACTATATAGGTGCAACCCCCTTTAAGGTACAATGGAAACTTTGGCATTCCCATATTTGAAGGCTAGAGAGATGCAGATGCCATAGATAAATGGTTGAATTTGTTGGAATGGTATTTTTAAGTTCATGCTTTTTCCAATAGGGAAAAGATTACTTTTTGACTCCTCAAAGTTTCCCCCCATATCAAGGACTAATGGGAAACTTACTATGAGCAGAGGGATAAGAGGGAACCCTCACTATTTTTAGTTGCACTCACATGGAATTTTTTCTGAGATGCCATCTATTGTACCTTAAGAGACAATTCCTTAGATGTGATAAGGAATCAGTGCTTAAGACATTTTATGATTATGTCACAAATTTTTATGTCTTTGTTTTATTAAACCTCAAGTATTTATAATCAAACCCTTAAATATCAAATATTATGAATGCTTCACAATGCTACCATCTGTTGATGTTGAATGAAGTGACTAGAAGAAAATGTAAGAAGAATTCCAAACTGATATGTTGTTTTATACAGAAAATATCATCCCAAACCCCAAAAAAAATATGTGAAAGAAATATTTAAAACAAAGGAGTGCTAATTAATGTTTTTAACTCTTATACACAGAAGTAAAAAGAGACATGCTTCTCATAACCTTGATCTATTCATAGATGGAAATACATAATGAAAACTTGAATACATTTCAACATAAACAAAATGCCAGAAACTTGCTTACTCATTCATTAATCTTTGAATCTTTGAGTACAAAAATATTTGTCTGAAGGTCCAAAACTCGGAACCTTTCCTTCTCTTGAAAATTACATTAAATACAGTAACAATCAATTTGGAACTGTTGTAACCAATCCTAACTACCAAAACTACTTCAAGACTTCGAAGGCTATCTATTACATGCCTTGAAAATGTCTTATTACAATTACATTGTCTTCATAAAATAACATAAAATAAATATCCTAATCTATAGGAATTGATGATGATGTGGCTTATTTTCCTTTGTCAACTGATTTGTCTTTCTTTGCTACTGATCCTTTTGGTAGGTCAATTGTCCAAGCTCTACACTTTTTCCATATTTCTACCTTCGTCCTGGATGAATGTGTCAGATTGTGATATTCCAATCTGAATGCAGTAATTCGATCATAAGAAGGCCTTTCTGAGAAAAGAGTTTTTACCATCCATAAGAGTTGAAAATGTCTCTGCAGGAAGTTGACCATTGTCTCTCCTTTAAGCACCTAAGTCTTTTCATGCCTGTTATCAATCTTTCTTTTTGTCATCACTAGTAAATTCTCATAAGAGCTCCATGGAAAAAGATTTCCTTCAGCTCCCCAACATGATGGCAAGCGTACTCTTGTCGTTTTATCAAAATATTTATCAAATTGACTTACTGCTTCTTTGATTTCCATTAGTTTCTTTTTTGCAGCCTTTCTGAGATCATTCCTGACAATCATTTTATTAATTTCCACTGCATATAACATTCTGTCCTGCATATCATTCTCCTCTAACTCCTGATCTGATTTGGAATTAATAAAATCAATAAATATTCTGGCCCAAATGGCTCTGTTAATTCCTTTTTTCTTATCAAACATAATTGGTTCTTCACACTCTACAATAAGGATTTTTTCTTTTGCAATGATCATCAGGAAGCACCAATTGGATTTCATTTTTGAAATGATATCAGTCCAAATGATATATTTAGCTTGTATTAGTGAAAGATTACCTTTCATTATTTCTTTGAGATTCTTAATCTCAGCTTCAGCATTTCGGAAATCCATTTTGTATTTATCTGCTTCATTTTCTATGACCTTCATCAATTTTGTTGCAGTCTCTAGATCTGTTTGAGCCTTCTTTCTATCTCTTTCATCCATCTGCAACTCAGTATTTAATTGAATAATTTTTGTTTGAGGATCTTCATCACCTGTAGGAAAAACAAAAGTACAGTTATGATTATCAATGTGATTTTGCAATGAAACTGCAGTTTCCTTTATTTTGGATAGTTCTTCATCCTTCTGCATGAGTTGCTGAAACAACTTTTCCTTTTCCTTCTCTACCTCTGCAACCTCTGTAGCCATTTAATGTTCACAAGTAGGTAACTTCAATTTCTTCCTTAATGTAGATATCTCTACCTCAGCACTTTGCATGAATTTCTGCACAACAGTCTTATCACTAGGGTTTACTCCAATTTTTATAATAATATTCTTCAATTCTTCATTTTGAATTGTTAAGGCTCTTGAGTTAGCCTTTTCTAACTTCAACTGTTTAATTACTTTGCCCAACATATTCTCTGCCTTTATTTCCATTGTATTAGTCTTTTTGAGGTCATTTACAATCAATTGACCTGTTTGCATATGCAAGTTCATCTTATCTATTAGAGGAATCTTATTTACATCCACAGTCACATTAACGGTGTTGAAACTGCTGGAAGAACCAATTGACATATCTGTAGGATGTGAGAGGGAAATTCTAAACTGATATTTTTCAAGATCCATTACAATTAACAATATTGTTTGTTTAGTAGTGACTTGATGTTCAGCTTGGGCCTCCATGCTGGTCTTCATCCTCTGATTTCTTTCTTCAATTTGTGAAAACATCTCTTTAATCAAGGGCACCTGTTCATGAGAAGCTTCATGATTCCTGGGTGAGGCAAGAGCATTTTTTTCTTCTCCCAAATGCAAAGAAAAACCAGGATCAGTAGATGCAAGCTCTTCAGTAATTTTTGTTCTCTTCTTGGCTCCCTGCTCCTCATCATCTAGATCAATCACCATTTACTTGGTTCTTTTAGTTGTTTTCTCTGCTATAATAGGAGTTTGAATGCTAGTATCTACTGAGTTATTCACATCTTTACATGCTATCTTCTCTTGTTCTGGCCTACTTTCGTGAATGAAATAAGAATACCCATTCTCAATACTTCTATTTGAAATAACACTATATGGGTCATAAGCCCAACTTTCTCCTAATAACATCTGCATGTCATCTAACATTTTTGTTACTTCATCAAATGCTTGTCTCATATTTACTATGAAAGGGCCTACAACCATGGGTAATTTATACATGTGTCCTTTCTTCATAGGCACAAAATTAACCTGATCAACATTTAGAATCTGTCTAATGAACTCTAAAGCAAAAAGCCTCATTGGCACAAAAGTTGGGAGTCTGTAAGGCTCAACACTTGCTCCATATAGCCTTATTTCAAAATATTCCTCAAAAACAAACCAGTCTCCATATTTACAATTGTTTCCTAAATGCAAAAACTCCTGAGCTTTAGGTAGGAAACAAGGAGGAGGACTTCCATTCAATATTTTGTATGCAGTTGGCATGTAATAACTAGCAAAATCAAACAACCCAACCTCATTTTTCTCCCTTCTAACTACATATGTCCAAAATATCACTGATTGCCTTATTTTATTTACATCCATAATATTTAGACCTAAATGCATGAATTCTTCCACATTCTGGTATAAGAACAAGTATACAATTAATGGGGGAAATTTAAAGGAACCTGTTAATGAGAGGCTCATCAGCTGTGAGTTGACTGCTTCCTGCAAATATGATGGAATATCCAGCACCATTCCTGGCTTCATCATCATGGAAAACATTCCTAGAACTGATTTATCCACTGTATTATCATCATCCTTACCCAGAATTTTTGCAATATGACTCAATACTGGACGAGTCTCAGCATAAAAAACCCCCATATCAAACTCCTTGCAATCTGGCTGAAACTACTTCATGTCAGGCTTCATATAAAACATGAACTGATTGAATTCTTCTCCTGCAATTTTATCATAATATTGAACCAGTGAATCGTCAGAAAATTGAATGGATGACTCTGACTCAGGATAGCAAAGGGCTTGGCGGATTAATAAGGTAGACACCTACAAAACATTCTCTCCTTGGGAATTCATGACAAAAAATTTCCCTCGATACATAACGGATACCAACCAATAGATGAATTCAGGGAAAAGGTGGGTTTTAGGAATGCATGCAGACAAGATTCCTGACTTGACCATGGCAGAATACATAGGGGAGGCATTAGCATTCAAGATAATTTGCTAGTAAAAGGGGAGGTGAATTACTGAATAGAGGGTATCTTGAATATCCCTCTCAGTATCCATGAGAGGGATATGGCTGGTTGAACCTGATAGGGATGACCATTTAGCCATGGTTAAAATTTTACGTGGAAAACAGTTTACAGGGTGGTCAAATTTTGCAGGTGGCAGAAAGCTAAAACGGGGTGCAGCGCAGCAATTCACAAGTAATTTTGAAAAACAGACAAAAATTCTTTAAATAGGTGGCGTGGGTTTTAAATTAAATGCTGACAAGACGCGCCAGCAAGCCGTTAACTATGCCTGACATGGAAGACATCTGTGACCAACTCAGCATCTTACGTCACTGTGGGGGCTCTCAGGGTATGGAGGAAAACTTTGGCGGGTGCCCCCGCATTGAATCTTTGTCGTTGATCTCTATTGTCCCCACAGTCAACCCTGTCAACTGCGGAGGCACTCCTCATGGTATCCGGCGTGCTAGTTGTGACAGCGGGTTGGGATTTTTGATAAAGATTTTAATGATCGGCACTTTCCGCCATTCAAACCAATCATTGTTTAACATTTAATACCGGACCCACAATTATAAAGTTTAAATGTTTAAACTTTAACTTAAACTTTGATGAACATAAATATTTTTTCATGATAAAGTATAAGACTTCAATACTTTAACATATTTTCCCACATTTTTTATCTTTTATTTTTTCAAATGTTTGAAAAATAAAAGGATACGAATATGATCCACAACACTAGCTCCACCTGGGGATAGTGTTTTTTGCCACGAAACACTAAGAACCTGCAGATCAGTGCCTTCACTTCAGGCATGGAGTGAAAAATTGCTTGATGAGAAATATACAGTGAGAGGAAACTGAATATGTACAACAATGAACTAACTGCCTTTAGTGTTGGAAATAATGTTTCAGATACTGCCCATTTATAGGCAGTTCTACTGCTTCTCCATCAAGATCTTCCAGCATGAAAGTATTATTTGATCTGGCTTCAGAGATTTTGTCAGAACCATACCATAAAGGATCAAATTTACCATGTTTCCCTTTCTCTTCCCTCCTGGTATCCCATCTTAATACCAGATCTCCAGCCTGAAACATGATTTCTCTTGCCTTTCTGTCAAAAATAGACTTCATTTTCTCTTGATAAGTGACCAAATTGTCTCTGACTTTATTTCTGCTTTCACTCAATTCTATCACCTTATTTAGTCTCCTAATCAAGGCATTAGGTTCCTCTTGAGAGTCTTGAAGAAAAGAAATTACTGGTCTTGCTAGCTGAGTGGGACACAAAGCTTGAGCACCATATACCAATTCATAAGGAGACTTACCAGTGGATCTTTTAGTAGTCATCCTCACTGACCATAAAGCAAAAATTAGCTTTGAATCCCAATCCTTCTAGTTCTCATTGATTGTTTTCTTCAAGATTTTCACCAATGTTTTATTAGATGATTCTGCTAATCCATTTCCTTGAGGATGATATGTTGTAGAGTGGGATAATATTACATTATAAGTCTGAAAAAAATTTATGAACCTGACTGAGTTGAAAACTTAAGCATTGTCTGTTACAATCTTTACTGGACATCCAAATCTACTGAAAATATTCTCTTCTAAAAACTTCATCACAACCAAATCATTAGCTTTTCTAGTAGGAATTGCCTCTACCCATTTTGTAAAATAATCAGTAGCAGTTAGAATCCATTTAAACTGCCCACTTGATGGTGGATTAATCTCTCCAATGAAATCCAATCCCCATTGTCTGAAGGGTTCTTCAATAAACACAGGAAGGAGAGGTAAAGGAGCTAACCTTTTCTTTTCTGCAAACAATTGATACTTCTGGCAACTTATAACAGTTCTGTATACATCAAAAAATAAAGAGGGCCAATAAAAACCTGATTTAAGAATCTTATGAGCAGTTAATTTCCCGCTGTAATGACCTCCACAGAAGCATTCATGTTATTCTTTAATCACCTCCATGGTTTCCTCTTCTGTCAATCATAATAGCAGCACACCAGCAAGATCTTTCCAATATAGCTTAGCTTCAATTATAACATAAGGTTGAGCCTTGAGTTTCAAAGCTCTATACTTAGCTCTGTTTATTAAAGGAGGACAGGAAAAGAAACACAGATAATGAATAATATCTTTATACCAATCTGAACAGAGAAACTTATATTTGATTGCCTACTTTGTCTTAATCTTATCTGTTTCTTCAGTTACTTCATCTATAGGTGCAAGTAAACTAATTCCCAAAGCTTGAAAATTAGATTTTGTCAGCAATTTGGCCAGTCCCTGTCCTTTGACTAACTTTATTGGTTTGATATCCAGATCATATTCTTGGATTTTGGCAATCCATTTTCCTCTTTTTACTTCTACATCACTCTGTACTAGCACATCCTTTACAGCAGAATTAGGCACATATGCTACTATTTGGGAATGAAGTACATAAGTTCTGAAGCATTTAATGATTTGACTACAGAATATACCTGCTTCTCTAGGATATTATACTTCAGCTCTGCATCTCTGAGGACTTTGCTGAAAAAGGCTACAGGTTGTTCACTTCCTTCTTCATTTTTTTGTAATAACACAACAACAATAGTAGAGGATGATGCGAATGAGAAAATTTGAAAAGGCTTCAAGTGATCTAGGCTGATCAGAACAAGAGCTTCTTGAAGAGCTTCTTTAATTCTGCCAAAGGATTCTCTCGCATATTTATCCCATCTTACTTCAGCATTCTTTTTTAACATATCTGTTATTCTCCTGACAATCTCAGTATAATTTGGAACAAATCTTCTCAGAAAATTGATTTTTCCCGGAAACCTTTGGATATCCTTTTTACTTCTAGGCAATGGAATTGTTTGTATAGCTTCAACCCTTGCTGAGTCAATATTCACTCCTTGATTTGAAACTATGTGACCCAACAACTTACCTTCCTCTAAAGCAAACAAAGATTTCTTGGGAGTTAATGATAATCCAAATTTTTTGCACTTCAAGAAGGCTTTCCTCAGGTGTGTTCTAAGTGCTCATCATTAGAACCTGAAAAAATAGTAACATCATCAAGATAAATGACTACAAATTTATCACTCACAAAAGCAATATCCATTGCCCTTTGGAAAGTAGCTCCTGCATTCATGAGGCCGAATGGCATCTTGGCATACATGAATGTTCCCCAAGGTGTGGTGAAAGAAGTTTTCTTTTGGTCTTCCTTCTCCACAACCACCTGATTATACCCAGAAAAACCATCAACCATAGATAACCTGAATGCTCCAGTTACTTTCTGCAGAACAAAATCCATCTTTGGTAAAGGATAATTATTCCTTAGGGAAGCTCTGTTCAAATTTCTGAAATATACACATAATCTTATCTCTCCATTTTTCTTCCTGACTGGTACCAGATTGGAAACCCAATCAGAATATCTTAGTGGAACTATGATTTTTCTTGCAAAATTTTCTTCACCTCTTTTTCAATTGGAGCCAGCAATAGTGGGTTAATTTGTCTGAGCTTCTGCTTGTGTGGCTTAACCCCATCTTTCAGTGGTATTTTATGTTGAATAATATCTAGATCATAAGTTTCTAAATCTTCATATGACCATGCAAATACATCCATGAATTGTTTAAAAAGATCTACATACCTTTCTTTGTACTCCTTAGGAACTCCTCTAAACAATTTGACTATTTTAGGCTCATGTTGAGTTCCTAAATTACAGTCCTCCATTTCTCCATCTTGGTATACCTTTTTCTGGTTCATTGACACATCATTAGCATCAAACAATCTTTCAAGAGGTACCAAACCTCTGGGAAAAATATTATCTTTCAATTGAATTATCTTCTGATCACCAATTGAATGTTTCAGATTTTTAGCCATATCACTTTGACCACTTTCATCAACTTCTAAATCAATTTGACTGTCTTCAAAATTTCCAATAATTGTTAAAAACTGATTAATTTGCTCATCATCCTCAAAAACTTGCCAATGTTTTACATTATCAGGGATTGAAGGCTCGTGTCTCAATTCAATTTCATATCTCAACCTTGGATTAATTGGTGGCTTAAATGTACTGGCTGCAACTGCCAATCAATCTTCCATTATGTTCTCTTCTCTTGGAATAAACTATCAATTGAAAGCTTCAAAATAATTTTCAACTATATCCCACACCTCATTTCTATAAGACCTCAATCTGGGATGTTTAGTCTGGCACCAATTCTTAATTTGTCTTATGATTAATTCAGATTCACCAAAAACATATATACACTGAATTCCCATCTATTTAGCTGTTTGCAGACTTAGAATCAATGCTTCATATTCAACTACATTATTAATAGATTCAAATTCCAATTTGAAGGAAAAAGGTAAAAAGTTACCTTCAGGAGATATAAATATGAATCCAATTCCAGTTCCCTCCTTAGAGAATGCACCATCAAAATAACACTTCCAAATTTTATTTGAACACAACTCTTTATGTACATTGGCTGAAGAGAGGTGCTTTTGTGAATCTTCAACAAATTCTGCATCTTCATGCAACATGAAACAAGAGAGATCCTCCTTCTCTTGACCATAAATGGGGGAATTACCTGCATCTTTCTTGGTAGTAGTTTTCAAAAATCTAGTTTCTCTATATAACCTCCTTTATTCCCCATTAAAAATAGGAATACTAGCATATGTGAAATCTAATTTCAAAACTCCTCCAAGCTTTGTCCCCCAAGATCTAGACAACAACATACCAAATCTGGCTGGAATATCTGTTACTACCACGTCCATCATAATACTCTTAGCTGGAATTTGAGCCAAGGAAACAACCATATCTTTGATAAGACCTACACACTTCACCCTTTTTGAATCAAAGGAATAAAGGTATCTATATGGTTTGGTGATTTGTAAATTTAACTCTTTCATCACAGACAGTGGTATTAGATTATGTGATGCACCAGAATCTGGCATACAATTATGTAAAATGAAATCATGCAACAAAACTGATATATAAAAAGGTGGAATAGAAGAATCTATCTCTTCAACATTAGGTCCAAAAGTAACCACTGGTTTCTCTTCTTGCAGATTCACTATATCACCCACCTCATCAGACTGAGATAAATTAATAAACTCTGCAATTTCTTTCTTATAACCAGGTGTTTTGACCAACTCAAGAAGTGGCACTTGATTCTTTGCTTTTTCTAATTCTTTAGACAAGCTGAAATTTTGATTTTGTTTTGTTAACTTTTCAGATTCTTCTTGGTTTTTAATTGAATTTGCAAGTTGATCAGGAACAGTAACAATTTTCTCCAAAATATTTGGGTCATTAGATTTTATTTGAGGAGCTTCAACTTGCTGCTTCTCTTTCTCTTTTTCTTGATTCATGGGTTGTTTCCCCTTATCTGATTTTTTAATAGGATTCTTTTGTAGTGGAGTCGCCATTGAGGTAGGTACTAATTCTGATTCCTCTCCTTCATCATCCTGAGTTCTCAACCTCTTTTTTGACCTCAAATCATATTTTTTATGCAACTCTACTTGCAGAAACCAGTGATTGTTTGCAATAATCATCCATTTCTTCCTGATCAAATGAGATATCAGCTCCTTTACATTCTTCTACATATTATTTCTCACTCTCTTCTTCTATTTCACCATCTTCCATATATACAGCAGAAATTTGATCTTCATCTTCTTTCTGATCATTATCAGCAGAATGTGATGGGGCTACCTCTATATATAAAGGTGCTTGGACTTGATCTTGATCTTTTCTTTCTCTCTGTAGAATCTGTAGGGGCTATTTTCTGAATTGGGGATTGAAAACCCCTCTATTTTGTTGTGCAGGTTTTTTGTTATCTAATTCCATCTTTACTAATTTATTTGACAAATTTTTAATGACCTTAGCCATATCATCTATCCTTTGATCTTGTGATGAAACTTCTTCTTTAGCTTTTCCCTTGTCTTGAACCTTTCCAACAGCAATCATGTTTGCCTCAATTTCTAAGGCATCAGTTTGAATTTGTTCAAGAGTGGAGGCTCTTCTTTATCTCAAGGTAAAACTGAAATCTGAAGCAAATGCACCAACAAAAACAACCCTTGCTCCAATAGGAGGAGGTTTCATTTCCACAGGCAAACTATTGTACAAATTATTAAATCTTTTGACAAAATCACTCATACTTTCATTTGATTTTTTCTTTATAGCATTAAATTCCGTTAAAGAATAACCATGGTCTCTTTTTTCACCCCATCTTTGGATGAATTGTCTTTCTAATTCATCCCAATCATTGATTGAACCATTAGGTAATCCTTTAAACCATTTTCTTGTCTCTCCACTTAGAGACTGTACAAAAATTCTCATTACAACATCAAAATGTTCTACATTAAATTTTTCGGCAAAAGTGAAAAAAAAGGCAAGTGTTGTTCTACAGTTATTTCATCTTCACTAGTAAATCTAGGGAGTAACTTAAGGTACTCCTGAGGCATTGCATTCATTGGTTGGGGTATATTTAATGGTGCATATCAATTCATCAAGAAAGCATGGGCTGCCATGTTTATGCCCTGATTGACTGCTCCTTGAGCGGGGGTAAAGTGAATACCAGTTGTAGGTGGGGATAAAAGGGGTGGAACAACTGATATGGGAAGGGGTATATGAATGATAGCGGAAGAACTGGTAACTGAATTAGGTTGAGATTCTGTGAATGGAAATGATACAGACTCAAAAGATAGTTCTTCTAATGTTGGTTCTTGGAAATGAATGGGTGATGATAAGGATTCTTTTTCCGGGAAAATGAGTTTCCGAGAAATTTCCTTGGATGGCAAAATATGAGAACTGCTACCTGGTGCAAGCAATGTGGCATCAGGTGTAGAAAATATTTTTGATTTTTGGCCCTTCTTTGAAACTAACTTTTCTAGATCTGACAGAATAGGGACTTTTTGCTTAGAGGTATCTGACCTCATGTGAGGCCTCTTAGGAGCCAGAATTATTTAGAATAAAGCACAGCTTAGTATATCCTCCTCTCTGAACAACCAGAGGAAATATGAACAAAACCCAGGGAAAAACTTCGAATCTTCGTTCCCTGGCAAAGGTGCCAATTAATGTTGTACCTTAAGAGACAATTCCTTAGCTATGATAAGGAATCAGTGCTTAAGACATTTTATGATTATGTCACAAATTTTTATGTCTATGTTTTATTAACCCTCAAGTATTTATAATCAAACCCTTAAATATCAGATATTATGAATGCTTCACAATGCTACCATTTTTTGATGTTGAATGAAGTGACTAGAAGAAAATGTAAGAAGAAGTCCAAACTGATATGTTGTTTTATACAAAAAGTATCATTCCAAACCCCAGAAGAAATATGTGAAATAAATAGTTAAAACAAAGGAGCGCCAATTAAGGTTTTTTAACTCTTATACGCAGAAGTAAAAAGAGACCTGATGCTCATAACCTTGTTTTATTCATAGATGGAAATACATAATGAAAACTTGAATACAATTCAACATAAAAAAAAATGCCAGAAACTTGCTTACTCATTCATTAATCTTTGAATCTTTGAGTACAAAAATATTTGTGTGGAGGTCCGAAACTCGGAACCTTTCTTCCTCTTGAAAATTACATTAAATACAGTAAAAAGCAGTTTGGAACCGATGTAACCAATCCTAACTACCAAAACTACTTCAAGACTTCGAAGGCTGTCTATTACATGCCTTGAAAATGTCTTATTACAATTACATTGTCTTCGGACAATAACATAAAATAAATATCCTAATATATAGGAATTGCTGATGATGTGGCTTCTTTTCCTTGGTCAATTGATTTGTGTTTCTTTGATGCTGATCCTTTTGGCAGGTCAATTGTCCAAGCTCTGCACTTTTTCCATATTTCTACCTTCGCCCTGGATGAATGTGTCAGATTGTGATATTCCAATCTAAATGCAGTAATTCGATCATAAGAAGGCCTTTCTAAGGAAACAAGGAGGAGGACTTCCATTCAATATTTTGTATGCAGTTGGCATGTAATAACTAGAAAAATCAAACAACCCAGCCTCATTTTTCTCCCTTCTAACTACATTTGTCCAGAATATCACTGATTGCCTTCTTTTATTTACATCCATAATATTTAGACCTAAATGCATGAATTCTTCCACATTCTGGTATAAGAACAAATATACAATTAATGAGGGAAATTTAAAGGAACCTGTTAATGAGAGGCTCATCAGCTGTGAGTTGACTGCTTCCTGCTAATATGATGGAATATCCAGCACCATTCTTGGCTTCATCATCATGGCAAACATTCCTAGAACTGATTTATCCACTGCATTATCATCATCCTTACCCAGAATTTTTGCAAAATGACTCAATACTAGACGAGTCTTAGCATCAAAAACCTCCATATCAAGCTCCTTGCAATTTGGCTTAAACTGCTTCATGTCAGGCTTCAAATGAAACATGAATTGATTGAATTCTTCTCCTGCAAGATTATCATATTACTGAACCAGTCAATCGTCAGAAAATTGAACGGATGACTCTAACTCAGGATAACACAGGGCTTGGCGGATTAATAGGGTAGACACCTACAAAACATTTTATCCTTGGGAATTCATGACAAAACACTTCCCTGGATACATAACAGATACCAACCAATAGATGAATTCAGGGAAAAGGTGGGTTTTAGGAATGCATGCAGACAAGACTCCAGACTTGACCATGGAAGAATACACAGGGGAGGCATTAGCATTCAAGATAACTTGTTGGGAAAAGGGGAGATGAATTACTGAACAGAGGGTATCTTGAATATCCCTCTCAGTATCCATGAGACGGATATGGCTAGTTGAACCTGATAAGGATGACTGTTTAGCCATGGTTAAAAGTTTACGTGGAAAACACTCTACAGGGTGGTCAAATTTTGCAGGTGGTGGAAAGCTAAAACGGGGTGCAGCGCAACAATTCACAAGTAATTTTGAAAAACAAACAAAAAAAAAATTTAAATAGGTGGCACGAGTTTTGAATTAAATGCTGACAAGACGCGCCAGCAAGCCGTTAACTCTGCTTGACGTGGACGACAGCTGTGACCAACTCAGTGTCTTACGTCACTGCGGGGTCTCTCGAGATACGGAGGAAAACTTTGGCTGGTGCCCCCGCATTCAATCTCCGTCGTTGATCTCCATTGTCCCCACAGTCAACCCGATCAACTGCGGAGGCACTCGTCATGGTATTTGGCGTGCTAGTTGTGCCCGAGGGTTGGGTTTTTTGATAAAGATTTTAATGATCGGCACTTTCTGCCATTCAAACCAATCACTATTTAACTTTTAATACCGGACCCATAATTATAAAGTTTAAATGTTTAAACTTTAACTTAAACTTTGATGATCATAAATCTTTTTTCATGCTAAAGTAGAAGACCTCAATACTTTAACATATTTTTCCACATTTTTTATTTTTATTTTTTCAAACATTTGAAAAATAAAAAAGCATACGAATATGATCCACAACACCATCAACGAACAATATTACTTTGTTGGGAGCTATGAATTTAAGTACATACAATGGACTACGTTGTGACAACAAAGGGACCAAGATGTGCATGAGCTGATGAATATTTTCCATACCCTGCGCACAAAGTTGGGTATCAAAGATATTGAAAAACATCTGTTTCTCATAACCATGATTGTTTTCCGAAATACATTCACGAGGAAATGAAGTTCCTTGACATCTCCTCACTTGGTGCAGCATATCAATCTGTTGTCAATATTGAGTAGAAGTTCAAGCAGAAGAAGCGAGATTTTGGATATGTAAATCCAGATCAGAGAAAAGGTGCCCCCAATCTACTAAGTAAAGGGAAAATCCAAGCCGCGACAGCCCAAGAAAAATCCTTGCATCTGCAACCCAAGAATAATGGGAAGGATAAGAAGGATACCGACAAGTGGTGCGAGTTCCTTAAAACTCTCACTCACAACACGAGTGAATGTCACACAAAGCAGGTTTTGACGGTCTAGTGAAAATACTTAGAGAAGGATGCGTGTTATGACTCTAAGCCATAACCCGAAAATGGAAAGCATATCATTGACATAGAACCCACTGCAACAGTAGCCACCACCAACCTCAAAAATGTGGAACCTGAGGATCCAAAGGAGGGGGAGTGCCTATTCCACTCGTAGATGTGGGTAAAATGTTTGTCGTTGCAACTCATCGTCGACAGTGGAAGCTAGAAGAAACTGATCTCAGCCAAGGTCATCAAAAGATTGAAGTTTCCAACAATGTTGCACCCATAGTTGTACACCATCGGGTGGCTCCACGAAGAGCGAGATATTTGTGTTAGCCAACAATGTTGCATATTGTTTATCCAATTTAATGTCTTAAATTTCTTATCATAAATCATCAACCGAGGTTAGTAATTTGATGAAGTGTGGTTCACTATATATGCTTAGTTAACCTTATTCTTACTTCGTTGTGTATGTTTTTATGTTGTTTTGGGGGGTTTTGTTTCTTTCTGCTTAAAGGTTAATTTTAAGGAATGAAAACTATGAAATGAATCAACTAAGTTTAATGAAGTTTAATGTTAAAAACTAATTTTGAAAAAAGGAAGAAAAGGAAACATTCTTTAACTATTCTACTTTGCATAAAATAAATCAAACTTTAAATGGTTAGAATCTGATCTAAAAACAGAGTATTTATTCTAATGACCTTGAGCTTTTGGAATTTAAATCTAATTCTAATCTATTTTAATTTAGTTGTACTCCATGGATTAAAATATAAATCCTATGACTAAGAATTGAAATGACAATCCTAATCTAAATGAAAACAAATTCAAAGGAATTGAAAAGCAACTACTACATGACCAACTACTCAATCATCCAATTTTGGAAGTATGACAAAGTCACCCTCCTGACATGATTTACAAGCAATTGATTATACTTTAGTTTAAAGATTTAATCTAAGAAAGCATTTAAAAAGCATATAAAGGAAAACTCAACTACTGTATATTTTAAATACTCAGTCATCCAATTTTGGAAGCATGACAAAGTCACCTTCCTGATATGAATTACAAGCATCTAATTATACATTTAATTGAGCATTTAATCTAGGAAAGAAGTGTAAAGACATGTAAAGGAAAGCTCAACTACTGTATATTCTAACTACTCAATCGTTCAATTTGGAAGAATGACAAATTCATCTTCTTGACATGATTTACAAGCATCTAATTATACATTTCATTGAGGTTTTTAATCTAAGAAAGCAGTGTAAAAACATGTAAAGAAAACTAAGGTAATTGTATGCTCTAATGCCTCAAACAATCCAATTTTGGAAAATAGAAGAACTAATTTCTTGAGATTTTTTTGGTAAGCAAAAGATTACACAATCATTCTAAAACTAATTCTAAGAAAGCATGCATAAATTTAATCTATGAAATGATAAACAATTTAATATAAGGATCAGCTGCAAAGCAATGTAAATCTAACTTATGAATTGACAAAACAGAGCATAATGAAATTAAACTAAAACAACTAATGAAACCTCCTTCTGTGCAGAGGCCCTATGCGACAGAATGAGTTGAGATCTTAGCAAACTATATGTGCGTCAAGAAGGAACTGGAACCACGAACATGGTCTTCGTATTATGAAAAATAATAGAGTCTCACAGCATACACAACGTTCACAAAATTAAGAATTTTTCGGTTTTCAAGCAACCAGTATTTAAACAAAATTAAATGTAACTGTCTAGAGCTATTTCCTCCTACATATGGCGATTACAACTGAAACATAGAAGCAAAATCTAAGTGGTTAAATATCGATTTGCTACATCAAAGCAAATCAAGAGTTCTTTGTTCTCGGATCACGTCCTTTGACTGCACTTTGACCACGAGCATAGGCACCTTTTTCTATCGAATTCAACCACGTGGATAGGACGAGATCCATATGTGGATCATTCTAAAGATTCCCATGTGACTCATTCCTTTATTCGCTCCTTGGAACCTGTCAAACCATTAAAGTATTTGCGGAAATAAAAATTAGCTACAAAATAGGATGCGTTATGTAGCTGAGTTGCAAAAATTCATTCAAATAACAAGAACATCAAAATATAACATAGATATCATTCAAATGCATTCTCTGAGATAAAACATGTCATTTATCATTGATTGGAGTTATGGATTTATGAAAAGGTCGGGAAAAATTATGAGAAAGGATGTCAGAGAAGGAACAATTTTGAGGTTCAACATACTCCCACTAAGAAGCCATTGTATTTCCTCATGCAATTATCAAAAATGTGAACTTCCTTCTCCTATTGCATTTGTTCAAACACCTCTACTAATACATCCAATTTTCTCTTCTTGAAATTCATTGAGGTGATTGCCATCCTAGGATTCTTCATAAGGAGTTTGTGTTTGAGATTGATGACTGTTTTGTTTAGTGATTTGTTCTTTATTTTTTTAACTTTCTGTTCTTTTTTACCATAGTCCCAAATGCAGGATGGTGTTATCACTAATGACCTTCTCCAATTGGTTCTGCTGCTTTAAAGCTTCATTCTCATGTTTAATATGCCTATTCAGTAACTCTAGCTCATAGATTTCTTTCTTGACGGTATTAACTAGAGGTTCTTGTGGACTGATAGGTTTTTCTTGCATACCTAGATTCACTGTTGCATTACTTTTCTCCAATGAATCTATATATTCATATATCTCTTGCTACACTAGTTCAATGCTTGGAGATATTCTGTTGGGACTACCTTCAAAATTATGTACAGGAGAATTTATAGGACTATGTGGGGGAGAGACATTGATGGGTGATGGCACTTGAGGTTCCTCCTCTAAATTTACAAACTCTATTTCTTGTGCTGGTTTTTTTTTCATTGACCTTCAGAGTCTAGAGCTTCTCCTAGGCTGTGGAGGATTTAAGTTTTCTTCACTTGTAACCTTTCTATTCTTTTTCGTTTTACCTCTTGTCTTAACTCCACCTTGTTTCTTATTTTTCATCAATTCTACAAGGGTAAGTTCCTCTTCATCTTGTTTTAGTGGAGGTGAAGGTCTTTCTTCAATGCTTGTATCGGTCTTCCTTATTCTACTTTTCCTAGTCTTGTCTTCCTTAGGCTGCTCTAGCTCATCTTGGAAATGGTTTCCGATTAGAAAATTCTCCCAAGAATCTCCTATATGTTTCAAATGGAATTCAAGAAGTATTTTTACCAACCCATGATGGTGCATAGTGTTGTTTATAAACTGAATTCTCTTATGTACATTTGTAGACATTCTTTTCAAACTATTCAGTAGAAAGAAAGGGAGGTTTATTTCACCATCCTCCAAAACGTTCATCAACAACTGAATATGATACACAAACATACAACCAAATTTTCCTTCACAAGTGATAAACTTCTGCAAAATTAAAAGCATGTTTCTCCATTTGTTCTTGAGTGCTAAGCTAGGAAGACCCTTTTTGTAAACAGAAGTATCCATACCTGGATTTTTGAGGAAAACGCTCCATGCTTCACTGTGAAATTATTTGTTTTTGAACCATATCTTTCCAACTCTCGAGAGCTCTGTAGCTTCAGCTATGAATGCCTCAGTCACTAAAAATTTTATATCCCCTATTTCGACTTCTGTTCCGTTGAAAGACCTCACAAAAGACTTAGTGATATTTTTGTGGAAACCATCAAAATTTTCTATAAACCTGAGCCACTTAGGCTTCCGCAACATCTCTTTGATTTGAGGATAACCCTCCATGTATTTAGCTCACATTGGTTCAGTCCTGACTATCAAACCCATTTATTTTGTCATGAAGCGTCTAGCCTTCATAATTTTTATTCTCTGTTATGAAGTGAATTGGATTGCGAATTTGGTTAAGGATGTTGAGGGTTTGTAGGGAAATATGATTGAAATGAATACTTGATGGGGTTTTAAGAAACTTAGATGAATAGGTCACGTAAGTAGGATATGATTGTTTTAATCATAAATGGAAGGATCTATTATGGATCGTTATGAGATGCAGATGATGTGGCAAATTTATGACATGATGTGAATCCAAATCAAATCAAATGATGACATATTGAGGTAGCATGTGATCATCTACGTTATATATGCTAATGTTTTTTATCTTGTTATTTAAACAAATTTATGTAATAATACCTTTAGAAATAACATTTTGTTGTTATTTCCTTGATGTTGATTCTTCAGGTATCCTTTAGTATGATGATATTCAAATGGAGTTCTCAATTTCTTGTGCTCAATATTCTTGCATCAGTAGGTTGTAAAAATGTGGCAGAGCTGCAGAATGTGGTATCAACTATAGAATGGAATGTCTATTGCAGAATGAAATGACAGTTATAGAATGGAAGTATACTAATTTTTTATTGCTTTAGAAAAAAGAAAGGGAACAAAGATTTTTGGGATATTTAGAAATGGAATGGAAAATATAAGATGTGAGAACTCTAATTTTCATCCTATATTTTCTGTATAAGGATGTCAATCATTGATTGGTTTTCAGACTTATACAATTATTATTATTATTATTATTATTATTATTTTGAATAATATATATATATATATATTCTCTATTTATTTATTTTAGATATGAAAAAATAAAAAGACTAAGTTGGGGAAGAAGAAGGATTCTTCTTCGCTAACTTCATACCAGTATTATCTTGGAAATTTTTGATAAACTCCTCCTTTGAAATCGGCTTATGATAGACTTTTAATCGATGTCCATTCACAAGAAGAGGTACCTTTTCTTCATCAATTTTCCATATCCTTACTACTCCATTGTCAAAGACTTTTTCAATCTCATAAGACCCAAGCTAATGAGTCTGAAACTTTCCTTGAAAGTATTTGAACTTTGTATCGAACAAAAGTGCCCAATCCCCTGCTTGAAACTTTTTCTCCTTTATATATTTATCATGCCATTTGGACCTTTTTCGCGGGACTAGACTGGTTCTTTGAACTGCATCTTGCTTGATTTCATCAAGCTCATTAAGTTGCTCCAATTTGTGCTTCTGGGCTTCTGATAAGTTAAGCCCCAATTGGATTGCCATCTTGAAGGTTTGGATCTAAAATTCTATAGGAAATAGGAATTTCTTCCCATAAACAAGTTCATAGGGAGTATGTCTTGTTATATCCCTCCATGTGGTCCGGTAGGTCCATAAGGCCTCAGGAAGCCTTTCTGCCCAATCCTTCCTGTGTAGATGTACAGTCTAAGTGAGAATTCCTTCAATCACTTTATTGGTAGACTCCACTTGACCATTTTCTTGTGGATGATAAGGAGTGGATTTTATATGTTTGATCTTGTAATTCTCCACAAGCTTCTCCACCAACTTGGATGTAAACTGGGTTCCCTGATCTGTCACAATTTCTCTTGGGACACCAAAACGAGTGAAAATATCCTCAAAAAGGAATTTAACTACATTATTTTCATTAGCTAAAGAAATTGTTTTAGCCTCTACCCATTTAGTGACATAATCAGTGCATACCAGAATATATTTATTTTGATTAGATGGTGGATTGATTGGTCTAACAAAATCCAGGGCCCATTTTTCAAATGGTTCGATGAGTACCTGAGGTTGTAATGGCATTTCATCTGTAGGAACATTTTTCCCCATTCTTTGAAATTTTTCACACCTTTTGACATACTCCCTAGTATCTTTAAATATGGATGGCCAAAAATATCCTAAATGAAGGCTTTTATAGGCAGTCCTCCTATCAGCAAAGTGTCCACCACAGAGTTCATCATGACATGCCTTGAGAATCTCGAGCATTTCATCTTCTCGAACACACCTTCTGATGATGAGATCTGGACATGTTTTATACAATTCATCATTAATCCATGAGTAAAATGCACTTGTTTGAATAATTCTTCTTTTCTCTCTAGGAAACAAGTGTGCAGGTAACTTTCCTGGGACTAAGTAATTGACAATATCTGCAAACCAAGGATTTTTAGTAGTTATTGCAAAAATATATTCATCAGGAAAATTATCCTCTACTGGAGTATCATTTTTGACATTTTGAAATATAGACAAGAAATCAACAACTGTGTTTTGTTTTCCAGGTCGGTCTAGAATGGTGATATTGAATTCTTGTAGGATCAATAACCATCCTGTGACTATGCCATTAGTAATAGATTTATTCATTAAATATCTAATTGCAGAATGATATGTATGAATAAAGGTTTCATAGTCGGTGATATAATGTCTAAATTTTTTGATAGCATAAACAACAATTAGAAATTATTTTTCGGTTACAGTGTAATTTAACTCAACAGGAGTCAAATTTTTGCTTTTGTAATAGATAGCATAGGGGATCAAATATTTTTGTCCTAATACAACTCTTAGAGCTATATCTAAAGCATCTGTTGAAATGTGAAAAAGTAGTTTCCAATTTGGACCTCTGAAGATGGGTGCTTCAGAAATTTTTGTTTTTAAAGTTTCAAATTCCAATTGGCAATCAGGATTCCAACTGAATCACAATCTTTGGTAAGCAATTTGAAGAGTGGGGATGTTATTTTAGTGAAGTTTTCTATAAATCCTCTATAATACCCTCTGAATCCTAGAAAACTTCTAACATTCTTTTGATAACTTGGAATTGATAATTTGGAGATGACTTGAACTTTTGATGAATCAACTTTAATTCCATCTCCCGAAATGTGATGTCCTAAAAAAATTCCTTCACTAAACATCATAAAACGTTTTTCATGACTTAATGAAAGATTTGCTTCTTTACATCTTTTAAGAAAATTTTCCAAATTTTTTAAAGCATCTTCAAATGAATTCCCATAAACTGTAAAATCATCCATATATACCTCCACACAATCATGTATTAGATCAGAAAAAATTCCTAATACTGCCCTTTGAAATGTTGCAGGTGCATTGCACAAACCAAAAGAAATTACTCGGTAGGCATAGGTTCCCCATGGACAGGTGAATGTGGTTTTATCTTGGTCTTTAGGTGCTACCTAATTCTGATTGTAACCACTAAAACCACCCAAGAATGAGAAATACTTCTTTCCTGCTAATGTATCCAATACTTGATCTATGACAGGTAAAGTAAAATCAACTTTTAGGGTAGCTTTATTCAATTCTCGACAGTCAATGCATACCCTCCACTTACCATTCTTTTTAGGTAAAATCACTAAGGTAGAAACCCACTAACTATCTGAAATTGTGTAAATGAAGTTTACATTCAACAATTTTTGCAATTCTTCTTTCACAATTTCCCTAAGATTTGGATTCATCTTTCTTTGAGGTTGTCTGATAGGTTTACCATTTTCCTCAATGTAGATGTGATGTATACAAGTCTTAGGACTAATTCATTTCATGTCAGTGTATTCCCATGCATATGCAGGAGAATGTTGTTGTAATGTTATGATTAACTTTTCTTGTTGTAATCTTTCCAAGTTTTTGTTTATGTTCAAAGATTTTCCTGGAAAGATTTCAACTGTAGGGTTACCAAATTCTTCCATAGAATATAGAGACATCTGCCTAGATGACAAGTATTGAATATTGCATTGTTCTTGAAAATGATAATGTTCATATTTTGAAGATGATTCAAAGTTTTCTATTGAATTTAAGATTTCACTATCTTCACTAACACCGGAAATAGTAAAGAGAGGTTGTATATCATTGTCATCATCAATCCATTCTTCGTCGTCTAATTCTGTGATTGTTTTTTTTGGAGGATATAGAGTGAATTTTTTCGTTGAATTACCATGAGAGATATACATGTCACCAGATCTACAACTAATGAAAGCATCAGTTGTAGCCAACCAAGGTCTTCCTAATATTAGTGGATGTCCTCCTAGATTGTTCTTGGGGGTTAAAATCATAAAATCGACCGGATACTCCCAAGATTCTAAGGATACTGAAATATCTTATAATACACCATCTGGTTTGATTACTTATCGGTCTGCTAATTGCAGTAATGTAGGTGTATACTGAAGATTTGGAAGCTTGATTTGTTCCATGGTTTGTTTGCTCATAATGTTTATAGTTTCTCCTAAATCAATCAATGTATTTGGAATTTCAATACCATTGATATGTGTTTTTACAACTGGACTTCCTGGATCTAAATATTTTTGTATGGAAATTTTTCCCATCATAATGTGTGCAATTTTTCCTACTAATCGAATTATTTTTATTTCTTTTGTTTTTCTTCCTGGTTTCTTCATGCTAAACTCTCTTATTGTTTTGGCTAGAATTGGAATATATTTAATGGCCTGTAGAAAAGGAATTTTGATGCAAACATTTTTCAATTCATCTAGAAAATCATAATTGGGCAACATTATATGTTTTTCTACCCCTCTATCAACTTGTAATCTTTCAGGAAAAGGAGGGTTAGAAATAGATACTGATGGTTGCTCTATGATAGGGGTTAAGTTTATTGGTTTTTCTTGTTTTTCATTTTCATAATTCTGGTTCTGTTGAAGATATGTTCCTTCTTCATGACTTTTATTTGGCTATAGAGAAACTTCCTCATCAAAATTATCTTGTTCTTGAATAACAACATAAGGCTTTTTCCTTTCTAAGATTCTACCAGATCTAAGTTGAACATCATTAAGATCTAGAAGAGTAATCATGTAAGTTGGAAATTTTTGTTCTTCTATATTGTAAATATTTTGAGGATTTTTATTATTGGGGTTTGGCAATGGCTGAGCAGGCATTTGATTTGGTCTTTGTGAAAATGGTAATGAAAGTTGTGGGTTTTGGTTTTGGAGTTGGGGTTGTTGATTTTGTTGTGGAAATTGTTGGGGAAGATAGTTTGGATAAGATGGAGGATATTGGTAGTATTGAGAATATCTACCATAGGGATTTTGCATTCCTTGTGCCCAAGGTTGAGGTTGGGACCAAGGTTGCTGCCAAGAATTCCAATTATTTGGTGGGGGTTGAGTATACATTTGGTTGTTAAAACCTTGAGTTTGTGGTGTAGAAATTATATAACTTATGTGTTATATGTCCAATATTCTCCTGATCTCACACTATTTTAACTTCATGCAAAATACGGAATCTATTCCACCATTGATCATTTGCGGAAGTTAAATCAACATTGCAATGCACACATGAAACAATAAAAATTCACACACATTAACACAGTTGTTTAACGGGAAAGCCTGAAGCTGAAAACCCCAACTATATGTATATAATGTATGTCATAGAGATCATGTAACAATCCTCATACAAAGCTGATCATATCAATCTCTTAGTACAATACTATCGCTACACACTAATCAAGAACAATCAGCAAAAATCTGCACTAATTTTTGCCCTCCTGATAGCCTGCCTCTACTGCGCAATCCCTGCTGAAGAATGGATCTGGATGAGTTGGAATTGCTCCAGCCTTGCTTATGCAATCCTCATTGGCATCTCTAATGAATGTGTGGTGCATACAATGCAACACTATAGTCACAACTGATAGTAACACTTGCTCTTTCACCAATCTCCCCACTGAGTCTCCACTGATCTGTTCTGCACTGTAGTTAATTGTTGTCTCTGTCCAGTTAAATAATGAGTTATTATTTAGTGAATTAATTTAACTAATTAATTCACTCAACTCCACTGAAATTATCAATCAGTTAGAAATAGACACAATTAGTTCAACTGAGTTTAACTCCACAAGTGTAGTTAAACTAGAAACTAACTCCACCAACTACTTCTCCAACTCCACCAAACTCTGCCACTTGAGTTTTAACTGAAGTCCTCCATGCATGAACCACCAGTAGCTCTAGGAATTGCATAATTCCTTCAGATAGCTTATCTGAACAATCTGTTAACTGAATGTCAGTGCTCCAAGAGAATAAGATAATGTTTAGAGTCCAAATATTATTAAGAGCTAATAATATCCGACATGTCTATTTTTAGACTGGCAGTCTAAAAATAGACTTTGCCCAAAATGTCTAAAAATAGAAGTCCATCTATTTTTCCAACTTGACCAACCATCCACAAATAACATCCTGCAACTCATAGAATATGATCGACATGTCTAAAAATAGACTTTGCACCAAAAATAGCCTGCGGGGCCCACTTAGTGAAGGCAACTCTTTTCACTAAGCTCATCATCTTGTTGAATCTCAACACTCCCTCTAAATAAGATAGGGATTATCTTCCACCCCAATCCTATCTCTATGGTATTCGAATTTGCTCCTGGTGAGTGCCTTCGTCAGAATATCTGCATCCTGATCTTCCGAAGGAATGTAAGAAAGCAACATGATCCTCTGCTGCACACAATCTCTGATATGATGGTACCGGATTTCAATATGTTTAGATCTATCATGAAATACTGGATTAAACGAGAGTTTAATGCAAATATGATTATCATAATATATCACAGTAGGATCTAAATGAGAACTAAACAAACCGACCAAGATCTTCCTCATCCATATAACCTCGCACGCAGCCAAACTTGTTGCCATGTACTCGGCCTCCGCTGAACTAAGTGCCACGGATCTTTGTTTCCTGCTGTACCAAGAAACTGTTGTAGATCCGATACTGAAAATCCCTCCAGATGTGCTCTTTCTGTCCGTTGGGCTTCCTACCCAATCTGCATCCGTGAAGCTATGCAGCTTCACCTCATCCGACTGTCTGTACCACATTCCATACTCATATGTGCCCTGAGATACCTCAGGACATGCTTGCCTGACTTCCAAAAGAGCTTGGTAGGCTTCACCATCGCTTGTGAAAGCTGGTTCACAGCATAGCATATGTTTGGTCGTCTATTGACTAAATACATGAGCGAACCAACCAACTGTCGATAAACAGTGGCATCCACTACCTCTACCGATGTAGCATCCTCCTTCCTCCAACCACCGGGAAGAGGAGTGTCAATAGGCTTGCAGCCTTGCATGTGAAACTTCTCCAGTATCTCCCGGGCGTACTTTCCTTGAGACACAAACAGTTCACCTTTTCGCTGCCAAATTTCCAATCCCAGGAAATAATGAGGAGGCCCAAGTCCTTCATCTCGAACTCCTTTGCAAGACCTGCCTTGCATGAGTGTATCAACAGTTCATCACTTGTTAGTATTAAATCATCTACATAAAGCACAATGATCAAAAGCTTACCCTCTACCAACAATCTGGTATAGGTTTGGATCCACCTCACTCTTGGCGAAACCAAGTCCGGATTATCTATCCGTGTGTACCAAGCACGAGGTGCTTGTTTCAGCCCATACAACGTTCTTTTGAGCCTGCACACATGCGACTCGCTGCTGAAGATTTCGAATCCTTCAGGATACTCAATGTACACTTCCTCCTTAATGATTCCGTTGAGGAATGCAGTCTTCACATCCATCTGATGAATGTGCCAACCCATCTGCGCTGAGAGAGCAAGGATGGTTCGTATGGAAGAATACCTTGTGACAGGTGCAAAGGTTTCTTCATATTCGATCCCCTTGATCTATGATAAGCCCTGAGCAAAAAATCTTGCCTTATACTTCTCAACGCTCCCATCAACAGCTTGCTTCACTTTGTAGATCCATCTTGAACCTGCCACTGATTTCCCTTTCGGCCTTGGGACAATCTCCCATGCACTGTTTTTGACAATCGAATCATACTCTTCCACCATGGCATCTACCCATGCGAGATCCTCCATAGCTTCCTCGAAAGAGGATGGCTCCGTCACGATACACTTGCTCATCAGAGCCATGTATCCAGTAAATCGGTCAGGTGACTGTCTTTGTCTGTGTTGTGATGTAGGAACTCCTACATTCTACACTGCATCAAGATTCATTCGCTCAGCTTCTGTAGTGCGCTTCCGCCCTCTAATGTTTGGCGTTGCATGAGTGGTTTCTTCCACTCCATGAACCTCCTCTTGTGGATGATCCACATCTTGAGGCTCATCTTTAGGAACAAGTAGCTTCTCCTCTGCATGAAAGTGTAGCTCCCTCTCAAGCGACAACTTCATGGCTTTCTCCTCATGAAATTTGACATCCCGTCGCATGACAGTCATCCGACTGTCTAGAAAATACACACGATAATTGTGGGGTGTTTCTGTGTACCTCACAAATATCCCAATCTATGAGGTCGGCTCCAGCTTCTTCCTGGCATCCTTCGTCACATGAATGTAAACAGGTGAGCCAAAAATCTTCAAATGAGAAATATCAGGCTTCTTACCATAAAATGCCTCTTCGGGTGTACTCATGCCAAGTACTCTATGAGGACAACGGTTTTGCACATAAACTGCAGTGTTGCATGCCTCAACCCACAAGTGTATGGGAAGGCCCTAATCATGCAACATCGCCCGTGCAGCGCCCACGATGGTTATGTTCTTCCTCTCAGCGACCCCATTTTGTTGTGGGTTATGAGGCGCTATGAGTTCTCTTCAAATTCCTTCCTTGCTATAGAAGTATTTGAATTCGCCAGAGATGTATTCACCACCATTATCGCTCTGAAGAGATTTCAGTTGCTTCCCCGACTCTTTCTCAACCAGCGCCTTGAACTCACAGAACTTTGAGTATGTCTCTCTCTTCTTCTGCATGAAGAAGATCCAGCACTTACGAGAAAATTTATCAACAAATATCACATAATACCTGTGCTTTGTTGTTGAAGCAACCGAGAAAGTTCCACACACGTCTGTGTGAATTCTCTCAAGTATCATCAAAGCACGACTATCCTTCTCATGAAAAGTGGTCTTCACAACTTTTCCCAAATTACATCCCTTGCACTGATCTGACTGCGCAAGTGTACCTTTGGGAAGCCCGATAGAAATATGCTGCAAAATTTTCAAAGCGCCATGGTGAAGATGGCCCAATCTCCTGTGCCACAATTCGCCCTCATCTTGGCTCACCACTCCTTCTGCTTTGCCTGCCATTCCATCGCAGCCATCTACCTTTAATTGATAAATATTCTTAACTCGAATCCCTATCCTCCTGGTTTGACCAATTGTTTTATGGTGCAGGAAAGCTTTTCCCTCGCTAAAAACAACATCATAACCCTTGTCTTCCAGCATCGCCACGGAGATCAAATTCTTCTTCAATCCTGGAACATGCATGACATCCTTCAAGATAAAAGGTTTACCGGACTCCCTCTCAAAGGAAATGGTCCCGATACCAGTCGCACTATATCTACCATCATTTCCCATCTCGATGTGCACTCCAAGATCCTTTTCCTCCAGATCACTAAACAAATCTTTGTCTCCGGTCATATCGAAAGACGCACCACTGTCAAGAAACCACACCGATCCCATCACACTTGAAACCAAGCATGCGATCAAAGAAAATTCGAGCTCAAACTGCAAGGCTGAGGCCTCTCCTACTGCAGAACCAGCAACGCTCTTATTCTTCTTCTTCTATGGGAAATTAGTGGCGAAATTCCCGTGCTGGTGACAGTGAAAACACTTCACCTTGGACAAATCATGCTTCTTGCCTTTAGCTTTAGATTTGGAAGATTGATGCCCTTTTCCTTTCCGAGCTTTGGCAGCCAAAGCGCAATTTTCTTCATCTTCATTCTTCAATGAAGATCCATCCCTAGTACCCCACCTTATCTCCTTCTTCGATGAAGATACTGTCGCGTTTCTCCATTTTTATTTTTCTAAGCTTGTCTTTAAGCACCAACTTCCTCTGGTCACTTCTAATTTGGAACAATTCTGTCAAAGCCTTCCACATTAAGAATGGAGTGGCTTTCCCGTGAAGGCTGGACACAATGTGTTCCTTCACACCTTCCAACAAAATCCTTCGACACTTTTCTCCCTTCTTTTGCCATGCGTCAAGTGCAGTTGCATCGCTAGAAGCAAGCTTCAGAATATCAACATCTATGAACTCCTTCAACACATTATCATCCAGCACAGCCTCCATCTTGTCCTTCCATGCTATGTAATTCAAGCTTCCCTCAAGGGCATACTCCAATCGTAATCCGTTGAAAGACATTTCAATGAATGCTCAACTTCGACACCAAGAAAACACTACAGCAAATTCGAATTCCACCAGCACAAAACTCAACCGCTTCAATAATTGCAATCTCCTCCAATGATCAACACAACTCTGATACCATGTAGAAATTATATAAATTATGTCTTATATGTCCAAGATTCTCCTTAGCTCACACTATTTTAACTTCATGCAAAATACATTCCACCATTGATCATTTGCGGAAATTAAATCAAGATTGCAATGCACACATGAAACAATAAAAATTCACACACATTAACACAATTGTTTAACGGGAAAGCCTGAAGATGAAAACCCCACATATCTGTATATGATATATGTCATAGAGATCATGTAACAATCCTCATACAAAGCTGATCATATCAAGCTCTCAGTACAATACAATCGCTACACACTAATCAAGAACAATCAGCAAAATACTGCACTGATTTTTGCCCTCCTGATAGCCTGCCTCTACTGCGCAATCCATGCTGAAGAATGGCTTTGGATGAGTTTGAATTTATCCATCCTTGCTTACGCAATACTCATTAGCATCTCCAATGAATGTTTGGTGCATACAATGCAACACTATAGTCACAACTGATAGTCACACTTGCTCTTTCACCAATCTCTCCACTGAGTCTCCACTGATTTGTTCTGCACTGTAGTTAACTGTTGTCTGTTAAATAATGAGTTATTATTTAGTGAATTAATTTAACTAATTAATTCACTCAAATCCACTGAAATTATCAATCAGTTAGAAATAGACACAATTAGTTCAACTGAGTTTAACTCTACAAGTGTAGTTAAACTAGAAACCAACTCCACCAACTACTTCTCCAACTCCACCAAACTATGCCACTTGAGTTCTAACTGAAGTCCTCCATGCATGAACCACCAGTAGCTCTAGGAATTGCGTAATTCCTTCAGCTAGCTGATCTGAACAATCTGTTAACTAAATGTCAGTGCTCCAAGAGAATAAGATAATGTTTAGAGTCCAAATATTATTAAGAGCTAATAATATCCGACATGTCTATTTTTAGACTGGCATTCTAAAAATAGACTTCGCCCAAAATGTCTAAAAATAGAAGTCCATCTATTTTTCCAACTTGACCAACCATCCATAAATAGCATCCTTAAACTCATATAATATGATTGACATGTATAAAAATAGACTTTGCGCCCAAAATAGCTTGTGGGGCCCACTTAGTGAAGGCGACTCTTTTCACTAAGCTCATCATCTTGTTGAATCTCAACATGTGGCCCCTGCCATGGTCTTCTAGAGACAAAGAAAAGAGGTTCTACTAGATTTGACTCTTACTTATTCTTGAAAAACAGGCTTAAGACCTGGGATTGAAGGGCAACTCTTAGTTTCATGAGTTTTTGAGCAAATCACACAGGTCTCTATGAATTTTACATCAAGAGGACATTCTCTTAAGGCATGATTCTTTCTGCATTTATGACAGAAAATAGCTAAGGCATCAGTTTCAACAATCTGCTTGTTTTGTAATTTAAGGGTGTCTATCTGTTCAGTAATACTCCCTAAAATATTTGTTTTAAATTCATCAAGCATATTTCCAATTTCAGACCTACTTACTGTTCGAGTTGCAAATTTATTCACTCTAGAAAGAGAAGGATCTCTTGGATTTTTCCCAGTTTTTTAATTTCCCCTTAAGAGATGAATACATAACCCACCAATTTCAGGTAATGTGAGTTGAGAGATATCTCCTCTACCCACCATGTTGAGAATGTCTATCCATTCATCCCTAATGGATTTTAACAAGATATATTTTAAAGTATCTTGATCTAAGTTTTCCATTTTAGCTCTTTTTATGTTATAATTGAATCTTTCAATTAGATCCTCTAGGTTCTCATCTGCTCTTTGCATCTTCTTGAATACTTCATTCTTCCGATTAATAAGTATGCAATAATCCAAATATCTTTCCAAAAATGCTCTTTTCATATCATTCCATGTTCTAATAGATTGTGTGACTAAACCCATGAACCATTTTAAAGCTGATCCTTTAAGTGTTGCAGGAAATAGCTTTAGTTTTTTAGAGTCTTGTAAGTAGTCATAAGATCTACACAAAACTTCAAATTCAAACAAAAAGGTTTCAGGATCTTCACTTTTTGGTCCATGGAAATTTGGAATAATGGAAGGTGAAACATTTTTCATTGTGACATTTGTATCCTCGTCAATTATAGGAAATCCAAAAGTATTATCATCTCCCATATTTCTTCTGTTTCCTTCACCTCCTCCTATGTTTCCTCTACCTCGTCCTCCACCTCTTCCCCCTCCAATCAATAGTTTTTCTCCATTTAAAATTTCTCCTTCTCCATCTCCTTCTCCTGTCATTGTAGATTCCTCAGAGCAAATATGGGGTTCTAATTGTAAAGTTAATTTCTCTTCCTCTGGTTCTTCTATGAATGGGATATTGAAGAAAGTTTCTTCTTCTTCCTCCTTACTAGGAATTTCTAATTCTTCAGCTAGAATGTGTTCTCCTATAGAGGTGAAAATGGTTACTCCTTCTGTTGGAGATCTAGGATCTTTTTCCTCTAAGACTGCCTCAGTGGATGAAGTAGGAGATCCTCCTAATTAGATTTCTGGCATTAAGACTTCAGGAAGTCTATGTCTAGTGAAGTATCATATATGGGTTTGAGATGGTGGTGTAGCACTATGTGGTCTAGGTGGGGTGAGTGGTGTTGTTGGAATTAAACTCTTGCCTCTAGCTATGAATCTACCCCTAAAATATCTTTCTCTACGCATGTCATTTTTTTTAGATGTAAGATATAAGGTTACCTAATTACACTTCCCTGACAACGGCTTCAAAATTTGTAGCCAATTTAATGTCTTAAATTTCTTATCATAAATCATCAACCGATGTTAGTAATCTGATGAAGTGTGGTGCACTATATATGCTTAGTTAACCTTCTTCTTACTTCGTTGTGTATGTTTTTATGTTGTTTTGAGGGGTTTTGTTTCTTTATGTCTAAAGGTTAATTTTAGGGAATGAAAACTATGAAATGAATCAACTAAGTTTAATGAAGTTTAATGTTAAAAACTAATTTTGAAAGAAGGAAGAAAAGGAAACATTCTTTAACTATTCTACTTCGCATAAAATAAATAAAACTTTAAATGGTTAGAATCTGCTCTAAAAATAGAGTATTTATTCTAATGACCTTGAGCTTTTGGAATTTAAAGCTAATTGTAATCTATTTTAATTTAGTTCTACTCCATGTATTAAAATATAAATCCTATGACTAAAAATTGAAATGACAATGCTAATCTAAATTAAAGCAAATTCAAAGGAATTGAAAAGCAACTACTGCATGACCAACTACTCAATCGTCCAATTTTGGAAGTATGACAAAGTCACCCTCTTGACATGATTTAAAAGCAATTGATTATACTTTAGTTTAAAGATCTAATCTAAGAAAGCATTTAAAAAACACGTAAAGGAAAACTCAACTACTGTATAATTTAAATACTCAATCATCCAATTTTGGAAGCATGACAAATTCACCTTCTTGACATGATTTACAAGCATCTAATTATACATTTTATTGAGGATCTAATCTAGGAAAGTAGTGTAAAGACATGTAAAGGAAAGCTCAACTACTGTATATTTTAAATACTCAATCATTCAATTTGGAAGAATGACAAATTCATCTTCTTGACATGATTTACAAGCATCTAATTATACATTTAATTGAGGTTTTTAATCTAAGAAAGATGTGTAAAAACATGTAAAGAAAACTAAGGTAACTGTATGCTCTAATGCCTCAAACAATCCAATTTTGGAAAATATAACTACTTTCTTGAGATGTTTTTGGTAAGCAAAATATTACACAGCCATTCTAAAACTAATTCTAAGAAAGCATTCATAAATTTAATCTATGAAATTATAAACAATTTGATCTAAGGATCAGCGGCAAAGTAATGTAAATCTAACTTATGAATTGACAAAACAGAGCTTAATGAAATTAAACTAAAACAACTAATGAAACCTCCTTCTGTGCAGGGGCCCTCTACGACAGAATGAGTTGAGATCTTAGCAAAAAATATGTGCATCAAGAAGGAACTGGAACCACGAACACGGTCTTCGTATTATGAAAAAGAATAGAGTCTCAAAGCATACACAAAATATTGTTTTCGGTTTTCAAACAATCGGTATTTAAACAAAATTAAATGTAATTGTTTGGAGCTATTTTCACCTATAGATGCTGATTAAAACTGAAACATAGAAGAAAAATCTAAGTGGTTAACTCTCGAGTTTCTACGTTAGAGAAAATCAAGAGTTCTTCATTCTCGGATCACGTCCTTTGACCACAAGCATAGGCACATTTTTCTGTCGAATTCAACCAGGTGGATAGGATGAGATCCATATGTGGATCATTCTAAAGATGCCCATGTGACTCATTCCTTCATTCACTCCTTGCAACCTGTCAAACCATTAAAGTAGTTGCGGAAACAACAATTAGCTGCAGAATCATATGTGTTTTGTAGCTAAGTTACAAAAATCCATTCAAATAACAAGAACATCAAAATATAATATAGAAGTCATTTAGATGCATTCTCTGAGATAAAACATGTCATTTATCATTGATTGGAGTTAAGGATTTATGAAAAGGTAGGGGAAAATGATGAGAAAGGATGTCAGAGAAAGAATAATTCTGAGGTTCAACACATACCTTATAGCATCAAGCCCTTTGCAGATGAGGTTTTGTGTGATGTTTCCCCTCTGGAAGTCTATGATGATTTATTAGGTTATCCATACCTATGGAAGCGTCATGTTGTATATGAATCCAGACCTTGTTCCGTTATTATTACTTTGGGTCATAAATTGTGTAGGATAACATAGGTAGCACTGCCTACTTCCTTTTCTTTTATCTCTGCTAAACAATGTAGTAAGATCATTTCCCAAACTAGGAAATTTTTCTTCCTTATGATTAGCCCTCAGAGGAAGAGGAATATTATGGCCACATACACAGCCTCCCAACAAGGCTCATCTGCACAACAACAACAGATGGATAAGGTCATGGAGGAGTACATGGAAATATTCATTCCACCCACAAGGATACCTCTACACTGTCAAGTCCAGCACCCCAGGTGTGATGCTGCCTAATGGACCAACCTACCGATTCTCTGTTTCAGAGAAAAATGAAATCAAGAGGCAAATTTAAGAGTCGTTGCAGAAAGGGCACATAAGTCCAAATTCGCCACCCTGTGGGAGCTCGATTATGTTGGTACAGAAGAAGGATGGAACATAGAGGCTATGTATTGACTATCGGGTGCTAAATAAGATCCCTATCCATAATAGGTATCTAATCCCATGGATTGATGACCTTTTGGACTAGCTCAAGGGGGGGAAATATTTCATCGAGATTAACTTGAAGTCTGGTTATCACCAGGTACCAATTGAACCCTCTAATGTGTGGAAGGATGCTTTCAAATTGAAGGAGGGAATTTTTGAATGGTTGGTCATGCCTTTCGGGTTGAAAAATTCCCCCCCAAACTTCATGAGGCTATTGGACGACATCTTGCAACCCTTCACCAACTCGTTCGTGTTAGTGTATTTAAAAAACATCTCGATCTGTGGCCAGATTTAGGAAAAGAACCTACACCATATTGGACAAGTCCTCTAAACCCTAAAACAACAAAAATTGTTTGCCAATTTGAAGAAATTCACTTGTCAAACCAGGAGGTAACTCCTCAAATCAGAATGTGTATTAGTTGAAGAATGTACATGCATTTATACATGGAGGTGAGGCTATTGGGATTCATCTCCCAATGACTCTTGGCCTTCCTTATTTCCTAATATTAAAATAATATACAATATTACATATGCACACCCAACCCATAGGATTAGGTGTCAAAATTCCCCCCTTTAATCCGAAGGGATGTTGGTGAGTCCAAGCATCGATCTGAACTTTTCAAACTTTTCTCTTCCAAGTGCTTTGGTGAAGATGTCAGCAGTTTGCTCATTTGTGGAACAATGATGTAGATGGATGGTTTTGGCTTGAACATGATGTCGAATTAGATGGTACTTTGTATTGATGTGCTTTGTTAGATCATGGAACTTTGGGTTCTTGGCCAACTTTATTACAGAAGTGTTGTCGATCATGAGTGGTGTGGAGTACATTTGTTTCATTTGCAAATCATCCAGGATTTTCCGGAGCCACACAATTTCTTTTGTTGCTTCATCTGCTGCCACATATTCTGCCTCGGTCATGGAATCTGCTGGAACTGACTATTTGTGTGATCTCCATGAGACAGCTCCTGATCCAAGACTCATGGTGTAACCTATAGTAGACACCCCTATTTCTTTGTCGCCATCAAAGTCTGAATCAGAATATCTGATCAAGCTGAAGTCACCTACCTGTGTATATTTGAGTCCAAAGTCTTGAGTCCCCTTCAAGTACCTTAACACTCTTTTCGCAGCAGACCAATGTCCTTCACAAGGTTTTTGCATGAACCTTGAGAGGATTCCAACAACAAATGAAATGTCAAGTCTGGTGGTGGTCAGGTAGATAAGACTTCCTACAAGCTGTCTATACTTAGTTGCATCCTCAAATTCCTTCCCTTCAATAGATGTGAGCTTCAATTTTTGTTCCATTGGAGTGGTTAAGGGATTACAGTCATCCATGCCAAATTTGTTCAAGAGATCTCCAATGTACTTCTTTTGAGAAAGAAATATGAATTTAGGATGTTGAATTACTTCAATACCCAAATAGTAATGAACATGACCCAAATCAGTCATTCAAAACCTTTCTTCAACTCTTTCTTCATGGATGCAATATAGCTCTCATTGTTTCCTGTTATCAAAAGATCATCTACATATACCACAAGATATACAAATTTTTTTCCAACTTTCTTAACAAACAAAGTTGCATCATCAAGATCAAAATGTTTGAAGTCAAGTTTCAGAAGATGCTCGGTTAATTTCTCATACCAGGCTCGTGGTGCTTGCTTGAGGCCATACAAGGATTTTATAAGCTTGCAAACTTTGTTTTCTTGACCCTTTACAACAAATATTTCTGGCTGGGACATATAAACTTTCTCCTTTAGATCTCCATTCAAAAATGTTGTTTTTACATCCATCTGATGGACTTTCCATCCATTCTGAGTTGCTAGGGAAAAGAGAGACCGGATGGTGGTCCATTTTGCTGTGGGAGCAAAATTTTCTTCATAATCGATTCCTTATTTTTGTGCAAAACCTTTTGCCACAAGCCTGGCCTTGTGCTTGTCAAGTGAGCCATCTGCTTTATACTTGTTCTTGTAGACCCACTTACAACCAATTGGTTTTGTTCCCAAAGGCGGATCAACCAGCTTCCAAGTGCCATTCTTTATCAAGGCATCATACTCCTTCTGCATCGCTTCTTTCCATTCATCATGAGAAGCGGATTCTTTGAAGGAAGTTGGTTCATGATCTGTAGACAAACTCAATTCACGGTTATAAGCAATATCCATATCAACAGGGGAATCAGAATTATCTACATCACCTTCGATTTCTTGAGTGGAACTTCTTGTTCCTGTTTTTCCAACCTCATCGGGATGAACATCCTCCAGTGTCTTTGTCAGCCATTTGGGAGGACCTTTCTGAGATGGCCCAGGCTGGTCACTTGACTGAGTTGGGATTGATTCAAGATTCAATCTCCCAATTCTGTCAATCACATCATCCAATGTGTCATTTGTGGTTGTTTCTTCATGTGGGGGAGAGAGTGCTTCAGGACATGATTCCACAGTTTGATTCAATATCGGAATCCCCCCTTCAAGATGTGGAATCTGATTATCAAATTCTTGGAAAGAATTTTCATGTGTGAATCTATCCAGGCGATCAAGTTGCCGCTCAACAACCTTGTCACTCTTGGAAGATTCAAGAAATATGACATCTCTTGCTATTACAAACTTCTTATTTGTTTCATCATAGAGACGATATCCTTTGGAGGTATTGGAGTACCCCAAGAAGATACATTTTCTGCTTCTAGCACCAAGTTTGTTCCTTTGACCCTTGGGTATCAAGGCATAACAGGTGGACCCAAAGACACTGAAATGCTTTACCGAAGGAATGTGGCCATGCCACATTTCAAAAGGAGTTTTGTTTCTAATTGAACTTGAAGGACACCTATTCTTTATGTAAACAGCACATAGAACTGCATCAGCCCAAAACATCAATTTTACATTCTTGAAAAATAACATGGAGCGAACCATATTTAAGATGGTTCCGTTCATTCTTTCAGCTACACCATTCTGTTGTGGATTATATGGCACTGTTGTTTGATGTTTGATTCCATGTTGACGAAGATAATTTTCAAATTCATTTGAGGTGTATTCTTTTCCATTATCAGTACGTAGAGAGCCAATATGTGTTTGTGCATCATTTCCAATCCATGCATGAAAATTCTTGAAAGTTTGAAAAGCATCAAACTTATTCTTCAGTAAGTAAATCCAACACATTCTGGTGTAGTCATCAATAAATGTCATCATGTATTTGTTTCCATTTGCAGAAGAAATAGGCATAGGGCCACATAAATATGAATGAACAAGTTCAAGTTTCCTATGTGCTCTTGAGTGTGAATCATGAAATGGCTGTTTGCTATGCTTTCCTAGAATACAAGCATCACATTCCTTAGGTTTTCTAGGAATTGTAGGCAGTCCATTAACACCATTTTTCTTCAACAAACGAAGGCTTTCATATTTTAAGTGTCCAAATCTAGCATGCCATAAAAGACTTGATGGGAATGTACCTTCATCATGATGTGAACTGAATGCAAAGTTTTTAGCATGAGAAAATGAACCTTTCAGCTTCAAGAGTCTCCCTTCTTCTATTCCCTCCATGAAAAGTGAGTGATCCGATGCTTTTCTGATCTCTGCCTTGCCATCAAAAAAGTGAATGGAGTGTCCTTGCTGGCGGATTTGGACCAAGGACAACAAGTTTCTCCTCAACTCAGGGAGGTATAGAACCTCATGTAGGATATGATCTGGAAGACCAGGCAACTTAAGCCTGACTGTGCCAAGCCCTGATGGCTTGAGTTTGGATTTATCTGCGAAATATACTGCTCCATCAACTTTTTCAGTGAATTCTTCAAAAAAATCTTTTCTAAATGTCATGTGACATGTTTCTCCTGAATCTAGCAACCAATCATCTCTCCATGAAGTAAATGAAACATCAAACAAGTCTTCAGTTACTCCATTGTTACAATTTGCTAGAACATAATGAGCGGATTCGGGTGCTTTACCTTTGTCTTTGTCATTAGTTTTACCTTTTTCTTGATTTCTTTGCTGCTCAATTTTCTCCCATGGTGTTCTGCATTTGGATGCATCATGTCCATCTCTATTGCAACGTGTGCAATGAAGATTGGATTTGTCAGCTTGTCTTCCCCCCCTTTCTGTGAAGTTTCTTCTTCCTCTTCCTCTTCTACCACCTCTTCCTCTGGATGAATCTGGAGCATGAATATTTTCTCTATGTGCCAATTATGCAGCCTCTTCGGAAGATGAAGGGACTATCATCTTCCCAAAAGCTTTCTCTCTTTCTGCAAACTTTTTCTCAAGTGTATCAAAGGTGATATGCTGAAATTTTCCACTTGCTTGCAAAGACTCAAGATAATGTGAGTAAGTCGGATATAATGCCTTAACATATGCTATGAGAGGTATGTCCATTTTTACACCAGTGCTATCAATATCATGCATGATATATCTAACTTCTGAAGCTAAAGCAAGGGGATCATCATTCTTCATTTCAAGGTTCAACAGCTTAATCATCAATTGAACATTTTCTAATTCTGAATGTGAGTCATAGAGTTCTTTTAGCTTGCTCAAGGCATCATAGGCATTTGAGAATGATGAAATGTGGCGACTCACCTCTTCATTTACGGAAGCTGCATTCAAGGCATAGGCCTTGCAGTTCTTGTTTTCCCAAATGGCGAGCTCTTTGTCTGAAGTGGGCTTTGCTGGTGGATTTCCTTCTTGTCCTTCACAGATTCCTCTCCACAACTCATTAAAAAATGAGTGTGTGTTTAATCTTCCAAGACCATTCAAGATAGTTCTCTTTGCCGGAGAGAACCACCCCAACAATAGAGATGAGAGAATGCATTAGTTTGCTGGTAAAAATTCTTTTGAAGAGGAAAAAATTCTGCTAGAAAACTTTCAACTCTGGAAATTTGCTCAATTAAAGGGGACAAAAACTCTTTGCTGCAAATATTGAATTCTGCACAAAAAAATATGTATATATATATATATATATATATATATATATATATTTTGGAGAAAAAAAAATTGTTTGGGAGGTGGTATTATGAAATGGTTGGAGAGGAGATAGAGTATAATATATGGTAATAGTGGAGAGGGGGCGCTATAAAATATGACAAGGGAGAGCTATGTGATATATGTGGTAGGGACAGCGTATTGTATTAAGAGAGGGTGGTAATATGGAGCGCATTGAACAGTAGTGATAGCGTAATGTATTAAGAGAGGGCAGAAATATAAAAGAGGGAGCGGTATTAAAAGTTGAGAATGTGACAGCGTGGAGGTATTATATGACTGTCTATTATAATATGGACAGAGCTTTTGTTATATGGAAGGGCGGTGTTAAGGGTGGTGTGGAAGGGCGGTGGACGTTGGTGAAGCGGTGTCTTAGCGCAGTCATGTGTATATATGCAGCGTATTATGTATGAGTCGTTGCAGGTATGACTGTAATGCAGTGGAGGGAGCGCATTGGAGCGATGTTAAACGCAGGTGGAGAGGGGCGGTATATGATAGTGCGGAGAGTATTGAACACAGTGAGGGCGGAGTGTATTGATGGCGGAGTGTATTGAACGCAGTGAGGGCGTGACAGCGTATTGTATATGGAGTGCAGCGTTGTATATAAAATGGACAGAGGCAGCGTATTACATATATGGTGGGATTAATATACAAACAGTATGAGGGCGGGAGCGATATTACAAACACCTCGACACAATCATATAACAGTGCGGGGTGACAGTGAGAGCGCTCTTATACAAAGATAGAATGATGCATACCACGTTTTGATACCAGAGTGCTGAATGGAGTAGTGTGGGCGTAGGTTGTAGTGGCGGGGACGGAGTCTGCAGAAGTATGGTGCAACGATATTAAAAATGGTGTGTTGTAATATATGGCTATGTTGATATATAAATGGAGGAGCGTTGTTATAAATGGGACAGAGCGCATGTAGGGGAAATGGGTGAGAGCGAAGTGAGGGAGGAGAGAGGGGAGGCCGAGAGGCCAAACGAAAATTTAGGAATGGGATCTTTGCAGGACTGCAGAGGGGGCCTGCAATTTGTAGTATTTCAGGAACTGCAGGATTCCAGAATCTTCAAGAGCTGCAGGAGCTGCAAATGTCAGAGCTGTGCAGAGAAAAAAAATGCAGAATAACAATATACAGCATCAATTTAATGGAGCAACAAAACTATACAGAAAAACTGACTGAGCAAAGGAATATGGGACTGGCTCTGATACCATGTCAAACCAGGAGGTAACTCCTCAAATCAGAATGTGTATTAGCTGAAGAATGTACATGCATTTATACATGGAGGTGAGGCTATTGCGATTCATCTCCCAATGACTCTTGGCCTTCCTTATTTCCTAATATTAAAATAATATACAATATTACATATGCACACCCAACCCATAGGATTAGGTGTCAACATCACTTTTGATATGATCTGGCTTCAATACATATGGTACATTTTTAATGAGCAGGATTCACATGTGTGCCTAGCCAATATAAAATTTATTCGCTATTAGATAACCCCAACCAATCTAGCAAAGCTACATATATTTCTGGTTCTTGCCAATTTATATTGCATGTTCGTGTTGGGATTCTTTCATATCATTTGGACTTTGAGTCAAGTCACCAAGGGAGGAGTGAAAGCAAAGTTATTTTGGTTTGAATCCCAACAAAAGCCATTTTTAGAGTTGAAGCATCACCTCTTCTCTACATAAATTCTTACATTACCAGACATGTAGTAACCATTTGAAATAGAGACATAAGCCTTTGGCTATTCTATTGTTGCATTTCTTACCCAGCAGGGGCATCCAACGACATATCACAGTAAGAAACTTTCAAATACAGTATGAAAGTATCCCACTTTTGAAAAATATATGTAATCCATTATGCAGGCCTACTGACAATGGAATAATTACATTATGGGGAAGGAAACATTCATCCACACAGACCGCTAACCCCTACAGTTCATACAAACACAAGGGAAGTTGCAGAACGATCACCATTATAAATGGTCCACATATATGCAACAGTTACATCTCAACGTTAAGTACAAGAAGGGAAACACCAATAATGTTGCATACTTCCTCAGAATACTGTCAGTTATGGTGCTGACCACTGTGCTCTATTATTGTGGACATGAGACTTTAGGATGGCTACATCTTTAAAGGAGTGATCTAGAATTTGACGCCACATACCAAATTCTCCTAAAAGGTAAGCAAGTTCCACACTTACACCTCCGAGGTGCACTGTTATGCCACCTGGGACACCTCTGTGTTCCTTCAAGTGAGCATGCCAAGATGATTTGTGAGGCGCACTAAAATTGGGTTGCTGGATATTTTTGGGTAGAAAAAATAGTGGCAATGTTGCAGAAGTATTTTTATTGGTTGAACCTTCGAAAATATGTTGGGAAGTACATCATTTCCTTCACTTCCCGCGTCAATTCCAAAGCTACAATCAAGAAGCAAGGCATGTACACTCCTCAGCCTTCGCCTAGCCAACCTTGGGATTCCATCTCCATGGATTATGCTAGCACATGGATTTTCATCCTTCTCAGCTACACAATCTGGGCTTGAGCGATAATCCTATAGGAGACAGTGGTGTAAAAACCCTCATTCCCTATTTCAAAAATATTCCTGAAAGGGATACAATGGATGTTGTTAAGATAATAAAGGGAAAATGAGTAAAGAACAGCAAAGGGAGAAACCCATGATAAATTGATCTAGAGTTATTCTTCACCTGCTAAGAAAGGAAACAAGGAGAAAATCAGTAAAAACGCCTCATCAAGAATAAGAATGTAAGTAAACAGATTATAGTCAAAGGAAAAATGCTCAAACATTGTCTAAAGAGTGTTGTACTCCCCATAGGTAGAATCTCAATGGTCTTGTGCAGGCATTGAGCTTTGATTTTCAAGGCCTTAGCTAACATCATTAGATTATTTTGTCGAATAGCTTAAGGCATGGTTTACCTCAGGGAACTGAGGAGAAGTATTCTGGCAAAAAAGTTATTTTCCCATGTTCTCTAGGTTCCTCAAGCATTGATGGTTGCAAAACTATCTTTGTAGGCTCTTTAGATAAATCAAATTTCCTTTAATAGAATATGGCTCAAATGTAATAGAATGTTGAGACATGGTTACATAAGAAGGACCTAAAATTTCCAAGGAGGATTATCTTCTCAGTTCAAAACCTGTAAGTGAGAAAAATGGAATAAAATTTTTGAGTAGTTCTCTAGAGGTGTTGGAAGATTTATCAACAGAAATTACTGATGATGTAGACTGTCTACTCCTGAATGAAAACAAGTTTCAGCAAGGGAAAGGGAGAAAAATTGACCTTATAGATGGCACAAGTTATAAACTTGGTAGTCCATTTAAGTGCTAAAGTAGTTATTACTTGCAGGAAAATGATATGGAGGAAGCACACAAGGCCAAACATGAAGAAATTCTATCACAAAATTGATTTAGAAGATTTACATCATTCCAAAAATAGATAGATGTTGGCATCCAAAACATGATGATGATAAGTTACATGGGTATATTGTCACTTTATCAAATCATTTAAATATGATGTAAATTTGAAAAGCAATATAAAAGGCTCTAAAACTGCATAATAGCTTCATTATTCCTCCTCATTCGCTCGAGCTTACCTCTCTCTCCTCAACAACAGAGTTTCGGCAAAAACATCATCTTATGGGTGAAAGGGTAGCGTATCGCTACTCTTTGGCTAAAAAAATCACTTAAACCCTTTTTATTGCTTGTTTTTCGAACATTGGAGCTGCACATGAAGATTTTGAAGCCAGCCGCGTCTTTCAATTTTCCCTAGGACGCCTCGAATATAACAGAGCTTCTCCCACGCTACCTTTTCAGCTCAGAATCTCTACATTTTTAGCAAAACATAGTGTTTTCATTCGAGGGCGAAACCAAGATTTCATCTTCTTCAAAGCAACAATTTTCTAGCTCCCTACAACGTCTCAACAATAATTCTCATCAACATTTCGAGTGGTTTCCCCCTAAATGCAAAAAATTGACAAATTCAAAAGTTTGCTACGATTTCAAGGTACAATTTTGCTTGTTTTAAATATTTTGATTCAAGGTATAACAAACTTCTTCAAAATATGATAGAATCACAGTATTAAAACATTTCATCACCTTTCCCATCCCTTTCAAAACTTTTTTCCCACATTTATGTCGTTTTTCACATTTTTCCAAAACCCTTGGTACATTTTAGACACCAGACCTGTGTTTTGGCTTTCTCTGCCCCTTCCCATCATCCTTTTTCGCCCCTTCCACTTCCATAACCTTTATAATATCCCACCACACTCCCTCAAATTTTATCATAAATTTAGAACTCAGTTTCCCCTTTCATCCCCCCTCCATTCATCTAACGCTGAAAATCTCTTGTTTCCTTGCCCTGTTTTGAAAAATATAGCAAGAAAGGTGTCATCATGATGCACTGAAAAGGAAAAAGCACTTATAATAAAGCATGAAAAGTAATCCGGATTGAACCACAACAAACCACAAGGATCATGCAATCCCCTTACATCATAATGCTATTTGAAGAAGCTGGTTGCTTCCCTTTTTGCCAAAAAATCCAAGAGGTAGGATTCAATGTGAAGTTGACTAATGTATTTGCCACCTTGTTTAAAGAGAATGAAGTCATCATTGTTGGGGTTAAGTTCATAATATCTCCTCAAACTATTGCTTTTGAAACCAAGATACCTCTTCAGGGGGAGATTTGGTTTAAAAGGGTTGATCTTGACTTGGAATGTTACAAGACTTTCCTGAAAACACCATACAAAGAAGCTCCTGCAACCACCTTTCCTATGACACACTTGCGAGACAAGTACATACCTTTGATGAGGGTGATAATATCATACTTTACTTGTGAATGCAGATATTCTCTTTTATATCGGTATCATACCCGCCTTTTGATGCAATTCACCTCTGCCAAGAAGATGAACCTGCCACATTTTTTGCATAAAAATCTTGTTAAAATGTCTCAGAAGGTGATAATCAAGGTAGGAGATCACTACACTAGTTTATTCCATCACTGTTTGATTAAAATGATCATCCTCCATCAGTTGTCAGCTATTGGCATGCCTTGGGATGCATTTGTACAGAAAAATTCTAGTTCATCACCTTTAACCTCCATGCCTCAGGAGGTTCGTTCATCTAGCAAAGTGAAAGCTACTCTTGCTGCTGAAGGGAGCAAAAGGGAAATGACCAAGAGCAGGGCTAAGAAGCCAACCTATGTTTTGGGTGAAAGGGAGAATGATCCTTCTCCTGTAATTCCAAAATAAATACCCTTACAGGCAGAAGAAGGTCAACAGGAAAGTCAAGAGGAACAAGGTGATCAAGCACAGTTTGAACATGAACAAGGATCTCATGCACCTAAATCAACTGAAGAGCTCCTCCAAGAGAAGGATGCTGAAATTTTTGAGTTAAAGGAGAGGATTTTTAAATATAACTACATGGTGGCTCTTTTACAACGTCAAAATAGAAAACTCTTGGAAAGTCAAGAAGAGGCTGGAAATATCACATCAAGCACAGTGGTTTCACTTGACAAAGGGAAGAGTGTGGTTGCTGATGTGGCATAAAAGGGTAAGAAGGGAAAACAGGTATACAAAGAGGCAAGGATAACTTTAACTAGAGGATTGAGGAGGAATTTTCCATGAGACATTGTAACATCCAAATCAATTTTGAAGACACTTGAAGAATTTTTTGTAAACTACCCATTTTTTCTGAAATCTGCTGAAAGGACAAAAAGGTAGCGTGCCCACCCTACCTTTATCGATGGAGGCATCCAAATGAAGAAAGGGTTGCATTTTTTGAAATGTCTTAGCTTATATATTTATGGTCTGCACTTAGTTTCCTTCACCAGCAATCCGTTTTACATAGGAATACAAAAAAGTGCTTAAAAACTAGCTCTTTGCCTTCATTTTAGCACTCACAAACCAGTTTTGGGAAATGCATGTTTAGATTACTTTGCAGGATGTTTTGTGATCCAAAGCCACTTCATAGGGATATAAGACACCCTCATCAACCTCCAGCAGTTTTCAAAGGTAAATTTTACCAAAGCATCATCACCAAATCAACTCAAGAAGTCCATGTTGCGCACACGCTACATTTTCAGTTTCACGCTACCTTTTTAGCAAAAAGTCATTTTTTGTTATCTTAGGGTGAAATTAAATTTTCCAATGGTGAATGGTGACGTAATATGATGTATTAAGTATGTTTAATTTCTAAATAGCTCGAAATTCATAAATTATAATGATGTAAAGTCAAATGTATCTAGTTGGATAAAAATCAGGGAATGGTTAGAACCTCCCTTGATTTGGGATTTTGTTAGAGAAAAAGGAGTTTCTGAGTCCTAAATAGGTGAATTCGACCCCTAGAGGTGGGGATTTGTATTTTTGAGTCTATATATGTCTACGTTTTGATACAAATCAGTGTTGGAAGTTGGAATCAGTTTGATTTTGCTAGTTGATCAAGGGAACTTGTACTCAGTTTTGGCCAAGCTAATAAAGAGGATTTGCAGCTACATTTATGGGATACATATGGTATTGAATGTCTTTCATAGTTTCTTCTTTAGTCACATATATTTTAATGTTTTGTTCATGTCACTTTCATTTCTATGTTATGATATTTTACAAGTTAGAAATTCATAATACATGTCTGCCATGCTCTGTTTTGGGTAACTGATCATATTTTTTTCATTATCTTTTGTCTAAGAGAAATGCATCTCTTATGCTTTTCTTAGCCTTCTTACAATTTCAAAACCATTCCACAACCATTTCCGTCAAGAGTTTGGTATTGTACCTACCTTGCCCCATTGATCCCTGCAACCCTAACTCATTTGCCCTGACCTAGCTTTCCTTGACCTAATTTCTTTATCCATTGATTTCCCAAACCAAATAAATTCAAAACAACCCCCCTAAACTCTATACCTATCCTAAAACCCTAAATGCTCCATCCCTCCTGGATGTGACCCTTTTGGAGAGAGCCCTCTCTGGCTTGATAGGGCTAGCTATCAAGTCAAAAGCTTGGTTTATGGTTACCTCTGTTGGGATTCCTTCCTCAGCCTTGGGAATCTAGTGGAGTGATAATAGATTACATGTCGGTCCTTCCTTCCACCAAGCATGGAAATTACTATGTTTTCATAGTTGTTGACAGATTCTCTAAGATGGCCATTTTTGTGCCCTACAAGAAGAGCATTAGATAAAAATCCACTCCCAAATTCTTCCTTGAATGACTGTGTGTACACTTTGGGATCCCATAGTGGATTATCTCATATCGGGACAATAGGTTCCTTGCAATCTAACTGTGTCTCTGATGAACACCTGTGCTACATCACCAACTGAATACATAGTCTTCACTGGGATGAAGTGTGCAACCCTTGTCAACCTATCCACAATAACCATGATGGAATCATGTTATCTCACTGTCCTCGGCAACCCTGTAATCGAGTCCATGGAAATGACCTCCCATTTCCATTATGGAATCGCAATAGGTTGTAGTAGACCACCTGGATGCCTACACTCTCCCTTCACCTACTGACAGTCCAGACACTTAGCCACGAACTCTACTACATCACTCCTCATATTCGACCAATAATAGAATCTCTTCATTGCAGTCAACGTCTTCTGATGGTCTAGGTGACTTGAATATGGTTTCAAATGAAACTACCTCAATATCATTATCTTGAGATCACTACTGTCTCACACATATATCTTGTCTCTAAACTTGACCAATATGTCTGTCGTGAGATAATAGTCCACATCTTGTACACCTGCACATGTACTTATACTTGTACCTATACCACTACCTGTACCTATACTCTGCTCCAACATGTCCCTAATATCCATATATCTAACATCCTACTCACCTGCCTGCAAGATCCTATCATGTAAATCCGCCCCATATGAGTTCATAGTTGTTGAGTAGGAAAATCCCCTCTGCAGACAGAGGCGATCCCTTTAGCCCTAGGGTGGGTCTAGCAACAAGGGAACACGTTGAATTCCTAAATTCCTAGCTTATAAATGAAATATGGACTGGAACAGATATCCTACCTCATTCCAATGCTTTTGTCGTGGCACGCAGCAGCGATCCTTCAATATTTGTCTCCACACTTTGCGCTCTGTTGGTGATGACGTCCATGCACCTGAACAAATATCAAAGAAACGATGACAACATAAAAACATATACATTCATCTACAACTATTCAACTAGTCAAGGAGAGTTAAACACTTTGAATATAAATGGAAACAAAGTTGGGACCAGAAACCAATCATGTATTATTGATATATGAAAAATAAGTTTAACACCTTATGCCTTGACGTTGCATATCTCCTTCGACGGGTTTAGTCGGGCACGTCTCAAGAATTCATTCATCGTTCGACTCAATGAGGCAATGGGCTTAAACTCTCTCTCAAAAATGGATTCTTCTATGCTCTCTTCAATACACCAGCTATAACTAATGATTGTTCAACTAGTTGAATCAATGTGAGGAAGAAGAATTTATAGGAGAGGAGGAGGAGGTTTTGGATCCACATAAGATGGGGGAGAGGTATATCCCTTTGGGGAGTTGCACATTTGTAGGAAATAATAGACCAAAGGGAGAAACTAGACTTGATCCAGTCGAACAAACCATCATGACTCTGCTCACGAAGCTGTTAAAGCATATAAGCTTCATTTATATTTTAAAAAACTTTCCAAAAGCAGCTCGGCGCGAGTGCCCTTCTGTGACAGAGTGCCAATGGGCACGAGGCTCAGTGTTAATTTCTTCATGGGTGCGGGGCCATAACTGCATACCAACGCCGACCCAAAAATCATAGGTTTGTGAAGGTCTGCCTGAGGAATGATCAACAGAGATTATATTCTTAACATGCCAAGGGATGCAATGACATTTATGGCCATGTATGACAATACACAAGGGTCACTGAAATTTTCCTCCAATGTTCGGGATGGGGATTGTAGGGACGGTGACAAAATACTGTGTAGCAGGATGCCTACACTCTCCCTTCACCTGCTGACAGTCCAAACACTTAGCCACGAACTCTACTACATCACTCCTCATATTTGACCAATAATAGAATATATTCATTGCAGTCAACGTCTTCTAATGGTCTAGGTGACTTGAATATGGTTTCAAATTAAACGCCCTCAATATCAGCCTCTTGAGATCACTACTGTCTCACACATATAGCTTGTCTCTAAACCTGACCAATATGTCTGTCGTGAGATAATAGTTCACATTTTGTACACCTGCACATGTACTTGTACCTATACCTATACCACTACCACTACCTATACCTATACTCTGCTCCAATCTGTCCCTAATATCCATATATCTAGCATCCTACTCACCTGCCTACAAGATCCTATCCTATAAATTTGCCCCATATGAGTTCATAGTTGCAATGTGATTTACCTGTGTCGCCTGCTAAGAGCATCTATGACCATGTTCTCTTTACCTTTGATGTACTTGATATCAAAATCAAACTCATTGATTGTATCCAACCATATAGCTTGCCCGACATTTAGATTCAACTGGTCAGACAAGTACCTCAACCCACTGTGATCGCTCATCAGTACAAACCTCATGCCAAGAAGATAGTGCCTCCACATATTCAATGCATGGATTATCGTTGTTAGCTAAATATCATGCGTCAAATAGTTCTCTTCATGCTCATTAAATTTCCGTGACTCATAGCATACTACCTGTCCCTCCTGCATAAGGATTCCACCAAGCCCTCTCTTTCAAGAATCTAAACATACTACAAACTCTTTGTCTGGATCTACGATATTTAACACTGGAGCATGTGTTAACAACTACTTAAGGTGCTCAAAACTAGCCTTATACTCCTCTGTCCACTCAAACTTCTTACCTTTCCTCTGCAATGATGTAATCAGGTAAGCAATCTAAAAGGAGTTCCTAATGAAACTCCTATAATAGCATGCCAATCCCATGAAATATCTCACCTCATCTACATTTCTAGAAGTTGCCCATTCCATGATGGTTCTTTCCTTTTCTGGATCTACTGCGATACCTTCCTTGGAGACAAATGTCCCAAGTAATGTACCTCAGTCTGAAAGAAACTACACTTGTTTGGCTTAGCATACAACTGATGCTCTCTCAAAAATCTCAACACTGTTGCCAAATGCTCAACATGTTCTTCTTCATTCTTAGGATATATGAAGATGTCATCGATGAAAACAATCACAAATTTGTATAGATAAGGACACAACACATTATTCATCAGACACGTGAAAACACTGCTTTCAGATGCAGAATCTGTAGGCTGACAGGACACTTGCAAGGTACATGCCCAGAAGCCAAGAAAGCAAACAGTAAAAAGAAGCAGAAAGGGAAGCAGAGAAAAGGGTGGCAATACCCCCCTCCTGACTCAGAGGACGACGAATCAGAAGCAGAGGAGGAAGTCACTCTCACAGAGAATACTGAGACTACCCAAGGAAAAGAGACCCAAAAGGAAATCATATCAGCTAACAAGGTTTCAAAACTCCATTCAAACCAGGCAGAGAAGACAAGCGAGGATTTGAGTATGGGAGGGATCAAACGGCATCACCCCTCAGATACTTCAGACTCAGACAAGGATACAGGTCCACAGAAAGCAGAAACACAGTTAGTCCTAGCAACGATTGAGCCCACCCAAGGAGAGTGGCGCAAGGTCGAAAAGAAGAAGGGGAGAAAAACATGAGGTGTGAGTCTTCTACTCACTCCCTGGAACCAGTTTTTCTGTCCCTTCCTTCTTTCTTTTTTCTTTTTTCTTTCATTCTTTCTGAATACACGGTAGCCTCGCTACGCCGCATTGTGTGCCAAAGCACATGAGCCCAATGGGCAACTTCTGAAAATGCTTCAATGCATATGTTATGTGTAACTTTTCATTTTTATAAATAAAAGGTTACCGATTTTTTCTGTGGAAAAAACACCTTATTCATCAGACACATAAATGTAGTTGGAGCATTAATCAAGACTAATGGAACTACAACAACTCCATAATTCCCATAAATGTTCTTGAATTGAGTCTTGTAGATTTCCTCTTGTTTGATGCGTACCTGATGATATCCTGATCTCGAGTCGATCTTAGAGAACATTGTTGCTTCCTTCAGCTGATCAAACAAATCGTCAATCCTTCATAATGGGTACCTGTTCTTGATGGTCACTTTGTTCAACTTTCTATAATCAATGCAAAATCTGAGAGTGCCATCCTTCTTCTTAATGAACAACACTGGTGCGCCCCATCACCTGTCCCTAAATCGAGACACCTCCCTCGGGATTTACTATGTATCCCACCAAAACTGGTCAAGGGATTCCTAGGTCTTCGGGAATGAACCTTGAGACCACCTCCACCCCGAATTTTTAAATCCATCCAGAAAATCTAAGCTCAAAACTGAGATCAAAATTCCAACAGACCATGGCATCCAAAAAAATACAAGGCAAGGTTTAAAACCACTATGAAACCTGACAAAACCATGCCACTGGAAACAAGAGAAAAAAATACCACCATGCATAAGCCATGCATGTTCAAACCAGCTAGGAAATCCCACATGAAATATGTTACCCTTAAGTATTCTTGCTTAAGCTATTAGATCCTACTCTTCCTTGCTTGTTCCTTGCTTTCCTTTCCTTTCTTGTCCTTCCTTTGCTTGTTTCCTCCACCTTGGCACAATGTTGAATTGCTCCAAGAAAACTCAAAGTATCCAAGAGTGAGAGACAGAGAGAGAGAGAGAGAATAATAAGAGAGCTCCAAAACAAAACTAACAAAAGGTACCAATTGATCCTCATAAGCCCTTTTATTAATGAGGCCTCTATTTTCTTCATTTTCCATTATTTTCCTTCATTTTCCTCGTCACATGCAACATGTGACCTTTTACTTTAATTTTCTCCTATTTTCCTTTATTTTCATAAATAAATATGCCAAAACTACTTTTGCCTCTTTAATGTATTTGCCTTTGCCTATTTCCGTTTTCCATAAAAACATATCGAGTGATGCCCACTAGGATATTTTTCCCAACATTCAGCTTGGAATAAGTGTCCCTTAATCGTGGTGTTATTTTTTCCTTTATTAACTTTTATTACATAAATGTTTTGTCTGGGTTTGTTATAGAACCCCACCCATTGAGGACCATCATCCTTTGTTTTAAACCACACCTACACTTCAGTGAAATCGCTAAAAAGAAAACATTTTGCTCATGGAGTGTTATAACTTAGCTCGATGCAATATTTACAATGAATAACCTGCTCAAAAGAAAAACCCATGAGAAAATGACCATATAACATCCATACCACTTATCAGAGCTTTATAACATAGCTCATGGCAATATTTACATCCATATACATAAGTACATATGCCAAAACATATGCCAAACACATACCAACCATCATACCAAAATTGCTTTGCCTCAACCAACAAACAATGAAGGATACATGGCCCGCATCTAATCCGCCATCTCCCATGTAACTTCAGTAGATCCAAAGTGCTTCCACTGCATTTTAACTTGCTCGATGGCTCTGTTAATGAGCATGAGCTGCTTCCACTGTAATATGCACTGAGGTTTTGGCTGAAATTATCCTTCTTTCTCCACCTACAATACAGACCAATCAATAACACGATCAACATCCTTTATATACCTTTTAAGTAATGAAACATGAAACACATTATGGAATTTCACTGTTGGAGGTAGTGCAAGTTGATAGGCCACTGTTCCAACCCTCTCAATGATCTCAAAAAGCCCACAATATCATGGTTCCAACTTGGCACATGATTTGATCCTCAAGGAGCTCCTATTGGGCTTGATGCGCAAATAAACATGCTCCCCAACTTGAAACTCCTTTAATACACTGAGGTTTTTCTACAAAACTCTTATGTTTGTCTTGTGCTACCTTTAGATTATTCTTTGTAACCTGCATTTCCTGCTCCATGTTTGATCAACACCCTGTTAATTGGATCACTCCAACTGATGGGAGTATTACAACTCTGCCCATACAATGCCTCTAAGGGACTTGTACCCAATGACTCCTCATACCCATTGTTGTATGAAAACTCAACCAATGGTAGATACTCTTCCCATTTAAGATGTTTATGCATCACATACATCTTCAACATGTCTTCCAAGATCCTGTTGACCCTCTCAGTCTGTCCATATGTCTGCGGATGATAAGCTGTGTTGAAGACCAACTGTGTGCCCAAACCTGCAAATAATTCCTTCCAAAACTTTGAAGTGAACTTTGCATCCTTGTCTGGCACAATCGTATTTGGTACACCAGTTAATCTGACTATGTCTCTGATGAACACTTGTGCTACATCGCTAGCTGAATACGCAATATTCACTGGGATGAAGTGTGCAACTTTGATCAACATGTCCACAACAACCATGATGGAATCATGTTGTCTCACTGTCCTCAGTAACCCTGTAATAAATTTCATGGAAATTACCTCTCATTTCCATTCCAGAATCAGAATAGGTTGTAGTAAACCACCTGGATGCCTACACTCTTCCTTCACCTGTTGATAGTCCAAACACTTAGCCACGAAATATGCTACATTCCTTCTCAAATTGGGCCAATAATAGAATCTATTCACTACAGTCAACGTCTTTTGATAACCTAGGTGACTTGAATATGGTTTCACATGAAACTCCCTCAAGATCACCTTCTTGAGCTCACTACTGTCTAGTACATATATCCAGTCTCTAAACCTGACCAATCCATCTGTCGTGAGACAATAGTCCACATTGTGTACACCTGCACCTATACCTATACCACTACATGTACCTATACATGTACTTGTAATCTATTGCAATCTTTGCTTAAGATCCATATATCTGACATCCTGCGAACATGCCTGCAAGATCCTATCTTGTAAATCTGTCCCATAGGAGTTCATAGTTGCAATGTGATTTACATGTATCCACCTACTAAGAACATATGTGACCCTGTTCTCGTTATCTTTGATGTACTTGATCTCAAAATCAAACTCGTTGATCGTAGCCAACCATCTACCTTGGCTTAAATTCAGATTTGGCTGGTCAAACAAGTACCTAAACCCACTATGATTGCTCATCAGTACAAACCTCCTTCCAAGAAGACAATTCCTCCACATCTTCAAAGCATGGATGATCGTTTCTAGCCCAAGATCATGGGTCATATATTTTTATTTGTGCTCATTCAATTTCCATGACTCATAGCCTATTTCATGTCCCTCCTGCATAAGAACTCCACCAAACCATCTCTTGCAAGAATTTGTACATACCACAAACTCTTTGTCTGGATCTGCAATCTTTAACACTGGAGTATGTATTAACAAATGCTTAATTTTAGCAACTGCTTAAGCTGTTCAAAATTAGCCTCACACTCCTCTGTCGACTCAAACTTCTTACCTTTCCTCTGCAATGATGTAATCAGGTAAGCAATCTGTGAGAAATTCTTGATGAACCTCCTGTAATAGCCTACTAATAGCATGAAAGACCTCACATCACTACATTTATAGGAGTTTCCCATTCCATGATGGCTCTTACCTTTTTTGGATCTACTGTGATGCCTTCCTTGGAGACAACATGTCCCAAGTAATGTACCTCGATCTGAAAGAAACTACACTTGTTGAACTTAGCATACAACTGATGCTCTCTCAATAATCTCAACAATGTTCCAAATGCTCAGTATGTTATTCTTTAGTCTTGGAATATAACAAGATGTCATCGATGAAAACAATCACAAACTTGTACAGATAAGGACGCAACACACTATTCATTAAACACATAAATGTAGCTAGAGCATTAGTCAAACCGAGTGGAACTTCAAAAAACTCGTAATGCCTATACCTGGTTCTGAATGAATTCTTGTAGATATCCTCTTCTTTGATGCGTACCTGATGATATCCCAATCTCAATTCGATCTTAGAGAAAAAAAATTCTCCCTTCAGTTGATCAAACAAATCGTCAGTCCTCAGTTATGGGTACCTATTCTTGATGGTCACTTTGTTCAACTGCCTGTAATCAATGCATAATTTGAGAGTGCCATCCTTCTTCTTCGTGAACAACGCTAGTGTGCCCCATGGCGATACACTTGGCCTAATGTATCCCTTATCAAGCATCTCTTTCAACTACAACTTTAACTCTACCAACTTAGGTGTGCTCATCCTGTAAGTGGCCTTTGATGCTGGTGTTGCCCTTGGTACCAACTCAATAGAACAGTCTACTTCTCCATGAGGTGGAAACTCTGAAATATCTACTGTAAACACATCTTAACACTGTTGTAGAACTAGATACCTGCTCAAAAGATCTGCATCCTCAACTTCCTTACCTTTGTATCTGGAGATATGAACAACAAATAGCACACACCCTTTCCTGCGATTACACTTGGCCTGCATAGTTGTCACCATCCTAACTGATGTGGCTTTCTTCTTTCCCTCCAAGACTCTTGGTTCCTGATTGTCATCCAATCACTTAATGGCTTTGTCATAAAAATCTACCTTGGTCTTGTGAAGGTATAGCCAATCCGTACCTAATATCATATTGTATGATACCAACGACAATATGTTCAAATGCGATGTTGTAGGCATACCATTCAACTCAAATGCACAAGCTCTTACCCAACAATGAACTATTTTCTTTGTACATGTATCCAACTGCACTGACCAATATTTTGCATGCATTTCTTTTCTCAAACCACACTTATTCACCAAGTCAGGATTAATATAACTATTGTTAGATCCAAGATCAATCAAAATAGAAACAACTTGATCACAAAGCTCACCTTCCATCTCAATGATAGAAGCCTGATGATTTTCCTGCCTATTGTCCACAACTGCATAAATCCGAGGAATGATATTACCAACATCCCCAACTGTATGCGCCTCCTATGCACTATAGATCTAGGGTCTACCACACTGATACTACATATAGTCCCTCTTACGATGATTCTTGCCACATATCCAACACCGCAATGATGCTCTACAATCACCTCTAGTCTGCTACTCTCTAGGTCCTTTCCTAGTTGTATTGAACTTCTTGTAAGGAACCAAAATTTATTTCTCACCTGCATATTGCGGTCTTTCTCGCTTTGGTGGCCATCTTCCTTTATCTTTCTCATTTCCTTTCAAATCACGTTTCCGCTCAACTTTGCATTTTGACTGCTCGTAAAAATGCTTCAAATTTCGAATGGACTCATCCAATGATCTAGGCTCATCGAACTCAATTTGGTCTTTGTATTCTATTGGCAGCCCACAGATGAATCTCTCAACCTTGGCCTTCTCCTCCTTGAGGTAAGGCACATATATCAACAACTCGAAAAACCTGCTAGTATACTCATCATCTGTCATCAAACCCATCTGAAACTCATCAAAATCCTTAGCTCTAGCATCATAGTACTTCTTTGATAGATACTTCTTCCAAAATAGCCTCTAGAACTCACTCTAATTCAGTTCCTCCTCATAAATAGCCCTGAAATTCTTCACATATTCCCACCAAATATCTACTTTACCTTTAAGACTGAATGTGGCTATTATGGATTTCATAATTTCTGAATAATCATGCAATCTGAAGAACTTCCTCATACCAAGCAACCATGCCTTTGCATCTTGTGCTTTCTTCATCTCTCCATCAAAGGTAGGTGGATTTTCTTTCTTAAACACATACAAAAAATATCCCCCTCCACTCTTCTTATAAGGATGATAGCGATGAATGTCATGATGCATGTCAAAACCGGAACTAGAGTAGTACCTGTGTTTGTCACCTCTCCTATTCAGAGTGTCCAAGAATCTACTATCTCTAATCATGTCATCTCTTCTTGACCTGTAACCACCAACAGACCTACTTCCATATGCACCATTAGTTCCAACCTCCTGTCCATAACTAATCCAGAGTGGCCCTTATCGCTACAAACCTAACAAACTCTAAAGGATTATTGTATTCTATTTTGCTTGTTTTTCTTGTGCATGTATGATCTTGTCATTGTCCGCCTTATAACTCCTTATTTATTCCTTCAAACTTCTCACTGTATCTGCTAAATCAGATGATTTCCCAACACCATGTTTCTCATCGATTCATAAAGAGAATCTGTATAGTCTACCATCTTTGATTTCTTTCTGCAAAGCATATCATGTCAATTTAAACCAAATCACAATAAACCAACGTACCTTAGCATAACTTGGGGATAATATCTCATCTGCAAGATCAACCAATCAATGTAATACATGTAGAAACATAGTAATAACAACATATAGACTTGTAACACATGGTATAACAACACATAAACATCATTCTAGTTAGAGTCTAGTAATCAATGAACGACCACATCAACTACAAATCATGATCTTATGCATGACAACCTCAACCATACCAATGCAAACTCGACCACATGTAAACACCTGACATGTATAACTAGTCATATGCTCATGACAACACATTAAAAACAACACCATCAACCTGTCCATGGCGACACTAATGGCACCATGACCAAAACCATGTGGATTCAACAAGTCCATATAACATAACACGAGGAACACATACACGATCGACATGAGTACATGACAACAACAATCTTGACAACATTAGACTTTTATCAATGAGAGCGCAACCAGGCTATGATACCACGTGTAACATCCACCTCCCCTCACACCTACCCAAGTAACCGACCAATCGGGTTAAACATGAGATGAGGGGAAGTTAAGACAAACTCAACCTCCTTGGTGACTTTTAGGAAGTAGAATCGAAGCGGAAAACCATAACACAGACCTATACCACCTAATACAACCCTAGAGTCTATCCCAATCATCCAACTGACCTATCCCTGGGTCCCACTGAGATTTTATGGAGATAACCCCCTCGACGCTCCCATAAGCATGCATGCATGCGTCTGGGATGCTTTGTATGCATGCAAAAGCCTGCATACCTGCGTACAAAGACTAAATTTCCAACCTGCATCCACAGGATTTAAGGCACTTCTCAAGCCTAGAGTTTCGGCCACGGCCCATGGCTTGTTGTAATTTCCTGAATCCATTAAACACATAAATGACAAGACTAATAAACCAAAAACTAACTCCATGACTATGCCTGACCATCCCAACTGGGACTGAAATTCTGTCAAACACTTGGCATTAATGAAATCTACAGGTCTAGGATACAAGACAGAGCATGAATGACTTAAAACTCTTACGAAACATTACAAGAAGGATCACCTCCCTCTTCCTTGAACATTTATGACATCAATTAGGTCTTGCATCCATCATTTTAATAATTACAAGTAAATACGTGAAATAACCATGACATGAACTAGTCATCTAAACATGCTTATAACTAGCACAAAACCATGGAAATAACAATGAGATAACAACCATTAAATCCACATATTAATAGGTACAAAAACAAGAGAACTTAGCTTCCATTAAACATTGGCAATAACCGACCAAGTTTAGGACTTCCACATTCCACCCGACCATAGACATGGATGAGCCAAATCTCTCTTCAGCTAGTCACCCCCATGCCATATTCCACACATGAATGTGGGATCTCCTAGAAAACTCAATCCAAAACACAACCAAGGGGATCCAGAGGTTAAACCACCTCCACCCTCACCATACCGTGATCACACCAAACCGGTGCTCCGATCACAAAACCGAGCATAACTTGGAAATGGCATCCATAATCCATCACTATCCTTGAGGAATTTGGTCTCCCTGTTTCTCAGGCTTTACCGCAATCCAATCCTAGATCATTAGTCCATAAACCAAGACACCTCCCTCAGGGTTTATCGTGTATCCCGCCAAAATCGATCAATGGATTCCTAAGCCTTTGGGAATGAACCTTGAGACCACCTATGCCCCTGATTCTGAAATCCATCCAGGAAATCCAAAGCTCAAAACCGAGATTAAAATCCCAACACACAATGGCATCCAGAAAAAGACAAAGGCAAGGCTAAAACCACTGTCAAAACCATGTCACCGACAACAAGAGAACCAAATTCCAACATGCATAAGCCATGCATGTCCAAACCAGCTAGGAAATCAGACATGCAAATATGTTACCTGCAAGTATTCTTGTTGAAGCTGCTATATCCTGTTGTTCCTTGCTTGATTCTTGCTTTGCTTTCCTTTCTTGTCCTTCCTTTGCTTGATTTCCTCCTCCTTGGCACAATGCTGAATTGCTCCAAGAAAATTCTAAGTATCCAAGAATGTGAGAGAGAGAGAGTAACGAGAGAGCTCAAAAACTCAACTAACTAAAGACACCAATCGATACTCAAAAGCCTTTCTATCAATGAGGCTTATCTGTTGGGGAAATCAGTTTCCTGGCTGGAACTGTTGGAAAGTGTCTCGAAAACTCTACTCAAATCCCTGGTAGGAGGTGGCTAGCCTCCCCTCCCAAATCCTCTGGTTGAAGCTGCACTGCTCCTCCACTTCCCGACACTTGCTCTCTGTTGGATTATGCAATCACTACATAGTTTGTACTGCCTCTACGCTATCCTGAAGGGACTACATGTGGTTGTGATGTTTCTTTGCAAGCTCTTCATAAATATGGATGGTGCTCCTCTCTTGAGTGGGTACTCGAAGTCCCCCGAGGCAGAGGTTGAGATCTTCGCTTGGAAATCTCTGTGCTAAACAACACTGCAGACTTGGCTAAACAACTCAAGCATGCTTCAGTCAGTCAAGAAAGAAAATCATATAGATGAATGAATGAGGAATGAGCTGCTCTCATTCCCTTTTGTCAAAACTGGGCCTCTAATGTTCCCTTGGGCCCACAAGGAATGCACTGCCCCTCCTCCGGCCTACCACTGCGCTGCTTCTCCCATGCAACCACCTAGGAAGCTACCTCCATACGTTGGGCGGCCACATGGACCCCACTTCAGCAGCAATATTTTCCTTTAGAGACTATAGGGAAGAACTTTAGATCCTTAGTTTTATTTGTGGGTCCCCTTACCCACTTTATTTCTGCTTAACATTATAAAAGGAAACAATTAACCAAAATTAATATTCCAATTAGATTACTGATAATTTGGAATATTACAGTCCTCCTCGCCAAAATATTGCGTGTCCTCAAGAAACTCCAAAGATGGATGTTGAAGGACCTTCTCCCCCTCCCAAGTGGCATATTCATCTGAGAGGTTCCTCCATCTGATCAGGTACTCCTTCACCACCCTGATCCTCGAGTGTCTTTCCCTAGTATCTAAGATGGCCTCAAGTTGTAGCACTAAATGTCCCTCATCATTAGTAGGAGGGAGCTCCGTAGCTGTTGTCACCTGTTGTCCCAAAGTATTTTTTAGGCAGGACACATGGAAGATGTTGTGAATCTGGCTTGCTTGTGGCAACTCCAACTCATATGCCACCTCTTCAATCCGTCGGAAATTTTTTTACGACACATAGAAACGAGGCTTTAGCTTCTCAGCTCCCTTCTACTTTAGCATAGACTACCTATATGGATGAAGCCAAAGATACACCAAGTCTCCCACCTCAAACTGCCTCTCCACGCGACCTCTATCCGCATATATTTTTCTGCTGATTTTAGGTCGTCCTCAAGTTATCCTTGAGATCCCTGAGGATGTCCTGGCTCTCTTGGATCCAATATTTGGCTCTAGGGGGCTTACTTTCCCCAAACATAACATCAACAAAAGATAATGCATCATAACCATATGAAGCACGGAAAGGGAACATAGCAATTGTAATATTCCTAATTAGCACCGCTAATTGGAATATTTGATTTTTGTATAGTTTTGCCGCCTATAGCTAATTAATAAATAAAAGTGAGAAAGAGGGGTAAACTCACTTTAATAAAATAAAGCACTTCCCTAGTAGGAGCAACATTATGACTTAAAGGGAAGCCTTGGGGGTCCACACCATGTATGAGGGAGGCCTCACGTAGGCTCTAGAAGCAACTGCGCAGGCTTAGGAGGAGGACGTGGAGAGAGGGGACAACGTTAGGGTTTTGAGGGTGAGATCAGATCACAACAGCCTCAGGTACTTTCTGGAGCAGAAGCAGTTGCAGGAGAGGCAGCAGAAGTGGATTAGTAAGATCCAAGCCTATGACTTTGACATTGAGTACGTCAAAGGCAAGAATAACGTGGTAGCCGATGCCCTTTCCCGTAGACCGGCCACGTTATCTCTTATGAGCTTGGATGCTGATTGGAGGGCTCGACTGTTGGTAGAGTACTCCAAGGACATGTTTGCGTGTGAGGTGTTGGATGGGCAGGTAGCAGATGATAGGTACAGGGTGGTCGACGAGATCATCTATTACAGGGACATGATCTTCTTGACTGAGGGATCTCAGCTCAAGAAGAAGATACTCCAGGCTTCACACGATTCTCCATTGGCGGGCCATCAAGGGTTCACCAAGACTTACAGGGCCATCAGGGAGAGGTTCTCATGGAAGGGCCTCAAGGAGGACGTACTCCAGCATGTCAGGGAGTGCGATGTTTGCCAGAGAAACAAGGGAGAGATGAGCCATCCGGCAGGGTTGTTGCAGCCTCTTCCCATTCCAGAGGGGAAGTGGGAGACCATATCGATGGACTTCATCACAGGGTTGACCATGGTGCAGGGCAAGGACTGCATCTATGTCGTCGTCGACCGACTGACGAAGTATGCTCATTTTTTCGCCATATCCGCACACCACACAGCAGCACAGGTGGCCGAGCTATTCTTCAAGGAGATTTTCAAGTTGCATGGTCTACCTAAGACCATTGTCAGTGACAGGGACAGCCGCTTCATGGGCGGATTCTGGCAGGAGCTCTTCCGGCTAGTGGGGACAGAGTTGACGCCGAGCACTAGTTATCACCCCCAGACGGACGGACAGACAGAGATGGTTAACAAGTGGTTGGAGGGCTACTTGTGTAACTATGTCAGTGGGCAGGAGAGGGCATGGCTGAAGTGGCTGGATCTGGGAGAGTACTGCTACAACACGACGCATCACATGTCCATTGGTATGTCACCTTTCTATGCTTTATATGGATATCATCCTTTATCTTTTGTGGACATGATGTTTGGTGCTAGTAGGGCTCGAGAGCCAAGATCTGGATCCAAGAGAGCCAAGATATCCTTCGAGCTCTCAAGGATAATATAGCCACAGCGCAAAATCAGCAGAAGTTGTATGCTGATAAGGGTCGGGTGGAGAGACACTTTGAGGTAGGAGACTTGGTCTACCTGCGACTACAGCCATACCGACAGTCTTCACTTAAGCAGAAGGGGGCTGAGAAGCTTAAGCCCCGTTTTTATGGGCCATACAGGGTGATACGCAGGATTGGGCAGGTTGCATATGAGTTGGAGTTGCCCCAAGGCAGCAAGATCCATAACATTTTTCATGTATCATGCCTGAAAAAGGCATTGGGCCAGCAGGTGACAGTCACAGATGAGCTACCACCCACGGATGATGAGGGGCATCTGGTGTTGCAACCGGAGGCTATTATTGATACTAGGGAGAGGCAGCTGTGGAGCAGGACGATCCGGGAATTCTTGGTGAGGTGGAAGAATTTGCTGGATGAGGATGCCACTTGGGAGGATGAGAAGATTTTGCAGCATCCATCACTTCAGTTGCTTGAGGACAAGCAACGTTCTGCCGGGGGAGACTGTAATATTCCTAATTAGCACTGCTAATTGGAATATTTGATTTTTGTATATTTTTGCCACCTATAGCTAATTAATAAATAAAAGTGAGAAAGAGGGGTCAACTCACTTTAATAAAATAAAGCACTTCCCTAGTAGGAGCAACGTTATGACTTAAAGGGAAGCCTTGGGGGTCCACACCATGTATGAGGGAGGCCTCACGTAGGCTCTAGAAGAAACTGCGCAGGCTTAGGAGGAGGACGTGGAGAGAGGGGACCACGTTAGGGTTTTGAGGGGAGCTAGCACTATAAAAGGTGGGAGAGCCATTCCATTTGGCATTATTGATATTGTTGATGATATTTTGAGCTAGACTTCTGTCTACTTGAGCACGTTGGCTGTTTAGTCGGTCTGCAGCACTGTTTAGTGCGACTGAGTGTCTCCGGTCGGAGATCTCACCCTTGGCCCCGGGGGACTTCGAGTGCCTGCTCGGGCAAGGTATTTCTTCAGTCTTTAGCAGGTGATTTGCAGGTGATTTGGTTGGAGGTTTTGCTGAGGAGTTGAGCTTCATTGGGTGACTGCGCAGTCTTTGGAGGGAGGACGCAGTTTGAGTTAGAGCAGCTCAGTTGTGGGGATTTCTGTGGGAGATTCAGTGTATTTCGGTGTGGAGGTTTAGTCTCTATCAGTTGGAGAGTTTCCGGAGGGATTTGTGGCTCTTTCTCGGCATTTTCATTTGGCATCTGCGCTGGGCCTGGAGGGACAGCGTTTTTCTTTGAGGAGGGCTTCTGGGGTGATTTTCGGAGGTGGTCCATTTTGTTCCTGGTTTCTCGGTTTTGTCTGGAGCAGAGAGTACAGGCGGTCTACAGATTTTCAGCTCATTCCGGCGAGGGGATCAGCCCCTAGTTCCAGTTCATTGCAGCAGCAGCAGTTTACGGCAGTTTCTTCCAGCAGCTGGGACGCAGTCTCTATAGCAGCCATTTCCTGTTTCTGAGAGGGTTCTTCACTTGCCCTGTGCAAGGATAGGTGCACTTATTCTGATTATCCATTGTACCCATATATATTCTCAGATTAATAAAATGGCTTAGCATTCCTGGCATTTTTATGTGTACTTGCTTATATTCTATTTCTAGCATTGTTCTATATAGTTGTATGCTTGCATTGCTGTGTATTGTTGTCTATTTTCCTATTCGGAATATTACAGCAATAGACATGTGAAATGTAGTGTTGTAGCAGTACTCCCCAAAGTAGCTACTTGTGAGGGGTAGTGTTGTAGCAGTACTTGTTTCGTAGCCCTCCAACCACTTGTTCACAATCTCCATCTACCCATCTGTCTGTGGGTGGTAGCTCGTGCTCGGAGTGAACTCTATGCCCACCAAACAGAACAACTCCTGCCAAAATCCACCCATGAACCTGTTGTCCTTGTCACTGACTATGGTCTTTGGAAGACCATGCAGTCGGAAAATGTCCCTGAAAAACAACTTGGCCACCTGTGAGATCGTGTACCTAGCTGAAATGGCAAAGAAATGGGCATACTTCATCAACCGGTCAACAATGACGAAGATTCAATCCTTGCCCTATATCATGGGCAACGCTGTGATGAAATCCATTGAGATGTTTTCTAATTTCCCCTCCAAAATGGGAAGCGGCTGCAACAACCCCACCGGATGGTTCAACTCCCACTTGTTCCTCTAGGAGACTACACACTCCCTGACATGCCAGAGTACGTCTTCCTTGAGTCCCTTCCAGGAGAACTTTTCTCTGATGGCTCTATAGGTTTTCATGAACCCTTGGTGCCCTGACAGTGGAGAGTCATGTGTTGCATGCAAGATCTTCTCCCTCAACCGAGAGTTAGCTGTCAAGAAGATCTGGTCTCAATAATAAATGACCTCATCCATCACTCGATACCATCATCTGTCACCTGGCCATCCAACACCTCACATGCAAACTGATCTTTGGAGTACTCTACCAGTAACTGTGCCTTCCAATTTGCGTCTATGCTCATCAAGGGGAGGGATGTTGGTCTACGAAACAATGCATCAACTACCATGTTGTTCTTCCCTTTGACATAATCAATGTCAAAGTCGTATGCCTAGATCTTGTTGACCTACTTCTGTTGTCTCTCCTGCAATTATTTCTACTCCAAGAAGTACTGTAGGCTATTATGGTCAGTATTAACCTTGAACGGGTTCCCCATTAAGCACTGTATGAATCTGGCCAGGGCATGCACAATGGCCAACATTTCTTTGTCATAAATGGGGTAGTGCATCTCATGATGCAAGAGCTTCTAGTTCTCAAAAGCAATGGGGTGTCCATCTTGCATCAATACGGCCCCAACTCCTACTCTGGATGCATCGCACTCCAAGACAAAGGGCTTGGAAAAATCAGGGAGTGCAAGTACCAGAAAACTACTCGTCACCTGTTTGAGGCGGCCAAAAGCCTCCTGTGCTGTGGGAGTCTAGGTGAATGTTCCCTTCCGAATCAGGTTTGTGAGGGGTGTAGCCAACTATGAGAAGCCCTTCACAAACTTCTCGTAATATGTGAAAATTCCTACAAATCCTATCAACTCTGTGACATTCTTGGGCTCCGGCCAATCTCTAATGGCCTTGATATTCTCCTCATGCACACGCACACCGTCATCCCCTATGATGTGGATAAGTATAACATATGTATCAAGACAAACTCACACTTTGACAGCTTTACGTAAAATTTATGCTCCTCCAAAATACACAATATTGTCTCCACATGTTGAATGTGCTCCTCCCATGTTCGGTCGTATATCAAAATGTCGTAAAAAAATAAAAACACAAAATTCCGTAATTGACCATGAAAAATGTGGTTCATGCATGAATCGAAAGTGGCTGGAGCGTTGGTTAGCCCGAAGGGCATCACCAAAAACTTAAAGTGCCCATAATGGCACCTGAATGTTATCTTGGGAACATCGTTGTCCCTCACTCAGATCTAGTGGTACCTCGATCTCAGATCTATCTTGAAGAAGAAATTAGTTCCCCTCAACTCATCTATCCATGGGATGGGGTATGTTTCTTCATCGTCTTCTTGTTCAGGGCCCTATAATCAATGCAGATCCTCAACGTCCCATCCTTCTTCTTCACCAAAACCAACGAAGAAGCGAAAGCACTAGAGTTGGCCCTGATGTGCCCCAAAGCCAAGAGCTCATGGATATATTTTTCGATCTCATCATGGTAGGCCTTTAAATGCCTATATGGAGTAGAGATCACAGCCTGAATGTCGGGGTTAAACTCAATAGTGTGCTCAAATCCACTGTCAGGCAGTTGCCCTGGTGGAATGTCCTCGAAAACCATAGAATAACGATTTTATAGGAGGGCCTTAATATCAAGGTGTGTGGGCTGGCCTGAAACACCTGCATCTAAAATTCTCAACTCAACTTCCCACTCTATGTCTCCCCACCATAAATCTGCCTCCATCCTATGAGCAAAAACTGTCTGAGTGGGGTATGTACGCATGCCCCTAAGCATCACCTGTTTCCCACTATTCTTATCCACGAACTCCATCTCCAGTGTCTGCTAATTATTAGTGACTCTACTAAGAGTGATAAGCCACTAGACCCCCAACACCATGTTGGTGTCCGAAATTTCGACAAAAAAAAAATGTATGTCAATGAGTATGTCCCCATGGTCACCGTCAAAGTTGGGACATAACGCATGCACTGTATGGTCCCGGTCCCCATAACTAGCACCGAAAACCCATCAAATCTCTCTGTCTGTATCCCCCTTCTCTGCAACATATGAGCATCGATGAAGTTGTGCGTAGCCCCGCTGTCCACTAGCATTGAGACACATTGTCCCTGAACAATCCCCCATACCCTTAGTGTTAGGTACTTGGGTACCCCTCGTAAATATGCAAGGACCCCTCTCGTCGGTGCAAATGATGATCCTCCTGTTGCTAGAGGAGGAGGTGGTGGTGGATCCTCCCTTGGCACTCTCGTGCCAGTATCTCCTGCCATCTTAAGGAATGTCTCCTCTTCTCTTTCACTGTCAAAGAAGACCTCAATATAGTGTGCATTCCCTCCGGCACACCTATGACCCAGTGCCCATGGATCCTGGCAGGTGAAGTAGAGCTTATTTTTCCTCAAATCCCTCCAGGTCTCATCGTCTAATGGCTCTCAACCCTAATTCCCTCTCGAGGGTGGGGCTCTCAAGTCCATCCCTCTCTGTTGGAAAGCCATTCAGTTGGGCATGGGAGCCCTCATCCTCGGTAGAGCATCCTGTAAATATCTATTCCTCCCAACTACGTCCTGCAGCGTAGTGTGCCAAGTATACCTCACTAGCCCACACAAAGGCTCTGCCAGTCCGTCAATAAACATGTAAATACTCCTCGGTTCCGATAAGTCTGGAACCATCACCGAGAGTCTCAATAACTCTAAGATGTAAGTCTTCAGGTTCCCTGTCTGGTTAAGCTTGGTCATGTCCACAAAATGATCCTCGGGATCCTTCCAATCAAACCTCTCTAGCAATATCCAAGTAAAATCATCATACGTTGTCACTCGTGAGTGACCCGGCGTGGTCATCCCATGGAACCACCAGTCACAGGCTTCTCCCTCTAGGTGTAGCGCAACTACCTTGATGGCCTCTACCTCCGTCATCTGGTTAAGATGGAAATAGATGTCCAACTTCTCCACCCATGCTCTGGCTGAACATTTTTAGGACCCACCAAAATTTGGCAGAAAAATCTTGCCCACGGTATGTCGTAGATCATTGGCCTATGTGTACCGTCCTCCTCTAGTTTGACCCCTGGGTATGCTGTTGTTCTTCAGCTAACATAACTCATTGAAGGTGAGAGCACCTCCAAAATCCGGCCCATAGAACTGATACTCCATGAAATAATCTCCGTAGTGAGCCATTTCAGCTCTTACGGATCTCCTGCTCCTGCTCCCGAAGCCAGAAACGTGGGGATGGTAGAGCGTAGTGGAGTGCGTAGCACCACCTGGTGCATAGTGTTAGGACCCGGTGGATGATGTGAAGTGACATATCCTTCCCCGTTTTGGAATTCTGCTTGAATCCCCTTTTGCTTATTGTCTCCAACAATCTTTTGCCCCATCTCCTCAATCCTCTTAGCGAGGAATTGTACTGATTTCGGAAGGAGTTGAGAAAACTCCCTTCCCTCATCTCTTTCCTCTGCCATAGGTGCCTTTCCTCTTTCTTCTACCACTGCAACGTTTTCAACCTGGTTGAGTGTAATCTCGAGCCTCCTTTCTTTGCTTTTGTATCTCTGCCTCTGGTATGTGATGTTTTGCCTATCCTACGGTGACATAGACTGCGTGCTCCATATGCTGAGCCAAGTACATGAGCTCTTATATAACTATAATATCCCCAAATGGGGTTTAACATTTGTTGTAGAGGTAAATCCCCTCTGTGAACAGAGGCGATCCCTACTAGCCCAGATTGAGTCTAGCAACAATCGTATCAAACTAAGGTGCAAGTTCCTAATTGCAATAGACCAAATTGCGACGAAAGCCTACCTCAAGTCCAACGCTGTTGTTTGTAGAGAAGATGGCGCTCCCATTTCCTTGCTCAAGCAGATCACAATCCTTTCTCTTGCCACGATCGAACACCTGCACACACAACAAACACAACAAACACAAGCGTAAAACCCGATATATGTAATTATGTATCAGTCAGAGAAGACACAACTCATGATCATAATGAACAATACGAGTGGAACCATAACCAATAGTCACTTATCATTAATTAATACAAAGGAAAATACAACCTGGCTCTGACACTGAACCTTCCTTCGGCGGGTCGTCAGCGGAATACGTCTCGGTAAAGCTTGTCGGGAATGGGGACAAGCCTCTCTCTTCGATCATCAATCTCCTTGATATTGATTTAGCTCTATGAGGACTATTGCATCATTCTTTAGGCTATGAAGGCTCTTGGAGACTAAACCATTCAACCCTTCAGCCCTTCAGCCATTCAGCCATTCAGCTCTTCAGCCCCTTCATCAATGGATGAAGGCTATATTTATAGAGGAGAGGAGGAGGTTGGGATCCCTACAATAGTGGACGGGAGGCCTTGTCCCTTGGGAGGTTCCCCATAAGGTGGAAACAAGAGGCCAAAGGAGGAAGGCCGTGGTTATTCAGTCGAAACCACTCCTCATGACTTATACACGAAGTTGTTGTAATCGAAACTTCGCCTCTTTTTTTTAAAAACTTTCCATAAGAAGATTGGCGCGGGTGCTCAACTGGGACAAAGTTCCAATTGGCGCGGGCTCAGTGTTAATTTTCCTCATTGGCACGAGGACATAACAGGCTACCAGTGCCAAGGAAAAAACAAGTGTTTTTAGAGGTCTGCTCAGGAAATGATCAACAGAAGGAATGTTGTCCTCATGGAAAGGGATGCAATGATGGTATTTGCAAGGCACGACACTACTTATTGGTCACAGAAACGACCCTCCAATGGGCGAGATGGGGATTGCAGGGATGGTGACAAATTGTTGTGTAACAGATGCCCCCTAAAGCATGAGGCTCGAAAGAGAGAGAGGGGTGAAATGCTTCACGAGAACGTGTCCAACTGAAAACACTGCCGTCAGAAAACCTGCGTAGAAAAATACAACTGATATGTCAAATACATGATATATGTGGTATGGGCGCAGCCATCCATAACAGAGTATATAATAATCCAGATCCAAGGCATGGACGCAGCCATCCAGTAAGGATCGATAAATAGACTCAGGTATGGTCGCAGCCATCCAATCAATGAGTCATGTAACCAATCAGAATAATCCACAAAATCGCAGCCTGGATTCCAACAAACAAAATCCAGGGTCTTGCGCTCCACAGAATGTGAACAGTGAGCTGACGTCGAACACCCGTAGAATCACTCGATCGGAGGCCAATGATGAAAACCTCACGTCGAACGCGAAGAACCTGCCATTGAGGCATGCAGGCTCCAAGGTACCAGAAGGGAGTCTCTAGATCAGCTTCCTGGATAATGAGCTGAAGTCGACAGGAAGTGACCTTGATCGAAGGTGGGCCATAGTGTTTCCCACATCGTCGACGCGAGACATAGGAACATAATGTCTTCGTGAATCAGGATCAGATGAGAATCAGAGGAAGGTTGAAACTTGCAGAGGTCAACTTCTCTTGAACATATCGGTGGCACGACAGTGAATTTGGCAGTATTTGACATCAAAAGATCAGAGGTCATGATGACAAGGCAAAGAGCAGATGAGAGGTCAAAAGGGATCACCCAAACCCATGGAGGCAAGTGGAAAACGAGATGAGATGTCCCCAACCCGACACGAATGCAGACAAGTGCCATGTTCAAGAGCGACATACTGCCGACACAACGATGATACTGGTTCCATTTTTCCCCCACCATTTATGGCAAGTACCTCTTTATTTTTACACAAGCTTGAAGAGGATACCATATTCTTGTCATATAAGTCCGTCCTTCAGAAAAATCCATCCTAGTACATCTAACGAGCCCTAGGAAGGAGAAACTCGAATATCGTCATTACGACTGAATCCAATGTCATCAGGATTTAACGAGTCTAACAAAGGAAGAACTCGGCGTCTTTTCATGTTTAGAGAGTTTGAAAAGATAGCGTAAAAGTAAACTCCAACAGTCCCTTTTCGTAAATAGTTCCTCATATCCGAAAAGATAGAAAACTATGTTTGAGAAAACCTCCTAGTCGCGATAGGCTAGGGTATTCCTTTTTCGTAAATAATCTATCCCAGCCCGAAAAAAGGGGTAAACGTATACTGGGTAGATGTCGATTCGCAACCAATTTAACGAGTTCAAAACGAAAAGTGACTCGACAATCTTTTCAATTTTCAATAGTCAGAAAAGAGCTGAAAGTTGACTCCTCCTAGAGGAACGAGTGGTATAACGGGTAGCTATTGGTTCCAGTAATGGTGGAACTGCTCAAAACAAATAAAGGTCAAGAGGATGGATAACAAGACCACTCATCACAGTGGTTCCTCAGGAACGGGTAAAACAACCAAGTGAAGGCATATAATCGGCCAAGCAGATAGTGACGATGGAGTGAGAAAACCAAGGCTCATGTGGCAAAAACAGGCTGATAAAATGGCAATCACAAGAAGTAAAATGGGAATGGTTTCATTTTTACACAGGCTTGAAATCAGGAAACTCTGCTTGAAGTTGGTTTCATTTTTACACAAGCTTGAAACAAAGATAAACTATGCTTGAAACCGGTTTCATTTTTACACAAGCTTGAAACGGAAACAAACTATGCTTGAAATAGTAAGCATGCTCCCAGCATGGTGACTCAATTCGAGGTACATGCCCCCCAAGCTTCAATCCATATGAAAGGCAGATGGAGTGAAGGTTCAAGTTACGAGATCAAGAGAAATACTCGACTAGGATTTTACGAGATCTTATCAAAGACTCGAATTGAACAGCAACGTGTTTCATTGTTTTAACGAGGTTGACACATTAAAAGAACTATCCTCAGACACCTTGTTTCATAGTTTAAAGAGCTTGGCACAAGACAAGGAACTCTACTCCGAAAACATTGTTTCATTTTTTAAGGAGCTTGACACAAGAAAACGAACTTTGCTCTGACGACCTTGTTTCATTTTTTAAGGAGCTTGACACAAGACAAGGAACTCTGCTCCGATGACCTGCTCATTTCATTTTTTAAGGAGCTTGACACAAGAAAACGAACTGTGCTCTGACCGACCTCATCATAATGAACAAGAAGTCATTGCTTCCAAGAGTTCCACTCCTGATGGAAGGAAAACATCCTGGAAGTCAGGACCCAATGCCCCCAGCACACTATGCACAACGGAACTATCACTAAGTACAAGCATGGGGTAGGTAGCCACATAGTTGACCTGCAGTGGGGCAGATACAACAGGTGGATAAAAACCAGGAAGGGATGATGGTGGGCCAGTTGCCACATCGGGACCAAAGAACGAAATTTGATCAATGGTCACAATCTGTCCTTCATGCGGAAAACATACCACACGAAAAAGGGAGGAGACAAGCACTCCCATGGCATAGGTGTAATCGCGCCCCAAGAGCAGATTGAAATCCAAGGGGCTTGGAACAACCATCACATCCATATGGACGGTTTTACCTCCCAAAGTAACAGGTAACCTTGGAAGGATCCCTAATGGTTGACTAGTTCTTCTGTTAAACGCCAATAGATTCTGCGTAACAGGCGCAAGCGGCGGCGAGCCAAAAGCTTGCCAAGTATTTGAGGATAGAACACTAACAGACGCGCCTTCATCTATAATGGTGTTGGGTACGACCAGACCAAAAGCCTGTACTGTGATCTCGAAAGGCACATAAGACGGAAGGCGGTATCCTGCAAATCGACTCCAATCAAAGGAAGCGACCAAACTACTCGGAGGGGCTACCATCGAACCGAGATGGTCTTCCCTTGGTGTTACAGAAGAAGAAGGAGCATCCTCCACGACCTCCATCTCGAAGGCGAGAGGAGTATCCTTCGGGACCTCCATCACGAGAGGCGGAGGAGCGACTTCTTGAGGTATAGAGACAGGAGAATCTTTCTCCAAGTCTGAATAATCTGAAGAAACAAGAAGAACATGAGGGGTGTGAGGTCCACTCTCAACGGAAGAGACCTGGTGTACTGCAGACGGGGCTAGCTCAACCGATCCCATGACCAAAGGTTGGTCGGGGATGGATTCCTAAATTTGAATTTCCGGGGGAGCGGGATTGACCAAGGATGACTCTTGACCAATCGTAGGATCAGCTGGCGGAGGACTCAAAGAAAGCTGTTTATAACCATCTGGGAGGCATGGTGTACAGACAGTTAAGTTGTCCAAAACTCTCTTGGCTTCATCCATATACGGACAAAGGTGAACGGCATGGTGCCTTTCACACAACTTACAGGGATTAGTAATCTTACCCTGCTTCTTAGGAGCCTTACCAACACCAGTTGAAGACATGCCCCCAACTTGACTCCCGGAAGTCAAAGGCAATGGCGGACGATCATTGGACCATGCTTCGAGCACCTTAGGAATGCCAGGGCAGTCTCGAAGAAGATGGTCTCCCGTGCATAACATGCAAGGGAACTTGACTTTCCGCGGAGGGTTGGGAGGTTTATCGACGGAAGGCTTCTTAGGTGCAATAGCCGTAGAGCTAGCCTCTCCTTTATCAGACTTCTTCTTCTTTGTGTTCTTCTTCTTCTTCTTAGCCACCTGGTTACTCAAATCCAAACTTTCACCAGGCGAAGTAGAAGAGGAGGACACAGAAACAAGTGAAGAAGGGGAGAGGTCCACCTTCGAATCAACATGATGTTGTTCAGGTGGAGGAACTGATTGAATAGTAGTCGGGACATTCGGGACCACAGAGGTTGAAAACAACCAAACAGGCAACCCAACAGTTAACCCAGGAAGGGACAACGTTGCCATGTAAGGAGCGCCAACATTTCCAAAAGGAGGAAAAGGACTAGGATTCCCATTGGAGGGGATTCCTTGGTTGGTGAACTCCGGAAAAATTGCCATCAACAACTCAAAACCGCACACGGGCTAAAAACCAAGGCACAAAATCAAACGGCCAACAAGCAAACTCTTAAAAGGGCGTGTGATCGCAGGTGATTCATTTTACCACATTGAAACTTAGAAACTTCACCGTTTCATGTTTTAAGAGTCGAGAAACGGATGAAAAGTGACTCTATCTCTTTCAGTTTTGAAACAAGCATGAAAGGACAAGCGCTTGGTGATATTTTCAAATTTAAAGAGTCAAAAAAGATCAAAATGACTACTCTGGTAATCTAGGCAAAGGGTGTACCAAATAACCGTGAACTGCAATATACACCTTGGTTTCAAAATGAAAGAGAAATCAACTAAGGACTTAACGTACGTGCAGGCAATCTCTCCGAATGTTGTGTCTAGTGTATCATGGGTATAGGGCGGCAGAGTCGGCTTCCTATGGATAAAGGATAGCAACCTAGTGGGGTCTCCCTTTATATACGCGACGGTACGGGGAGCACAAGTCCGTACCAGTGCTGTCTAAAGCCAAGAGGCGAACGACAGCTAGTAGGTTTAACGACGCCGGAACACGTCTCTAACCTAGACCTCTAAATGTTTCGTTAATGTTTCAATGTTGCCTTAGTGTAAATTGAATAAATTTTAATGTTAATCTTCAATTATGTTTCAATTTTCAGGCCCTAGCGAGTGTTATCTGAGAATCTCCTATATGCATCTATATGAGAAAAGAAAACTTTCAATTCGATGAATGCTATCTAGTTAAGGGAAGAGCTTCAAACAATGATGCAACAAACAACAATACTGAAAATGAAACTTTTTCCAAACTAGATGACTTTCACTATCCAAAAGTAATTCCAAACATTCAACGATGCGAATAATGCAATGTAATCTGTGCAAAATCCTCTTTTTCGAAACTATGCAATTGTAATCTATGCACAATTTCCCTTTCCTTTTCAAATTATAAGACTGCACTCAATGCATTGTTCGATGAAATGAGAATCTACTTAATGCATGCTTTTAATAAAAGAGAATGCAATCAAAGCGATTTCTAGTTTTCAATCATTAAACAATGTAATCTAAGTTCAATGATGGATCTCAAAAAATACTTTTGAATGCAATGTGATCTAATGCATTTAAACGAAAAGAAAACTTTGAGACGAAAACTAAATGAACAAAAATCTTCTAGATGAATGCAAAAGAGATGTAAACAAACACTAAGAATGCAATGGTTGTTTTAAACACTTTGTAACGAAATTCTCAAAAGGTGACAAAACACAAAGAGGACTTCCAAATAATGAGATCAAAACAAGGCATTCATTCCCTTTTACATCAAGTAATCATGGAGAGAAGACATTTCAAAGAATGAGCAATGTAATCTATGCTCATACAGTGAAAAGACCAGAAGGGAAAGACACACTGGTGAAGGATTTAGGGAAAAAGTCTCAATTTTCACACACCCTGAAATTGGCACGACTTTGTCACTGACAACTAGCGCCAACTGGCGCGACTTGCTCGCTAACAACTAGCACCATTGGCAAATTGGCATGGGTTTCTAACTGATAATAAGCGCCAACGCCTGAAAATGAAAAAAACAAAGAATTTATCCCAACCAAGACCAGACTCACCACTTCAATTAAAATCTAAAACAAACCCAGAAGCAAAGTACTGACCAAAAGAAACTTCTGAACAAGGGAAAACCCTATCACCTACAGGAGATGGCGCGACTGTCTGGCTTTAATCCGTGCCAGACAGGGGATGGCGCGAGTGATGAACTGGCAACCTGCGCCAATTGGCGCGACTGTCAGGGTGGAAACTGCACCAATCAAGCCAACCATGAAAAGATGAAAATTCGGAAAAGTAGAGGTCAGATCTGATCCTCTGGGGGCTGAACAAAGGTTTAACACACGAAAAGAGCCAGCCAAAAGAGCTGATCAAGCAAGCAAAGTCAAGAATCGATCGAAAGGACAAGACAATACTCCAAATCAACGATCCCCAGTGGAGTCACCAATTTGTTGTAGAGGTAAATCCCCTCTGCGGACAAAGGCGATCCCTACTAGCCCAGATCGGGTCTAGCAACAATCGTATCACGCTAAGGTGCAAGTTCCTAATTGCAATAGACCAAATTGCGACGAAGGCCTACCTCAAGTCCAACGCTATTGTTTGTAGAGAAGATGGCGCTCCCATTTCCTTGCTCCAGCAGATCACAATCCTCTCGCTTGCCGCGATCGAACACCTGCACACACAAGAAACATGAAAAACACAAGCGTAAAACCCGATATATGAAATTATGTATCAGTCAAAGAAGACACAACTCATGATCATAATGAACAATATTAGTGGAACCAGCCTCATCAGCCAAAACTGGGAAGTGGGTTTGGTCAATGCCAAATAGTATCGAGGCATTTTAAAACGGAGACTAGCTCATCTAAAATGGGAGCAAACAAGCAAAAAAATGTCTCAAAGGGAAAGTACTCGAGCCCTCCGCAAGAAACAACGTTCAAACAAGTCCTCTTTGTAAGAATGTGGCAACAAGTCCAAAGGAAAAGGAAAAGTCATTGATGATTATGCCTTATATAGTCCCACATCCACACCTCTCACTTGGTCATCTGATCTTTATGTGAAATAACTGTTAAATTTAAAAGAGAGGTTGGAAGTAGTAGAAGCTAAAGAGCCGGAAAGAGATTGTACAATCCATATAATAATAGCTGAAAACCAGGTTTTAGTAGAAAGCAACAAAGTTCTAAAGGAGCAAGTGCCATTGCTACAGGAAGCTCTCTGAATAGGGAAAATATAATGGAAACACATGAAAGCGGAGGTGCAAAACATGAAGAAATTTGCAATGGAGAATACAAAGGTGATGGCTGCGAAACCATCCCAGGATAAGGGGAAAGTAGTTGCCCAAATAGAAAACGATGAAGAGACATCAAGAGAAGAGAGGAAAGGGGATTCCGCAAAACTCTCCAAAACCTGGGCTCAAGTTATTAACAATTATGCTAAGAGGGAAGGAGAAACAAACATTCAGGTTGACAACATGCAAGATAGAGAAAACAAGGAAAGACAAGATAGAGCAACAAACATAATTATTAAAGGGGTGAAAGATTATGGGAAAATTGAATGTACTCTTGACCTTGCAAGAGACTTCTTGAAAGACAAGCTCCAATGGCAAGGAAAAATCTGTCAAGCATGGAGAGTAGGTAAGCTTAACGGTGAGAGAGCCAGGCCCATAAAAGTCATCATGCCTAGCTTGCATGATAAAGATATCATTCTAAGTAAGAAGCAACCCTTGAGGGGTTCTCGACTTTTTCTAGAAGACGAGGGAAAAAGAGCAACAAGAGACGAGGGAAAAAGAGCATGGATTTATAAAGGTAAAGCCGTGATAACACAATTTGGACATTCTTCCAAAACAAGGCAGCAAAACGATAACAAAGAAGAGGCAACAAGCTCTTTAGTAAGAAACGAGGAAGCAAGGTCAGTATGGGCCCGGCAGGGACAAAGACTCAATTGCGAGTCTTGCATGTCAAAACAAATAGCAATCAAGTCGTACCCAGGTTTCCTTAACATTATTTGTTGGAACTACAGGGGTTACCCATGGAGATGAGGACCTTGGTTAGGGCTTATTGCGGAAGGTAGAGAAATAATTCACCTCATAGAAACACATGAGCATGAAGGGTGCAAGACACCTTTGTTTGAAGGGAATTGGAAGATAGCAGTGTGGAACAAGGCAGTAGGGAATGGAAAAGGGCATGGGGGTATCATGGTATTAGTATGAGAAAAATAAGGTCGTTTCATTCAGCGAGACAAAGAAAACCCAACATTTGTCTGGCTTAAAATATTAGAAAATGGAAATCACATCATAATTGCAGCATGTTATTTTGCGCCGCAAGTTTCAAAAATCTACAAAAGTAGAGGGCTTGACCACAAAGATCACTTTGCAGCCCTAAAAACAGATATTGCAAAATATTCTCAGCTAGGTGAAGTCCTTATAGAGGGGGCTTTCAATGCTAGAATTGTAGGTGAACAAACTAGCATTATATGTTGTAAAGAAGACTATGACCCTATATGGCTTACAAAAGAGAGTAATCATCAATGGGAACGAATTTTAGAGGATAAAGGCTGCAATCTCTTTGGAGAACAATTGCTTACGCTATGTGGGGCTTTTGATTTAGTCATTTGTAATGGTTTGACTAGATGGGAAAAGTCTGGTAATTTCACTTGCAATACTTACAATGGAGCAAGTGTGGTTGATTATGTAATTTTCTCTCATAGTTTGTGTGAGAAAATGGAGGAAGTGCCGATTGGAGATCAAATTTGGGACTTAAAATCAGATTAGAAGACAATTTATTTAAGTTTTCTCTTGGACTGGAAAGAAGCTATTAGGGACAAAAACTTAGCGTGTTCAAAAAAATCCCCCAAAGGGCAGAATTCTTTTGACTCCAGAGAATTGTAATACCTTCAAAATAACGCTAGAGACGCTCTTCGAGAAGGAGGAAATCTCATTTCATGGCCTTCATAGTCACGAATTAACACATTTAATTCAAAGCACACTTGCAGAGTGCAAAAGAGCAAAAATTAAGAAGTCTGAAACAAATTTCTTTCCAGTTAATGCTTGGTTTGACAAGGAATGCAAAAAGGCAAGGAGAAGCTGGAAAGAATCAGACAAGGATAACATACAGCTCAAAGCTTACAAGCATATAGTAAGAAAGAAAAAGGCCGATTTCATGGTTTCAAGGAGAGAAGAACTAATCTTTTTTAGAATTTACGCTTATGTGATCCATATAAAATTGTAAAATCTCTTTTGGTAATAATCACATATAGTGAAACGTTGTCGACGTGTTTTGAACCAACCAGTGTGGTTCATCATCAGGACTAGGTGAGAGATCAGATCAAATCAATAACCCCAAATTATTCTGGAAGGAGCTCCAACCGAAAAAGGTGCAAACTGAAAACAACATTACAACTTCTAATTGGTTTGACTATGCAAGACAACTTTATGAGCAGGATCCCAAGGTTGACCCTCATCCCATTGTCTCCTACCCTTTTTGGGTTATATATTGACAAGCTTGAAGAGTGGCTAAATTCGTAAGGGGGTGACAGTATCCATTTGGGAAAGTTCGTTATAAGGCTTCTTTTGTATGCAGATGACCTTATATTGATTGATAAATCGGCTCTTGGTTTGCAAGAGCACTTACGTTCCCTTGAGAATTTTTGTAGAAAGGCGGGGATGCAAGTCAATATTAGTAAAACGAAAGTAGTGGTTTTCTCTAACAAAAGAAAGCATAACCAACATAAGTTCTACTTTGAAGGCAACATTTTGGAAGAAGTTGCAGACTACAAATACCTTAGAATTGACTTCAACATAAATTTAAGTTGGGATGGTTGTAGAAAGAAAAGAACTTTAGGGGGTTGGAAAGCATTTTATGCTCTTCAAAACAGGTGTATAGAGGTAGAGTTGTGGGACTTGAAAACCACTCTAACTCTTTTTGGGCTTCTAGTGATTCCGGTGATTCTCTACGGTTGTGAATTGTGGGCGAGCAACACAACCGAGATGTAGTGGAAACACATTGAGAAAATTCAGAAGCATTTGATTACAAACAAATTCAAAATTAAAAGTGCAGTTGCTTATGGTATCCTATTAAGTGAAACAGGGGCTGCTCCTATTGAAGCAATTGCTATGGTGCGAGTCATAAGGTATTTGAAAAAAATTGAGCAAATGGAAGAGGGTAGATGGCCTAAGGTTGTGTTTAGTGACAGATTGTGCAAAAGAAAGAAGACTTGGATGCAACAAAGTAACAAATGGTTTAGTAAATGGGGTATTTACTTGAGCATGTGTCCTACAAACAGTAAAGAAATAAAAACTTTTGTTATAGATAAGTTCCACAAACGTACTTGGGATAAAGAGCTAGGGAGAAAGAAGAAGTACTACATTGAGGAGTTTAACCCCACTAATAATCATCAGCAAAAGGCGTACATAGGGGTCAATTAAGGATTAATTCTCATCAACTCAGGTGTGAAACAGGGCACTGGAAAAAGAAATGTGGGAGGAAAGAGTATGTATTTTTTGCTCTTCTAGAAAAGCGGAAAAATAAAAACATTTCATTTTAGAATGCGAGGCCTTTAAAGACAACAAGGAAAATTATGCAGGTATTCTGACAACTAGTTCTTGGGATAATCTATTCAGCAAAGAGTTTTTCGAGAAGCTGGGAGCGGTTATTGTAAAACTTCACAAGAAAAAGGCTGAATCGAAGAGCTAGATAGAGAAACAATCTGCCCCATAAACTATTTTTAACCTCATGAAAGTTAAAAATACCTTCTTTCTTTCTTTCTCAATTATAAACAAACTAATAAAAAATAAATTAAATATATATGAATGGCTACACAGAGAAATTCTAAATTATTATTCTCATATCATTAACACATACCTATAACATCAACCTATAAAATTATGTATAAAAAATAGATAATAAATACTCTACCCAACACATATGCACAAAATCCATACCGAAAAAAGTATAAAGTCAAATAAATAGGTATTCTACTCCTCTTTACTATATTTACTACTAAAAGAAAGAAAGAAAGAAAGAAAGAATTTTTAATGTCCACGAGGCTAAAAATAGCCTATGGGACAGATTGCTTCTCTATCTGACTCTTATATTCGGCCCTTTTCCTGTGAAGTTTTACAACGAGCACTCCCAGCTTATCGACAAACTCTTCGCTGAATAGATTATCCCAAGAATTAGCTGCCAGAATCCCTGCATAGTTTTCCCTGGTGTCCTTGAAGGTCTCACATTCTAGAATGAAATGTTTTTCTGTTTCCACTTTTCCGGAGGAGCAAAAAATACATACTCTTTCTTCCCACATTTCTTTTGGCCTTTTCCAGCGCCCTGTTTCACAACGGAGTTGATGAGAATTAGTCCTTAATTGAGCAATAAGAATTTTAGATCTCTAAGAAATATTAGCCCCTATGTATGCCTTTTGTTGATGGTTATGCGTGGAGTTAAACTCTTCTATGTAGTACTTCTTCTTTCTCTCTAGCTCTTTCTTCCAAGTATGCTTGTGGAATTTATCCATAACAAAAGTTTTTATCTCTTTACTGTTTGTAGGACACATGCTCAAGAAAATACCCCATTTACTAAACCATTTGTTATTTTGCCGCATCCACGTCTTCTGTCTTTTGCACAATCTGTCACTAAACACAACCTTAGGCCATCTATCCTCTTCCATTTGCTCAATTTTTTTCAGATACCTTATGACTCGCACCATAGCAATTGCTTCAATAGGAGCAGCCCCTGTTTCACTTAACAGGATAGCATAAGGAACCGCACTTTTAATTTTGAATTTGTTTGTAATCAAACGTTTCTGAATTTTCTCAATTTGTTTCCACTGCATCTTGGTTGTGCTGCTGGCCCATAGTTCACAACCGTAGAGAATCACCGGAATCACTAGAAGCCCAAAAAGAGTTAGGGTGGTTTTCCCGTCCCACAGCTCTGCCTCTCTACACCTGTTTTGAAGAGCATAAAATGCTTTCCAACCCCCTAAAATTCTTTTCTTTCTACAACCATCCCAACTTAAATTTCTGTTGAAGTCAATTTCGAGGTATTTGTAATCTGCAACTTCTTCCAGAATGCTGCCTTCAAAATAGAACTTATGTTGGTTATGCTTTCATTTGTTAGAGAAAACCACTACTTTCGTTTTGCTAATATTGACTTGCATCCCAACCCTTCTACAAAAATGCTCAAGGGAATGTAAATGCTCTTGCAAACCAAGAGCCGAATTAGCAATCAATATAAGGTCATATGCGTACAAAAGAAGCCTGATAATGAACTTGCCCAAATGGATACCGTCACCCCCTTGCGAGTTTAGCCACTCTTCAAGCTTGTCAATATATAACCCAAAAAGGGTAGGAGACAATGGGCAACCTTTCTTGACCCTGATATCGCTTCTAAAATTTTATGGTTTCAAGGAGAGAAGAACTAATCTTCCTTGGGAAAAATAACCCCAAATTATTTTGGAAGGAGCTCCAATCGAAAAAGGTGCAAACTGAAAACAACATTACAGCTTCTAAATGGTTTGACTATGCAAGACAACTTTATGAGCAGGATCCCAAGGTTGACCCTCCTCCCTTGGTCAACACAGACACAAAACTCTTCACGATGCAAGAGGTAGAGATGGGTATCAAGAAGTTGGGCGCTGGAAAAGCAAAAGACTTAGATGAACTCCAAGCAGAGTATCTAAAGTGGGGCTTAAAATTTCTTTCACCTCACATCACAAAAATTTTCAACAACATCTTACAGCAGGGGTTCCCCACATATTGGACAACTAGTATGGCAATACCTCTTTTCAAGAGTGGTGACGCCAATAATCCCTCCAATTATAGAACCATAATGATAAACCCCTTGTTTGCAAAGTTATTTGGAAGCATGTTGGAAAAGAAAATCAGCAAGTGGGCAGAAGAAAGAGATAAACGTGCTAAAGGGCAAGCAGGTTTTAGACCTAAACATTCCACAGTTGATCATTGTATAACTTTTTTCTTTATGTTATCCGTGTCTGATTCCTTCCACCTTCTCCTTGCCTTTTTGCATTCCTCGTCAAACCCAGCATTAACCGGAAAGCAATTTGTTTCGGACTTCTTAATTTTTGCTCTTTTGCACTCAGCAAGTGCGCTTTGAATTAAATGTGTTAATCTGTGACTATGAAGACCATGAGATGGGATTTCTTCCTTCTTGAAGAGCCTCTCTAGCATTATTTTGAAGGTATTACAATTCTCTGGATTCAATAGAATTCTGCCCTTTGGGGGATTTTGTTGAACACATTGATTTTTCGACCCTAATTGCTTTTTTCCGGTCCAAGAGAAACTTAAATAGATTGGCTTGTGATCTGATTTTAAGTCCCAAATTTGATCTCCAATCAACACTTCATCCATTTTCTCACACAAACTATGCGAACAAATTACATAATCTACTACACTTGCTCCATTGTAAGTATTGCAAGTGAAATTACCGGACTTTTCTCATCTAGTCAAACCATTACAAATGACTAAATCGAAAGCCCCACATAGCATAAGCAGTTGTTCTCCAAAGAGATTGCAGCCTTTATCCTCTGAAATTCGTTCCCACTAATGATTACTCTCTTCTGTAAGCCAGATAGGGTCACTGTCTTCTTTACAACAAAGAATGCTAGCTTGTTCACCTGCAGTTCTAGCATTGAAATCCCCCACTATAAGGACTTCACCTAGCTGAGAATACACTGCAATATCCGTTTTTAGGGCTGCAAAGGGCTCTTTGTGGTCAAGCCCTTTACTTTTGTAGATTTTTGAAACTTGCGGCGCAAAATAGCATGCTGCAATTCTGATGTGATTTCCATTTTCTGATATTTTAAGCCAAACAAATTGCTTATTTGGGTCTTCTTTTTCTAGCTGAATGAAACGACCTTCTTTTTCTCTTACTAATACCATGATACCCCCGTGCCCTTTGCCATTCCCTGCTGCCTTGTTCCACACCGCTATCTTCCAATACCCTTCAAACAAAGGTGTCTTACACCCTTCATGCTCATGTGTTTCTATGAGGCAAATTATGTCTCTACCTTCCACAATAGGCCCTAACCCAGGTCCTCGTCTCCATGGGTAACCCCTGCAGTTCCAACAAACTAATCTTAAGGAAACCTGGGTAAGACTTGATTGCTATTTGTTTTGACATGCAAGACTCACAGTGGAGTCTTTGTCCCTGTTTTCCCATAATGACCTTGCTTCCTCATTTCTTGCTAAAGAGTTTGCTGCCTCTTCTTTGTTATCATTTTGCTGCCTTGTTTTGGAAGGAGGTCCAAATTGCGCAATCACAGCTTTACCTTTATAAATCCATGCTCTTTTTCCCTCATCTCTTGCTGCCCTAACTTTTGTCATTTCATCTCTCCTTTCCTCTTGTTGTCTTACAGTTAAATCTTCTTCTATAAAAAATCGAGAACCCCTTAAGAGTTGCTTCTTTCTTAGAATGATATCTTTATCATGCAAGTTGGGCATGATGACTTTTATGGGCCTGGCTCTCTCACCGTTGAGCTTACCTACTCTCCATGCTTGACATACTTGTCCTTGCCATTGGAGTTTGTCTTTCAAGAAGTCTCTTGCAAGGTCAAGAGTACATTCATTTTTCCCATACTCTTTCACTCCTTTAATAATTATGTTTGTTGCTCTATCCAGTCTTTCCTTGCTTTCTCTATCTTGCATGTTGTTAACCTGAATGTTTGTTTCTCCTTCCCTCTTAGCAGAATTGCCAATAACTTGAGCCCAAGTTTTGGAAAGTTTTGTGGGATCTTCTTTCCTTCTCTTGATGTTTCTTCATTGTTGTCTATTTGAGCAACTGCTTTCCCCTTATCCTGGGGTGGCTTCGCATTCATCACCTCTGTGTTTTCCACTGTAAATTTCTTCATGTTTTGCACCTCCGCTTTCATGCGTTGCCATTCTGTTTTCCCTATTCGGAGAGCTTCCTGCAGTAATGACACTTGTTCCTTCAGAACTTTGTTGCTTTCTGCTAAAGCCTGATTTTCCGCTGTTATTATATGGATTGTACAATCTCTTTCCAATGCTTTAGCTTCTACTATTTCCAACCTTTCTTTTACATTTAAGAGTTCTTTCACATAAAGATCAGATGACCAAGTGAGAGGTGTGGATGTGGGACTATATAGAGCATAATCATCACTAACTTTTTCTTTTCCTTTGGACTTGTTGCCACATGCTTGCGAAGAAGACTTGTTTGAATGTTGTTTCTTGCGAACAATACTCTCCCTTTGAGCCCTTTTTTTCCTTGTCTGCTCCCATTTTAGACGAGCTAATCTCCTTTTTAAAATGCCCTGATATTGTTTGGCATTGACCCAAACCCACTTCCCAGTTTTCGTTGATGAGGCAATTTTCACTTGCCCTATATCATTTGTTTCTACGGGTTCTAAAGTTTATTGTTCCATTATCCTGATGATATTAAGAGAAATCAAAATCTCTGCCCAAAACTGACCCTTTGTTTTATGCTTAACTCTTCAATCTCTGTTGGTCTGACCACTGAAAACTTGCTGCTTTGTCCTTGCTGCTCTACCCACTGTCCGCTGAAAACTAGCTGCTCTGCCCTTGCTGCTCTGCCCACTGTCCCTGTCCTCTATGCTCTGCCCTTGCTGCTCTGTCCCTGTCCTCTGTCCTCTGTATAAAATTGATGAAGAACCGTACATTAAAAAATCCCATTTCTGGAAAATGCGGATGGCAGTGGTCTAGTAGAAAGTTGTCCAATCCCGTTGGAAGTTGAATTTTCTGAAAAACCGAAGACACAGCGCTGTTGTGGGGTAGTCATGATTGAACACTTCTACCAGGAACCATCAATTTTCCCCGAACATAAAGAAACTACCAACAATTATCACCACCGAATGCCTGAATTCCTGCGGCTGCCTCACAGGTTCGACTTACAACTGCTACAGGTATAAAAACTACTAATCAGACAAGTTTATCTGTCTAAATGGGGCCATCAAATCTGCTGAGAATTTGGAATTTAAAGTCATTCCCGACTTCAAAAGAAAATTAAGTAGTGAATAGTTCAAGAGCATATCTTGTTATCAGAGATAAAAGGATGAATGAATTCACAGGGGAATCATACACAATTTCACAGAAAAAGCAGTCCGCCATCTACCTTTCTCAACCCATCAGGAAATTAAGAGGATGTAAGAACAGAATAAATTATTGGGCAAAGCACTGAGTCTGTCACAAGCCATGAATACAATTGTAAAAGAGGAAATGAATTTCAAATGAATCTCATCATAGAATAGAAAAAATTTCAAACATTTTGATATTTTATTAAGGTACAAGCTCAATTTTTATAATATTGTATTGTAAAATGGCACGGAGTCAAATCTTATAACTTCAAATAATATAACATTAAACATTATTATCTCCCATAAACAATAGGTATAAATAAAAGTGAGCTTATGCTATTTCGCATTTTCCTTTTTTTCTTCGTACCATTGGTTCTGGATTGCTGGTCCGAAATGAAACCTGTTGATGTAACGACTTCAAAGGAGAGGGACAGAGTATGAGTCAGCATAACTGGGCTGCTAGAACTGGACTGACTGACTGCAATGGTGGAGATTGAAATTGAAACTGAATAGGTAAGACGAAAATATGGTATACCATTATTTTATGTTTGTTGACTATGTTTCTTCCGACGCGCGATCGATGAAATCAGATCGATTTCAATGCAAGTTGTTTGTGCACAGAAAAAACTCATCAAAATCCTCATTTGAGCAGAGAAGCTGCTGCTTGTCTGTCGGTGGGGTATCTCATATACCAGGGATCAGAATCGGCATAATAATAATAATAATGACGATGAGACCACAGGAGGACTTGGGCGTAGAGGCAAAAGAGGCGGCTGTTCGGGAAGTGGCAAAGCTGTTGCCGGTTCCTGAGTCCCTGGCCTCCATTGCTTCCATTAAAGTTGACTATGCTCTCCGCCAGCAGGTAACCTACTTTACTACTCTGCTGCTCGATCAATGGTCCTATCCCATCCCAACAGGGCTCCCCAATCGCAGTTCCTATACCATATAATGATTTTCTTCATTGATTGATTGAGGTTTGATGGAGGGGAATGGGCAACTCACTGAATTATACGAATCGAGTCTGATAAGTCAACAAATATTCTGTCTTTTAATATCCCTATTATGTTATGCAGGCAAATGATGCACAGCTCAGCGTCACTGTTACGACGCAGGTACCTTTTTTTTCTATTTTCACAGTATACTCACTAGTGATTAATTTTATAATCTGTGACTATTGATGCATAGACCACGACATGACCATGCTATAGATTGCCATTCCGATAGCTTTCTTCTCTCATCACGCGAGTCCCAGATTTCTTCTTATTGCCGATGTTCATACACAGCGACAATGCACGCTTCTCATCTAGATATCTTGTGGTTTTCTATACGGCAAGCTAAATGAGGTCATGGAGGAGACAGGTTGAGGTTGTTTGTCTTGAAGATCAGAAGGATGAAAAGGAGGGCATTTAACCATGGAATTATGTATCTTTCCTAGCTATAGCCTATAACATATATGTTTCTTCTGAATTCATCTTGTAAATCTTCTCATATTGCAGGTTGAACAAGCCCAAGCTGGAATTGAAGCACTCTCTGCATCTCAAAAGACAATTCAAATGCTTCAACAAAATTTTCTTCTTATTGACAAGTACTCTCTTCCCATATTTTAGGACACTTAAATGTTGTTTCCTTTAAGAACATTTGATTTTGGTGCATCCCCATCTAGTATTCACCTGCTGCCATTCCTAATTTTCAATACATAAAAGGCAAAATTAAAACAAAAATAGTGACCACTCTAGCTTCGCTTCATTGTCAGGGTTGACAACGCCATCTTCAATATTGAATTATATGTCACAACGTGTGAAGATATTTAGACACTTAAGAGTTAGTTAAAATCAGCTTGGTCTAATCAAAATGTGTCTCTAGGTAAAATGTGTTTTCTTAGTATGCATCAATACGTATTTGTACTATGTAGTTATCTAATACAATGGTTATGATATATTCTAGACATAAAATAATCTGGAGAGTTTGCCGGATTATCCACAGTCTCACGTCCTCAAAAAATAATAAAAATAATTTAAACAATTAAAAATCTATTAACCCAACAATTTAGTGTTGATATTATAATTGAGCCAAAAGGCTCATTGAGCCGAAAGGCTCATTCTACAATCCAATATGAGGGAGTTGTTAAGTATGTCACGTCCTCAAAAAATAATAAAAATAATTTAAACAATTAAAAATCTATTAACCCAACAATTAAGTGTTGATATTATAATTGAGCCAAAAGTCTGATTGAGCCGAAAGGCTCATTCTACAATCCAATATGAGGGAGATGTTAAGTATGTCACGTCCTCAAAAAATAATAAAAATCATTTAAACAATTAAAAATCTATTAACCCAACAATTAAGTGTTGATATTATAATTGAGCCAAAAGGCTCATTCTAGAATCCAGTACAAGAGAGATGTGTAAATATGTCACGTCCTCAAAATATAATAAAAATAATTTAAACAATTAAAAATCTATTAACACAACAATTAAGGGTTGATATTATAATTTTATACAACTTTATAGAAATAAAATATATATATAGAACTTAAAGAAAGTGTTTGAATATCCATATTAACTAATATATTTCAGCATGGATTTCCTCTCTCTACAGAAAGTGTGTATATATATATGTGTGTGTGTGTTAACCTTAGCTTGAAAGGAAAACTTAATTGAAGGTAATGTAGAGTAGTTACTTTTTAATAAGAGGAAAATGTCTGACTAATTCAATTTTTAATATAAAATATTAATAATGATAAAATATAAAATTATACAATCTAAACAATGAAAAATTACCACATAAAACTATATTAATCACAAATTTACGAAGCAGTAAAATGTATTAATTGACATGTAATTTTTTTAAAAAGTTTGATATTGGATCTCTCAAGGCCCTTGATAGATATGTGGTTAAACTGCATCTATATTGTTTCTCAAACAAATGAATATCTCAAACAAATGAATATTTTCAACACTCCCACTCGGTAGAGTATTTGCAATGAATTGCAAACTAATGTTCTCATTGAAGTCTCCTTCATAATGCATTTCTTAACCATGTCAAAGATTTTGAAGACAAGTGCTTGACCGCTTTTCTCATATGGATCCAATACCTCGATCGCCTCTGCACCTCCACGCCCAACACTAAACATCAAAACATAAAAGGGACTACTTTGCCCAAATACCATGCAACTCTATACTTGTAAATTTATGTAGATGTTCTATGCTTGAAGCAACTTTACTTTTATAACAGCAATCACATAAACAGTTAAGTAAAAATGCTGATAGAACATACCATTGGATCTATAGAAGACAAACCAGAAACAAGAGAATGAGTTGGTACGTTATGGCGGTCCGCAGGATGCTTCAACCAGCAAAGTCTTCTTGGTCGGCCAACCCAGAATGTGTCACAACAGTTCTCAAATCAGTCACCCAGTCAACTCAAAGTCAACCCTAGAAAAGTCAACGCAGTCCAGAAAAGTCAATGCAGGGCAGCAACAATAAAGTCAACGCAGCTCCAACTTCAGTCAACCTTTTGACCTCGATTTTTGTGCCAATGAGTATGGCCTTCAAAAAACAAACTCTCCACAAAATTTCAGCCAATTTGGACCATGCGTTGACCAAAGTCAACGCTGGTCAAACTTGCCCAGAAACCCTAACTGCAGATTTCTGGTTGCAGTAAATTTCGTCCTCCTTGCTGCGGTAAACTTCGTCCTTCTTGCTCCTTAGATGCTCCTATAAGAGGAGGAGATGTGTGTTGAGATGATTGGAAAAATGCTCCAACGTTGACCCTATAAATACCACTCATGAGAGGTGTGTGACACATCTGCTGGGGGTAAAAACCTTAAGGCTGACCTGCACATAAAATTTATTACAAATAATAAATTCAAAATAAATATTCTGCTCATCAGATTAAAATCAATTTTATATCGATTTTACACCTCTCTGAAAGAGGAATCCAATACAAATATTGGAATCTTCATCTGAGCATCACAAGATGGAGTTTGGACCTAGTTGTCCAAATTTAACACTCCCTCTCAACTAGGGAGAACTCCATCCACCAGTGCAATCAAACATCGTGCGTCATTCCGCCGTAACTTGCTTTGCTGGCCTCTTTATTTCAGAACAGAAGTGGGTCAGTCACAAAGACATCATCCCCCGGCTGACAAATTCAGCCCAGAGGTCCGAAACCTCTATCGGACTCACAAAGAGTCTCCAACCAACCCGAAGTTGGTTCATCTGACTCGAAGTCAGGCGGAGGTCCGAGACCTCACTAGACTTGATCCCAGATCAAGTGGTTGGACCGTGCCATCCTAGATAGAGAGTACGGCAATCTCTGATGCGTCCATCAGTCTTTGCTACTGGTCTCTAGCTTTTCCCACCTCATTGGCCAAATGAGAGGTACTTCCCATGAGTTCGGAGCTCAAATGGGTAGGATGCATACGGGGCACAAATCATGAGAGGCGAACCAACTCAATCATCGCGGTGGGGCCTAAGCACACCAACAAGGTTCGGCAAGCCTAGCCCTGTGGTTGCTTATAGCTCCGAGAAGCTATCCCCAAAGCCCCCCAGAGCTCCCAAAGCTCATCATCCATCAGGACCCTCAGAATAGGGTCATTCCACGATTCCAAGATTCTCACGGAAAGTTAGGAACATGACCTTCCCCAAGGGCATAGTGAGAATATCCGCGACCTGCTCATCAGTTCCTATGATCGAGCCTTACGGCGCCTCGCTGTACCATATCCCGGATAAAGTGGTACCAACCATCAACATGCTTGGATCGATTGTGGAACACGGGATTCTATGACAAACGAATCCCCCTCTAGTTATCACAAAGGATAACGGTGGCATCTAGCACATGCTCGAACAACTCATTGAAGAGCTTTCGCAACCAAACTGCTTCACAACAGGCCATACTTGCTGTAATGTATTCGGCCTCTGCGGTGCTCAAGGCTACCGACTTCAGTTTCCTGCCTGAAGTAGATCTACATGTGAAGTAGCATCCAGATGTGCTCTTGCGATCCACCACACTGCCAGCCCAATCGGCATCAGTATAACCAAGGAGTGTCATGCTCCTGGCAGTGTGTCTTAGCCCAAGGTCTATCGTGCCCCAGAGATATCTCAAGAGTTTCTTGGCACCAACCCAGTGAATGTTATGATCAACCATGTGTTGACTCAAAGTGTTCACTGCAAAACATACATCCGGACGGGTGTTCACTAAGAACATCAGGGCCCCTACGAGTTGATGATACTCAGTAGGATTTGCCAATACGGGCACAGCAGCGCTGCCACTCAACTTCTTGAAGTTGAGTTCCATTGGTGTTGACACGGATTTGCAGTCCACCATACCAAATCTTTCCAGAAGTTTCACAATGTATTTTCCTTGAGAAAGGAAAATCTCTCCAGGTCTTTGCCGGACCTTCAGGCTTAGGAAGTAGTGCATCAGTCCTAGGTCCTTCATCTCGAATTTAGCAGCGAGCTCCCTCTTACATTGATGAATGAGAGGGTCAGCACCTGTCAGGAAGAGCTCGTCCACATACAGCACCAGAATGAGAGGCTTCCCCTGGACAGCCTTGAAGTAAAGGTTTGGATCAACATTACTTTGAGTGAAGCCCAACTTCATCAAGTAGCTATCTATCCTCTCGTACCAAGCCCTAGGTGCTTGCTTCAACCCATAGAGGGCTTTCTTCAACCTGCAGACATGAGTGTCTCGATCCTGGACTTCAAACGCTAGAGGTTGTTCTACATACACCTCTTCCTTTATTGCACCATGCAGAAAAGCGGTCTTGACATCCATCTGATGAAGACTCCATCCTTGCGTAGCAGCAAGGGCTATGATTGATCGAATGGTGGTATATCGTGCCACAGGTGCAAATATGTCATCATAGTCTATTCCTTCCTTTTGAAAGAAGCCACGGGCAACAAATCTTGCCTTGAACTTTTCAGCACTTCCATCAGATCCATGCTTGATTTTGTAGAGCCATTTTGCGGTGACAACTGATTTGTCCTTCGGTCTTGGAACCACATCCTAGACATCATTCTTCATTATGGACTCATATTCTTCGTGCATAGCATCCTTCTAGACTTGATGCTTTACGGCTTCCTCAAAAGATCCAGGTTCAGATTGTACAATAGTACTCATGGTAGCTAGATACCCTTGGTATCTACATGGCTTCTTTCTTTCTCGGAATGTCCCCCTCGGGGCAGCATGTCCCTCAGCATCTTTGAGAGTGTCCCTGAGCCATGATGGTCTCTTTCTCAGTGAAGGAGATGGATCGATTGGGTCCATTGGTCCTTTAACATCAGGCATTGTCTTATCCTGCGATTCTTCTTGATTTCCAGGCCTTGCTTCATGATTTTCCTCAAATCTCGGAAGATCTACTACTTTCTTCAGGGAAGCATCTTCATCAAAAGTGACATCATGGCATATCTCTACTTCCCTTTGACCAGGTACATAGACTCTATAGGCCTTAGAAGTTTCGTTGTAGCCCACAAACATTCCTTTCTTCCCAGAAGCATCCAACTTACTTCTCTTTTCTTTTGGCACATGAAAATAAACAGGACATCCAAAAATTCTGAAATGTGAGACGTCAGGTTTCTTACCAGTGAAAACCTCTTCGGGAGTTTTGGAGTCCAGGGCGGAATGAGGGCATCGGTTTTGAATGTATACAGCAGTATTCGCAGCTTCTCCCCACAGAAACTTCGGTAGACCTTGGTCACATAGCATGGCACGGGCAACTTCCACAATGGTCTTGTTCTTTCGTTCAACAACGCCATTCTGTTCAGGATTATAGGCAGTAGTAGTCTCCCTCTTAATGCCAGCTTCTCTGCAGAAGTCCTTGAACTCATTGGACTCATATTCAGTGCCATTGTCGGTCCTCAAAATCTTGATCTTCTTCCCTGTCATATTTTCCACCAAGGCTTTGAAGGTACGGAACCACATGAAAGCCTCATCCTTCTTCTTCAAGAAGTATATCCAGGTTTTGCGGGAGAAGTCATCAGTGAATGTCATATAGTAAGAACATCCTCCCGGGGATGTCACGGGTAGCATACCAGATAGATCAGAATGGACCAGTTGCAAAATATCAGATGTCTTTGTGACACTTGAGGGGAAAGGTCCCCTTGTATGCTTTCCTTCGACACAACCCTTACATACACCTTCATGATTATTTCCAAAATCGGGCATCCTTGTCACCACCTTCCTTGCTTCGGGAAGGGCTTTGTAATGAAGGTGTCCAAACCTCTGGTGCCATAGTTCAGTTTGTCGGATAGTATCACATGTCATAGCTCCTAGTGGACTTCCTTCAACCTGGTAGAGTGTTCCAACTCTAAAACCAATCACGATAGCTTCCTTGAGATTCTTCTTCCACATGCGCACCTTTCCATCGGTGAATGCCACATTGAAACCTTTGTCTTCCATGGCTGATATAGACACAAGGTTCTTCTTTAATTTTGGTACATAGAGTACATCCTGCAAATGTAGGACTTGTCCTTGAGACAAGTGGAGGGTCACAGTCCCTGTCCCTTTCACGGGATATGTGGCATTATCTCCAAGGATAATTTCCAGATTAGTATTCTTCTCAACCATGTTAGAAAGTGCTTCCTTGAACCCAGTGATGTGTCTTGAGGCACCACTATCTATTAGCCAGACATCCATAGTGTCGGGCCGGGATGCAGCAGAGAGGGCAGATACAAGAATGAATTCATTTCTTTTATCAACAACATTTGATTCCTCATGCCTGGAATTTCTTGACCTTTTGAAAGGTTGACCATTTCCGCCAGAGGGAGCTTTCCTCTTTTCCCTGAAGCTGTTGTTCCTTTGATTGTCATTCCTCCGTTTGTTGTTGTTGTCATCACCATCGGGAGAATCCTTCTTGAAAGGACATTCTCTAGCATAGTGACCAGGCCTATGACAAGTGAAACACTTGCCCTTCTTTCCTTGGGCCCCTGCTTTTCCCTTGTTCTTTGGGCCACCAGAGTTCTTCCTTCTAGAATGAGTAGCGTATGCAACATTTCCTCCATTTCCATACTCCTTCATTCTTGATTCTTCTTGAACGCATCTTGACAGTACTTCGTCAAAGTCAGGTATCACATTATTATTTAGAATGGTAGTGTTGAACACATGCCATTCAGATGAGAGTCCTCCAAGTGCGGTGAGTACCATCTCACGATCAACTATTGTCTCCCCAATAGCCAGCAAATTGTTCTTGATCTCAGTCAGTTTCAGAAAGTATGTTTGGACAGATTCATCCCTGCCTTTCTTCAGATTCTTCAATTGATTCTTGAAGAATAACACCTGGTTTGCATTGTTTACTTTGAACATTTGTATCAGCTTATCATACATCTCTTTGGATGTGCCTAGCTCAGATATGTAGGCAACTAGACTTTTATGTATGGATTCCCTGATCATTAGCTTTGCTTTGATCTCCCCCTTCTTATACTTGGTTTTAGCAGCAACAATAGCAGTGGATGGAGGTTCTTGTATCTTACCCAATACATAGTCCATGAGATCATGGTCTTCTAATTTGATATCTAATATCATCTTCCAAGCATGGAAGTCATCCCTTCCAGTCAGCTTGTCATCCTCCTTGAAGCCATAACTTGTGGAACTCATTTTTCTCTTTTGGTGATTGCTATAAGTTAGGGCTTGTCTTCACCTCGACTCTGATACCATGTAAATTTATGTAGATGTTCTATGCTTGAAGCAACTTTACTTTTATAACAGCAATCACATAAACAGTTAAGTAAAAATGCTGATAGAACATACCATTGGATCTATAGAAGACAAACCAGAAACAGGAGAATGAGTTGGTACGTTACGGCGGTCAGCAGGATGCTTCAACCAACAAAGTCTTCTTGGTCGGCCAACCCAGAATGTGTCACAACAGTCCTCAAATCAGTCACCCAGTCAACTCAAAGTCTACCCTAGAAAAGTCAACGCAGTCCAGAAAAGTCAATGCAGGGCAGCAACAATAAAGTCAACACAGCTCCAACTTCGGTCAACCTTTTGACCTCGATTTTTGTGCCAATGAGTATGGCCTTCAAAAATCGAACTCGCCACAAAATTTCAGCCAATTTGGACCATGCGTTGACCAAAGTCAACGCTGGTCAAACTTGCCCAAAAACCCTAACTGCAGATTTCTGGCTGTAGTAAATTTCGTCCTCCTTGCTGCGGTAAACTTCATCCTTCTTGCTCCTTAGATGCTCGTATAAGAGGAGGAGATGTGTGTTGAGATGATTGGAAAAATGCTCCAACGTTGACCCTATAAATACCACTCATGAGAGGTGTGTGACACATCTGCTGGGGGTAAAAACCTTAAGGCTGACCTGCACATAAAATTTATTACAAATAATAAATTCAAAATAAATATTCTGCTCATCAGATTAAAATCAATTTTATATCGATTTTACACCTCTCTGAAAGAGGAATCCAATACAAATATTGGAATCTTCATCTGAGCATCACAAGATGGAGTTTGGACCTAGTTGTCCAAATTTAACAATACTCTTTATCAACGGGTTGAGTATAGCCTCCTTGTTTGTGCAAAATCAAATCATCTATCGTCACATGGTCACTTATGCAACATTTTCTCAAGCTTCTCCCACTTAAGCTTGCGACAAATCCAAAACAGATTACCAACGAGCAATTAAACTCCATTTGATTGACATATACTCCTATTTGAAACTGGATATTGACACAAGCAAGCCTTGGCTCATTTCATCCATATCTCTCACTTAATGTAATATTCCCAAATTTAGTGATAGCTAATTGGAAATATTAATTTTGATCAATTTTGCCTTATTATAGTCGGAGCATGAATAAAGTGAGTAAAATATTAATTAACTCACTTAGGATAAAACACTTTCCTAAAGTCCACATTGAAAAAGGGAGTGGGGCCTAGTGGCCAAGTGGACAGCGCAGGAGAGCGATGCAAACCACGTGGGCAACATGGGGCCTACCTCACGTAGATGAGAGGGACAGCGTGGGCTAAGGAGCACGTGGAGGTGGTGGGGCCTAGGGAGAGAGAGGCCCAACGTTATAAAAGGGAGGAGAGCCCCCTCATTTGGTCATTCATGTTTATGCATATTGAGCTAGTCATTTCGACTTGGAGCACACTGGCTGTTTAGCTTGTCTGCAGTACTGTTCAGTGCATTAGGTGTCTCCGTTCGGAGATCCCACCCTCAGCCCTAGGAGACTTCGAGTGCTTTCTCGGGTGAGGTATTTCCATTGGCATTTTGCAGGAGGATCGGTGATTGCATTCGTGGAGGAGCAGAGCATTCAGAGACTGCGCAGTCTTGAGAGGGAGGACGCAGACCATCTTGGGGAAGCTCCGGATTGGCATCATTTTGGAGGATTCAGGCCAGAGGATTGAGCAAGGGGCCAGCCCTTGCCTATTGGAGGCATTTGGCAGAGTGGGAGGCCATATTTTGGGAGGATTGCATTTAGCACCAGCGTGGCCCTTGGGAGGATAGCGTAGATCCTCAAGGGAGGCATTTTCGAGGGTCGACCATTTCAGAAACGCTCTTTGGGCTTTTCTGGGTATTGTGGGTAGAGGCCGATTCCAGAGTATCAAATTTTTCCGAGTAGGGGAGCAGCCCCAAATACTCATTTTGTTCCAGCAGTAGCAGCAGCACAACAGTATTCCAGCAGCTTGGACGCAGAGCAGAGAGAAGCCATTTCCATTGATATTTTGAGAGTATTCCTACATTTGCCTGGTGCAAGTCGAGGTGCCATCATTCTGATCACCTCTTGTACTCATTTCTATTTCTCAGTATAATAAAATGGCTTAGCATTCTCTCTATTTCATGTGTATCTGCTTCATGATCTATTTCTAACATTTTATATCTTGTTGTATGCTTTGTATTACTGTCTATTTCTCCTTCGGGATATTATAGTGGTATCAGAGCTCATAGACTTGGCTCAGCTTGTGGAGCAAGTTGTCTATGACACTGGGAGAGAAGCCGTATATTTGCTACAGGGGTAGGAAGTACCGTGACAGAGAACGTAGGTTGCAAATCACCTATGGAGAGGGTGACTGCGTTCCAGTAGTGGACGCAGAACAGGAGGAACCAATGGCAGATGATAGTGATGCAAAGAAGTTCGGGGAAATGCTCCTCAAGTCAGTACAGGATCTGTCGAGGCAGATTGAGGTGATGGGACAGAGATTCACTGCTGTAGAGGCTAGACAGCGTGAAACCCCAAGGGGTTTCCAGATTGGTGACGGATCAGGCATATCCCACCATTTGCAGGAGCACGATGCCACTCAGCACATGGCATCACATGCACCCACACGTTCCACTATGCCCACTTTTCTGGCTGTAGACACAGGGGCAGGAGCACAGTAGGAGCCGGAGCCTGGCCACATGGGTGATTACTTTGCTGAGTATCAAGCATACGGGCAGGAGTTCAGGGATGCCCTTTCATTTCGAGACTTTGTCCAGCTCCAGCGGGATAGCAGACCCCGCGACCATCACAAGGGACACCGACATTATCACGAGGGAGACACTCAGCGTACGATGAGCAGGTTCCATTTGCCTATGTTTGATGGCTCATCAAACAGTTCGTCAAAGGCTTGGGTGGAGAAGCTGGACATATACTTCCAGCTCAACCAGATGTCGGAGACAGAGGCCATTAAGGTGGCAGCGCTGCATCTAGACTGCGAGGCCCAGGATTGGTGGTTCCATGGGATGATTACACTTATGCATTTGACAGTGACCACATATGCCGAGTGCACTCGGAGGTTGATAGAGAAGTTTGATCGGAGGGATACGGAGGAGCACTTTGTTGAGCTGACGAGGCTCAAACAGACCGGGAGTCTAGATACATATATCTCAGATTTCCTGAGACTTTCGGTGATGGTGCTAGATCTATCCGCGGCACAGATGATTTACATGTTCATTGAGGGGCTAGCAGAGCCGCTTCGGGGATTGGTCAGATCCACTAGACCAGCCACACTCCATGACCCAGTTGGCAAGACCTGGGACTTGCAAGATGCCTTACCCAGGACCAGGACGTCGTACCCCCAGAGACATGCTTTCTAGTCTAAGGGGAAGGATGTGAGGATTCCTCCTCCCAGGGGGAATCAGGGCAGAGGATAGTTGGATGATGATGCCAGGAGGGAGTTGAAGAAGAAGAGGCTGTGTTTCACCTGTTAGGAGCCGTGGGCACCAGGACATAGATGTGCTGTTGGCAAAGCACACTTTATTGAGGTCTTCTCTGAGAGTAGCAGGGAAGAGGATGAGATGACGTGGAGGCAGGGGGCAACCATGCAGCGCAAGACCATTTGTCACCTCCACCACCAGGAGCAGGAGGTGCAGCCTTTGCACCTACTGGGGTGACCCTTGCAGCATTGCGAGGAGTTCCCAAGTATCTGACGTTGCGTGTCTGAGGGACAGTACGGGGGCAGCGAGTATCAGTACTGGTGGACAGTGGGGCAACCCATAACTTCATCGATACACATATGGTAGAGTGGAGAGGCATACAAACAGAGAGCGTCGATGGGTTTTTAGTGTTGGTCTTAGGAGATCAGACTATGTAGTGTGCCAGATATGTTCCAGAGCTGGCAGTGACGATGGGCACCTACATAGTGACCGACCACTTTTTCGTGGTTAACATACCGGATACCAATGTGGTATTGGGTGTACAGTGGCTGATCACTCTAGGGAAGGTCACCATAGATTGGGAGGCCTTGGAGATGGAGTGGGATGATAAGAAGACCGGGAAGCATGAGAAGATACGGGGCATGCACACTTACCCACCCCAGACCGTTTCAACTCACCGGATGGAGGCAGACTTCCGGAAGGGAGACATAGAGTGGGCCGTAGAGCTGCGTGCATCAGAGGCAGAGACCACAGGGCAGACAGTTCATCCAGAGATACAGACCATCCTTGACAGGTATGCCACGGTGTTTGGGAAGATACCACCAGGACAACCGCCGGATCAGGGATTTGAGCATACGATTGAGCTAGAGCAGGGCATTCAGGCCATCATTACCACACCCTATAGGCACCCCAAGGCCTATTGGGACGAGATCGAGTGGGCTATCCGTGAGCTGTTAACTCTTGGACACATTCGGCCTAGCACCAATCCTTTCGCTTCTTCGGTAGTGTTGGTGAAGAAGAAGGACAACACATTGAGGATGTGCATTGATTACAAGGCCCTGAACAAGAAGACCATGAAGAACAGGTACCCTATACCCCGGTTGACGAGCTGATGGATGAGTTGAGAGGGGCACAGTTCTTCTCAAAGATTGATTTGAGATTCGGGTACCATCAGATTCGCGTGAGGGAACAGGACATTCCCAAGATCGCTTTTAGGTGCCACTATGGCCATTTTGAGTTCTTGGTGATGCCCTTCAGGCTAACCAACGCACCAGCCACCTTCCAGTCATGTATGAACCACATCTTCTGCAGTCACCTGAGGAAGTTTGTGTTGGTATTCTTTGATGACATATTGATATATAGCAGGACATGGGAGGAGCATCTCCAACACATAGAGGCAGTGTTGCGTATTTTGGAGGAGCAGCAGTTTTATGCTAAGCTCTCCAAGTGCGAGTTTGGATTGACGAAGATGCTATACTTGGGACACATTATAGGGGTGGACGGAGTGAGGGTCCACGAGGAGAAGATAAGGGCCATCAGGGATTGGCCAGAGCCGAGAAACGTGATCGAACTTCGGGGGTTTGTGGGTATCTGCACCTACTACAGGAAGTTCGTCAAGAGTTTCTCTCAGCTTGCTGCACCCCTTACAGATCTGACGAAGAAGGGGGCATTCAGTTGGATAGATACATTGCAGCGAGCCTTTGACAGGCTCAAGGAAGTGATGAGCAGCTGTCCAGTGCTAGCATTGCCAGACTTCACGCAGCCATTCGTCCTGGAGTGTGATGCATCAGGAGAGGGGATCGGCGCAGTGTTGATGCAGGGAAGCCACCCTGTAGCTTTTGAGAGCTGGAAGCTCCTTCCACATGAGCGGTTGTATGCCGTATACGACAAGGAGATGCTGGCCATCATGCATGCATTGGCCAAATTCCGACACCTGGTAGGTAACAGGTTCAGGGTGAGGACCGACCACAACAGCCTCAGGTTCTTCCTAAAGCAGAAGCAGCTACAGGAGAGGCAGCAGAAGTGGGTCAGCAAGATCCAGGCTTACGACTTTGACATCGAGTATGTCAAAGGGAAGAACAACGTGGTGGCTGATGCACTTTCACGCAGACCAGCCACGTTGTCTCTGATGAGTTTGGACGCAAATTGGAGAGCTCGACTATTGGTGGAGTACTCCAAGGACAGGTTTGCTTGTGAGATTTTGGATGGACAGGTGATAGATGATAGATAGAGAGTGATGGATGAGATCATCTACTACAGGGACAGGATCTTCTTGACTGAGGGCTCTTAGCTCAAGAAGAAGATATTGCAGGCTTCTCACGATTCACCATTGTCTGGCCACCAGGGGTTTACCAAAACCTACAGGGCCATCAGGGAGAGGTTCTCATGGAAGGGCCTCAAGGAGGACGTACTCCAGCATGTCAGGGAGTGCGAGGTTTGTCAGCGCAACAAGGGGGAGATGAACCATCCAGCAGGTTTGTTGCAGCCTCTTCCCATTCCAGACGGGAAATGGGAGAGTATTTCGATGGACTTCATCACAGGGTTGCCCATGGTGCAGGGCAATGACTGTATATTCGTCGTCGTTGATCGACTGACGAAATATGCACATTTTTTTGCCATATCCTCACATTACACAGCAGCACAGGTGGCGGAGCTGTTCTTCAGGAATATCTTCAGGTTACATGGTCTTCCCAAGACTATTGTTAGTGACAGGGACAACCGCTTCATGGGCGGATTTTGGCAGGAGCTTTTCCGGTTGGTGGGGACAGAGTTGACACCGAGCACCACTACCACCCACAAACAGATGGGCAGACAAAGATAGTTAACAAGTGGCTAGAGGGCTACTTGCGTAACTATGTCAGTGGGCAGCAGAGAGCATGGCTGAAATGGCTGCACCTAGGAGAGTACTGCTACAACAACACACATCACATGTCTATTGGTATATCTCCGTTCTATGCATTATATGGTTATCGTGCTTTATCTTTTGTTGATGTGATGTTTGGTGCCAGCAAGGCTCCAAGAGCCAAGGATTGGATCCAAGAGAGTCAGGACATCCTCCGAGCTCTCAAGGATAACATGGCTACAACACAGAACTAGCAGAAGCTGTATGCCGACAGGGGTCGGGTGGAGAGACAGTTTGAGGTAGGGGACTTGGTCTACCTACGTTTGCAGCCATACCGACAGTCGACTCTGAAGCAGAAGGGAGCTGAGAAGCTCAAGCCCCATTTTTATGGGCCTTACAAGGTGATACGCAGGGTTGGGCAGGTTGCTTATGAGTTGGAGCTGCCCCAAGGCAGCAATACTCATAACATCTTTCACGTATCGTGCCTGAAGAAGGCATTGGGATAGCAGGTGACAGTGACAGAGGAGCTTTCGCCTACGGATGATGAGGGGCATTTGGTGCTACAGCCGGAGGCCATTATTGATACCAGGGAGAGGCAGTTGCGGAGCAAGACAGTTTGGGAATTCTTAGTGAGGTGGACGAATTTGCCGGATGAGGATGCCACTTGGGAGAGTGAGAAGAACTTGCAACATCCATCACTACAGTTGCTTGGGGTCAAGCAACATTTTGCCGGGGGAGACTGTAATATTCCCAATTAGTGATAGCTAATTGGAAATATTAATTTTGATCAATTTTGCCTTATTATAGTCGGAGCATGAATAAAGTGAGTAAAATATTAATTAACTCACTTAGGATAAAACACTTTCCTAAAGTCCACATCAAAATTAAGGGAGTGGGGCCTAGTGGCCAAGTGGACAGCATAGGAGAGGGACGCAGACCACGTGGGCAGCGTGGGGCCTACCTCACGCAGATGAGAAGGACAGCGTGGGCCAAGGAGCACGTGGAGGTGGTGGGGCCTAGGGAGAGAGAGGCCCAGCGTTATAAAAGGGAGGAGAGCCCCCTCATTTGGTCATTCATGTTTATGCATATTGAGCTAGTCATTTCGACTTGGAGCACGCTGGCTGTTTAGCTTGTCTGCAGTACTGTTCAGTACATCGGGTGTCTCCGTTCGGAGATCCCACCTTCAGCCCCAAGGGACTTCGAGTGCTTGCTCGGGTGAGGTATTTCCATCAGTATTTTGCAGGAGGATCGGTGATTGCATTCGTGGAGGAACAGAGCATTCAGAGACTGCGCAGTCTTGAGAGAGAGGACGCAGTCCATCTTGGGGAAGCTCCGGATTGGCATCATTTTGGAGGATTCAGGGCAGAGGATTGAGCAAGGGGCTAGCCCTTGCCTATTGGAGGCATTTGGCAGAGTGGGAGGCCATATTTTGGGAGGATTGCATTCAACACCAGCGTGGCCCTTGGGAGGATAGCGTAGATCCTCAAGGGAGGCATTTTCGGGGGTTGACCATTTCAAAAACGCTCTCTGGGCTTTTCTGGGTATTGTGAGTAGAGGCCGATTCCAGAGTATCAAATTTTTCCAAGTAGGGGAGCAACCCCAAATACTCATTTTGTTCTAGCAGTAGCAGCAACACAACAGTATTCCAGCAGCTTGGACGTAGAGCAGAGAGCAGCCATTTCCATTTATATTCTGAGAGTATTCCTACACTTGCCTGGTGCAAGTCGAGGTGCCATCATTCTGATCACCTCTTGTACTCATTTCTATTTCTCAGTATAATAAAATGGCTTAGCATTCTCTCTATTTCATGTGTATCTGCTTCATGATCTGTTTCTAGCATTTTATATCTTGTTGTATGCTTTGTATTACTGTCTATTTCCCCTTCGTGATATTACACTTAATCATCTCTGCCTTCTTTGTCAGATATTTCCAACTTTGTTAGGAAGATTGCAATGCTTCTTAATAAAATCATTTTTCTCTAGCGAACCTCATTTTCTCAACATAACCACTAACTACAACTAAAACACATTTCGAGTTTTGAACAACCATGATGAATGTCCACCACTTTTGCCCAATATACTAAGGAACGGTATAGCTTTGTTGCTTCCGTGGAATCAAAATACTTCATTCTTGGCATTTCATTTCCTTAATGCTTGTAATGAAATAGGGCAATTTTAGCCCTAGGGTTTCTTGTAGCAACAACTTTCCTTCTCTAGTATAACTGTCCAAGTTAATACAATTGTTGGACAGTCTAATTTTCCAGCGATGCAGTAATCTTAATAGTTCAGCCTTCTTGTAAAACAACAGAACAAATGTTAATTTTAGTTAACCATGGTATGTTCTATGCTTAGAGCAGTTTACTTCAATCTTTCTTATTAGTTCAATTCAATTTGCAATCACATAACCATTGACTGCAAATGCTGATAGAACATAAATAAATCGACAGAAGGCAAGCCAAGACAAGAGACACAAGAATTCTTATAATTCTCCTTATTTAGCAGAGAGAGAAAATATCTTTTACAACAAACAACAGGATGCCCTAGTCAGCAAAGTCTTCGCTGGTCAAACCAACAATTCAACCTCCAAATAGGTTCGGTCAAACTTGACCTTCCTTCAAAGTCAAACACAACCCAAAACAATCCACAATTTTGGTCAACACGGAAGTTAAAGTCTGCAGTCAAAACAATAGTCAACGCTGCGGTCAAAGTCAACATTTGACCTTGTTTTATGCCTCTAGCTGTGGCCTCTTCAAATAAGATTTCTGAGCTAAAAAACTTAGTCAAATGATGAGAGTTGACCCAAAGTCAACGCTGTCCAGAAAAGCCCTAAACCAGTCAGAAAATTGTAGCTTCTTGTTTCATACGTGTGGAGGAGAGAGAAACCTCTAAGGCTGTACGAACCAATCAGATGAGAGAGAGATGGGTGAGATGAATGAATGCTGAAATGAGCATCATGTCTCTCCTTTTCACATCCATGAATGTGGGTGTGTGACACAACTTTTGGGGCTTGTGATCCTACATTACAATTCTGGCTGACCTTGAAAAATTGCACGTGTGGAAAAATAAATTCAAAATTGATCTTTAGATCAATCTTGCACCTCTTCGAAAGAGGAATCCAACAAAAATACCATCTCCATCATATGAGCAGTGCAACATGGAGTTTGCCCTAGTTTCCAAATTTAACACTCCCTCTCAACTAGGGAGAACTCCACTTGCCCATCCATCTGTCCACCTGTGCAATCCTGTCATCCAGTATCATCATGTACTATCATATATCATCATGCAATCTTATGTCATCCTGTTGTCTCTGCTTTGTTGGCTCTACTCTGCTATATAAGAAATAATAAGAAAATATCATCGAGAGTGAGTCACAAAGACCTTACCTGTCTCCACTAACCCAAAGTCAGTTTAGAGGTAAAAACCTCAACCATCGAGAGTGATTCACAAAGACCTTGCCACTCTCCACTGACTCGAAGTCATTTTAGAGGTAAAAACCTCAACCAGACTTGATCCCAGATCAAGTTGTTGGACACATCCCATCCTAGACATAGAGAGTACGACAATACACGATGCATCCATCGGTAATGCTTTGGTCTCTATCCTCATTTTCCAACTCATTGGCCAGATGAGAGGTACTTCCCATGAGTCCCAGACAACATGGGTAGGATGCATGTGGGGCATATGTTAATTTTGGACAACTAGGTCCAAACTCCATGTTGTGATGCTCAGATGAAGATGCCAATATTTTTATTGGATTCCTCTTTCGGAGAGGTGCAAGATCGATCTAAAGATCATCTTGATCCGATGAACAGAACATTTATTTTGAATTTATTCCACTTATGTGCAAGGTCGGCCAGAATTGAAATGTAGGCTTGAAGCCCCAGTAGATATGTCACACACCCTCACTGATGGATATATATAGGTCAATGTTGGAGGTCATTTCATCCATCACATCATCACACATTCTCTCTCATCATCTGATTGGTTTGATCACCTTGGAGGCTCTTCTCTCACACGTGGGAAAACGCAGCAAAAGGATTTTCTGTTTTCGACCTAGGGTTTTCAGCACAGAGTTGACCAGTGTTGTCTTTGGTCAACACATGGTCAAACTGACCCAAATCTGTCCCAGAATTATGATTTCTGTAGTACGCATTTATTGGCACAGAAATTGAGGCTGGACGTTGACTTTGACCAGGCTGTGTTGACTTTTTGCTGCTGCTGTTTTGCGCTGATTGTTGACTGGGACAACGTTGACTTTCGTTGACTTTGGGTTGACTGATATAGCTGTCCAAGGGGGTTATGTGACACTTCTGTTGGCTGACCGTATTGAGACTTTGTTGGTTGAAGCATCCTGTTAACCGTCGTAACGCACCACAACACATATATTTTGCTGATCAAGTTAAGTGTAATTTTTGGCTTGTCTTCTGTCGATCTATTGGTATGTTCTATCAGCATTTAAATTTCTTGTTTATGTGATTGCTGTTTGATATTGGGGATAAAAGTAAAGTTGCATCAAGCATAGAACATCTACGAAAATTTACATGGAATCAAAGCTGAGGTGAAGACAAAGCCCAAGTTTGTAGCAATCACCGAAGAAGAGCATGGGTACCTCAAACTATAATGGCTTTAAACCTGATAACAAATTGACTGGGAAGGAAGACTTCCATGCCTGGAAGATGACTTTGGATCTTATGTTGGAAGACCAAGATGTCATGGACTATGTGCAGGGTAAAATCCAAGAGCCTCCATCCACTGCACCTGTTGCCACCAAGTCAAAGTATAAGAAGGGGGAAATTAAAGCAAAGCTGATGATCCGGGATTCAATTCACAAGAGTTTGGTAGCCTACATATCTGAGCTACACACATCCATGGAGATGTATGATAAGTTGGTCAACATGTTCAAGGCCAACAATGCAAATCACGTCCTTTTCTTCAAGAACCAACTGAAGAATCTGAAGAAAGGCAAGGATGAATCTGTTCAATCATATTTTCTAAAATTGATTGAGATCAGAAATAATCTTCTGGCCATTGGATAGACAATCGCTGATCGAGAAATGGTTCTCACCGCACTTGGAGGTCTCTCCTCCGAATGGCATGTATTCAATACTACCATTCTCAATAACAATGTGATACCTGATTTTGACGAAGTACTATCGAGATGTGTACAAGAAGAGACAAGGATGAAGGAATGTGAAAATAAAGGAAATGTTGCCTTCACTGCTCGTGCTAAGAAGAAGAACAATGGTGGTCCGAGGAACAAAGGAAGAGCAGGTGCCCAAGGAAAGAAAGGCAAATGTTACACATGTCACAAGACCGGCCACTATGCTAGATAATGCCCTTTCAAGAAGGATTCTCCTGATGATGATGATAACAACAACAACCGGAGGAATGGCAATCAAAGGAACAAAAGGTTCAAAGGGAAGAGGAAGGCTCCCTCTGGTGGAAATGGGCAACCTTTCAAAAAGTCGAGAAATTCCAGGTATGAGGATTCTAATGTTGTTCATTCTTGTATCTGCCCTCTCTGCTGCATCTCCACCCGACACTATGGATGTCTGGTTGATAGATAGTGGTGCCTCAAGGCACATCACTGGGTTCAAAGAAGCACTTTCTGATATGGTTGAGAAGGATGTTAATCTGAAAATTATCCTTGGAGATAATGCCACATATCCTGTGAAAGGGACAGGGACTGTGACCCTCCACTTGTCTCAAGGTCAAGTCCTCCGCTTGCAAGATGTACTATATGTACCTGATTTGAAAAAGAACCTTGTGTCTATTTCGGCCATGGAAGACAAAGGTTTCAATGTGGAATTCATTGATGGGAAAGTGCGAATCTGGAAGAAGAGTTTCAAGGAAGCTATCACGATTGGGTTTAGAGTTGATACACTCTACCAGGTTGGAGGAAGTCCACTGGGAGCAATGACATGTGATACTATCCGACAGACTAAACTATGGTGCCTGATGTTTGGACACCTTCACTACAAAGCCCTTCTCGAAGCAAGGAAGGTGGTGACGGGGATGCCCGAGTTCACAAATGATCATAAAGGTGTATGTCAGGGCTGTGCAGAAGGAAAGCATGCAAGGGGACCTTTCCCCTCAAGTGTCACAAAGACATCTGATGTCTTGCAACTGATACATTCTGATTTGTCTGGTATGCTTCCCGTGACATCCCTGGGAGGATGTTCTTATTATATGACGTTCATAGATGACTCCTCTCGCAAGACCTGGATATACTTCTTGAAGAAGAAGGATGAGGCTTTCATGTGGTTCCGTACCTTCAAAGCCTCGGTGGAAAATCTAACAAGGAAGAAGATCAAGATATTGAGGACCGATAATGGCATTGAATATGAGACGAACAAGTTCAAGAACTTTTGCAGAGAAGCTGGCATCAAGAGGGAGACCACAACTGTTTATTCTCCTGAGCAAATGGCGTTGCTGAAAGAAAGAACAAGACCATTGTGGAAGCTGCCCGTGCCATGCTATGTGACCAAGGTCTTCCGAAGTTTTTGTGGGGAGAAGCTGCAAACACTGCTGTGTACATACAAAACCGATGCCCGCATTCCGCTCTGCACTCCAAAACTCCCGAAGAGGTTTTCTCTAGTAAGAAACCTGACATCTCACATTTTAGAGTTTTTGGATGTCCTGTTTATTTTCATGTACCGAAGGAGAATAGGAGCAAGCTGGATGCTTCTGGAAAGAAGGGAATGTTTGTGGGCTATAGCGAAACTTCGAAGGCCTATAGAGTCTATGTGCCTGGTCAAAGGGAAGTGGAGATATGCCACGATGTTACCTTTGATGAAGATGTTTCCCTGAGGAAAGTAATCAATCTTCCGAGATCTGAGGAAGATCATGAAGCAAGGCCTGGAAATCAAGAAGAACCGAAGGATGAGATGATGCCCAATGTTGAAGGACCGATGGATCCTATTGATCTGCCCCCTTCAATGAGGAAAAGACCATCATGGCCCAGGGACACTCTCGTGGATGCCGAGAATCATAAGGCCCCAAGGGGGACATTCCGTGAAAGCAAGAAGTCGAATAGATACCAAGGGTATCTAGAAGCCATGAGTACAATCGTACAATCTGAGCCTGGATCCTTTGAAGAAGCCGTAAAGCATCAAGTCTAGAAGGATGCTATGCATGAAGAATATGAGTCCATTATGAAGAATGATGTTTGGGATGTGGTTCCAAGACTGGAGGACAAAGCAGTTGTCACCTCGAAATGGCTCTATAAGATCAAGCATGGATCTGATGGTAGTGCTGAAAAGTTCAAGGCAAGATTCGTTGCTCGTGGCTTCTCTCAAAAGGAAGGTGTAGACTATGATGACATATTTGCACCTGTGGCCCGATATACCACCATCCGATCTATCATAGCCCTTGTTGCTACACAAGGATGGAATCTTCATCAGATGGATGTGAAGACCGCATTTCTGCATGGTGCGATAAAGGAAGAGCTGTATGTGGAGCAACCTCTGGGGTTCGAAGTCTAGGATTGGGACACCCATATTTGCAGGTTGAAGAAAGCCCTCTATGGGTTGAAGCAAGCACCCAGAGCTTGGTACGAGAGGATAGATAGCTACCTGATGAAGTTGGGCTTCACTCGTAGTAATGCTAATCCGTAACTTTACTTCAAGGTTGATAGGGAAAAGCCTCTGATTCTGGTGTTCTAGGTGGACGACCTCTTCCTAACAGGTGTTGACCCTCTCATTCATCAGTGTAAGAGGGAGCTCGCTGCTGAGTTCGAGATGAAGGACCTAGGACAGATGCATTACTTCCTAGGCCTGGAGGTCTGGTAGAGACCTGGCGAAATTTTCCTTTCTCAAGGAAAATATGTTGTGAAGCTTCTGGAAAGATTTGGAATGGTGGACTGTAAGTCCGTGTCGACACCGATGGAGCTCAATTTTAAGAAGTTGAGTGGCAGCACTGCTGGGCCCGTGCTAGCAAATTCTACTGAGTATCGTTAACTCGTAGGGGCCCTGATGTTCTTTGTGAACACCCGTCCGGACGTATGTTTTGCAGTGAACACTTTGAGTCAACATATGGTTGAACCTCATCACATTCACTGGGTTGGTGCCAAGGATCTGTTGAGATATCTTCGGGGCACAATAAACCATGGGCTGAGATACACTGCGGGAGCGTGACACTCCATGGATGTACTGATGTCGATTGGGCTGGCAGTGTGGTGGATCGCAAGAGCACCTCTGGATGTTGCTTCACACTTGGTTCTGCTTCGATATCTTGGATGAGCAGGAAGCAGAAGTTGGTGCCTTTGAGCACCGTGGAGGCCGAATACATTGCAGCGAGTATGGCCTGTTGTGAAGCAGTTTGGTTGCGAAAGCTCTACAGTGAGCTGTTCGGGGCATGTGCTAGATACCACTGTGATACTCTGTGATAACTAGAGTGGGATTCGGTTGTCCGAGAATCCTGTGTTCCACGATTGATCCAAGCATATTGATATCAGGTACCACTTTATCCGGGATATGGTACAACGAGGTGCTGTAAGGCTTGATCATATAGGAACTGATGAGGAGGTTGCAGATATTCTCACATAGCCTTTGGGGAAGGTCAAATTCCTAAACTTCCATGAGAATCTTGGAATCATGGAACGACCCTATGCTGAGGGTCCTATTGGACAATGAGCTCTGGGAGGGTTTGGGGATAGCTTCTCGGAGCTATAAGCAACCACAGGGCTAGGCTTGCCGAACCTTGTTGGTGTGCTTCTGCCCCACCGTTATGATGTTGAGTTGGTTCACCTCTCATGATCTGTGCCCCATATGCATCCTACCCATTGAGTCCCAGACTCATGGGAAGTACCTCTCATTTGGCCAGTGAAGTGGGAAAAGCTAGAGACCAATAGCAAAGACCGATGGACGCATCTGAGATTTCCGTATTCTCTATGTCTAGGATGGCACGTGTCCAACCACTTGATCTGGGATCAAGTCTATTGAGGTTTCGGATCTCCAACTGATTTCGGGTCAGGTAAACCAACTTCGTGTTGGTATGTGACTCTTTTGAGTCCTATAGAGGTTTTGAACCTCTGGAATGAATTTGTCAACCGAGAATGATGTCTTTGTGACTGACCCTCTTTTGTTCTGAAATAAAGAAGCCAACAAAACAAGTTACGGCGGGATGATGCATGATGTTTGGATGGCATATGTGGATGGAGTTCTCCCTAGTTGAGAGGGAGTGTTAATTTTGGACAACTAGATCCAAACACCATGTTGTGATGCTCAAATGAAGATGGCAATATTTTTATTGGATTCCTCTTTCGGAGAGGTGCAAGATCGATCTAAAGATCATCTTGATCCGATGAGCAGAACATTTATTTTGAATTTATTTCACTTATGTGCAAGGTCGGCCAAAATTGAAATGTACGCTTGAAGCCCCAACAGATATGTCACACACCCTCACTGATGGATATATTTAGGTCAACGTTGGAGGTCATTTCATCCATCACATCATCACACATTCTCTCTCATCATCTGATTGGTTCGATCACCTTGGAGGCTCTTCTTCTCTCACATTTGGGAAAATGCAACAAAAGGATTTTCTGTTTTCGACCTAGGGTTTTCAGCGTAGAGTTGACCAGCATTGACTTTGGTCAACACATGGTCAAATTGACCCAAATCTGTCCCAGAATTCCGATTTCTGCAGTTTGCATTTATTGGCACAGAAATTGAAGCTGGACATTGACTTTGATCAGGCTGCGTTGACTTTTTGCTGTGGTTGTTTTGTGTTGACTGTTCACTGGGACAACTTTGACTTTTGTTGACTGATATAGTTGTCTGAGAGGGTTGTGTGACACTTCTAGCTGGCTGATTATATTGAGACTTTACTGGTTGAAGCATCTTGTTAATCGCCGTAACGCACCACAACACAAATATTTTGCTGATCAAGTTAAGTGTACATTGACTTTGATCAGGCTGCGTTGACTTTTTGCTGTGGTTGTTTTGTGTTGACTGTTTACTGGGACAACTTTGACTTTTGTTGACTTTGGGTTGACTGATATAGTTGTCTGAGAGGGTTGTGTGACACTTCTAGCTAGCTGATTATATTGAGACTTTACTGGTTGAAGCATCTTGTTAATCGCCGTAACGCACCACAACACAAATATTTTGCTGATCAAGTTAAGTGTAATTTTTGGCTTGTCTTCTGTCGATCTATTGGTATGTTCTTTTAGCATTTAACTTTCTTGTTTATGTGATCGCTGTTTGATATTGGGGATAAAAGTAAAGTTGCATAAGCATAGAACATCAGCGAAAATTTACAGCATAGATCAAGGAGAGGGTGACCCAACTCAATAGCATAGCGGTAGGGAAAGAGCACACCAAAAAGGTAAGGTGAACCTAGCCCTGTGGTTGGTTATAGCTCCAAGTAGCTATCCCCAAGCCCCCGGGAGCTGCCAGAGCTCATAGTACAACTCAAGCAGAACCCTCACAATAGGGTCTGTCTACGATACCAAGCTTCTCACGGAAGGTTAAGAATTCGACCTGCTCATCAGTCCCAATGTGATGGAGCCTTACAATGCCTTGCTGTACCATGTCTCGGACGAAGTGGTGCCTAACATCAATATGCTTGGATTGGTTGTGGAGCACGAGATTTTGAAAAAGATGAATCCCACTTTGGTTGTCACAAAGGATCACAGTGGTATCCATAACATGCCCCAACAACTCATTGAAGAGGTTTCTCAACCAAACAACTTCACAACAAACCATACTTGCTGCAATGTATTCGGCCTCGGCAGTGCTCAAAGCAACCGATTTCTGCTTCCTGCTCATCCAGGAGATCGAAGTAGAACCTAGGGTGAAGCAACATCCAGATGTGCTTTTACGATCCACCACACTGCCTGCCCAATCGGCATCGGTATATCCATGGAGCCTCATACTCTTGGTAGTGTATCTCAGCCCATGGTTGATTGTGCCCCAGAGATATCTTAGGAGATTCTTGGCACCAATTCAGTGAATGTGATTAGGCTCGACCATGTATTGACTCAACGTGTTCACTGCAAAACATATGTCCGGACGTGAGTTCACTAAGAACATCAAGGCCTCTATGAGTTAACGATATTCGGTGGGATTTCCCAACTCGGGCCCAACAACACTTCCACACAACTTCTTAAAGTTGAGTTCCATTGGAGTAGTCATGGACTTGCAGTCCACCATCCCAAATCTTTCCAGCAACTTCACAACATATTTTCCTTTAGAAAGGAAAATCTCACTTGGCTTTTGCCAGACTTCCAAGCCTAGGAAATAGTGCATCAGTCCTAGGTCCTTCATCTCGAACTCAGAAGCTAGCTCCCTCTTACATTGATGAATGAGAGTGTCAACACCTGTCAGAAAGAGATCGTCCACATAGAGAACCAGAATGAGAGGCTTGTCATTATCAACCTTACAATAAAGGTTTGGATTAGCATCTCTTCGAGTAAAGCCTAGCTTCATCAAGTAGTTATTGATCCTCTCATACCAAACCCTGGGGGCTTGCTCCAACCCATAGAGGGATTTCTTCAACCTGCATACGTGTGTGTGTCTCTCTCGAACTTCGAACCCCAGAGGTTGTTCCACATAGATCTCTTCCTTGATTGAGCCATGTAAGAAGGCAGTCTTCACATCCATCTGATGTAGACTCCATTTTTGCGATGCAGCAAGGGCAATGATTGATCGGATGGTGGTGTAGCGGGCAATAGGTGCAAATATTTCATCATAATCTATGGCTTCCTTTTGAGAGGCGCCTTAGGCAACAAATCTTTCCTTGAACTTTTCAGCACTTTCATCGGCTCCATGCTTGATCTTGTAGAGCCATTGGGAGGTGACAACAGATTTGTTCTTCGGTCTAGGGACCATATCCCAGACATCATTCTTCATGATTGACTCATATTCCTCGTGCATAATATCCTTCCAAACTTGATGCTTGATGGCTTCTTCAAATGTTCCAGGCTCAGATTGTACGATAGTGCTCATGGATGCTAGATACCCTTGGCACTTATTTGGCTTCTTACTTTCACGGAATGTTCCCCTTGGAGTAATATGTCTCTCGGCATCTTCAAGAGTGTCTCTAAGCCATGAGGGTCTCCTTTTAATTGAAGAAGGTGGATCTATAGGATCCATTGGACCTTCAACATCGGGCATCGGTTCAACCTTTGGTTCTTCCTGCCTTCCTGCCTTCTTCTTCTTCTTTGTCTTCCTTTGAGATAGGAAGATCTCTAACCTTCCTGAGGGCAACATTTTCGTCGAAGGTGACATCATGACCTATCTCCACTTCTTTTTGACCAGGCACATAGATTCTATATGCCTTTGAGGTTTCATTGTAGCCCACAAACATTCCCTTCTTTCCAGAAGCATCCAACTTGCTTCTCTTTTCTTTCGGCACATGAAAATATGCAGGACTTCCAAAAACTCTCAAATGAGAGACATCAGGCTTTTTACCAGAGAAGACTTCTTCGGTGGTTTTGGAGTCTAATACAGAATGTGGGCATCTATTTTGAACATACACAATGGTGTTGGCAACTTCTCCCCAAAGGAACCTCGGAAGTCCTTGGTCGTATAGCATGGCATGGGCAACTTCCAAAATGGTTCTATTCTTCCTTTTAGCAACACCACTTTGTTCAGGAGTATACACAGTAGTGGTCTCCCTCTTAATGCCAACTTCCCTGCAATAGTCATTGAATTCATTTGACTCATATTCGGTTCCATTATTGGTCCTCAAAATTTTTATCTTCTTCCCAGTTTGATTTTCAACCAAGGCCTTGAATGTGCGGAACCACTTGAATGCTTTGTCCTTTTTCTTCAAAAAATATATCCAAGTTTTGCGGGAGAAGTCATCTATAAAAGTGATATAATATAAGCATCCTCCCAAGGATGTTATAGGCAACATACCACAACTCATAATGAATCAAGTGTAAAATATCAGATGTCTTCGTGACACTTGAGGGGAATGGTCCCCTTGTATGCTTTCCTTTGGCACAACCCTGACATACACCTTCATGATCATCTTTGAAATCGGGCATACCTGTCACCACCTTCATTTCTTCGGGAAGGGCTTTTTAATGAAGGTGTGCAAACCTTCAGTGCCATTGCTCAGATTGAAGAGTTGTGTTGCATGTCATGGCCCCCAACAGACTTCCTCCAACTTCATAGAGTGTATCAACCCTAAAACCAAGAGTGAATGCTTCTTTGAAGTTCCTCTTCCAAATGTGTACCTTTCCATCGATGAATGCCACCTTGAATCCTTTGTCTTCCATTGTCGAGATAGACACTAGATTCTTCTTCAAGTCAGGTACATGCAACACATTTTGCAAATAGAGGACTCGACCTTGATTTAAATGAAGGGTCACAGTCCCTGTCCCGTTCACGGGATAGGTGGCATTGTCTCCAAGGATAATTTCCAAATTAGTATCCTTTTCAATCAAATCAGAGAGGGCCTCTTTATATCCAGTGAAGTGCCTTGAGGCACCACTATCAATCAACCAGTTATCCAGGGTGTCGGAAGGAGATGCAGCAGAGAGGGCAGATATAAGAATATATTCATTTCTCTTATTATCAACAACATTGGATTCATCATAACTGGAGTTCCTTGACCTCTTGAAAGATTGACCATTTCCATTTCTATTTCGATTAGAGGGAGCCTCCCTTTCCTTTGAACCTGATGTTCCTTTGATCATTCCTCCTGAAGTTGTTGTTGTTGTAGTCATCATCTTGGGGAGAGTCCCTTTTATTAGGGCACTCTCTGGCATAGTTACCAAACTTGTTACAAACATCTTCCCTTCCTTCCTTTGGGACCCGCTCTTCTGTGATTTTGATTTCTCGAACCAACATTGTACCTCTTCTTTGCATGAGCGGTGAAGGAAGTAGGGTCACTTCCATTCCCATTTGAGTGATGCTCTGTCTCCATCATCCTTGTCTCCTCTTGAGTGCATCTCGTCAACAATTCATCAAAATAAGAAAGTATATTATTATTGAGAATAGTAGTATTAAATACATACCATGGCCGGGGAAGTCCTCCAATAGCTAAGAGATCATTCTTGATTTCGGTGATCCTCATGAAGTAGGACTGGATGGACTCTTCCTTGTCCATTTTGATGTTCTTCAAAAAGAGAATTTGATTAGCATTGCTTGCCTTGAACATGCTAACCAACTTATCATACATCTCCTTAGATGTGCCCAGCTCGGAGATATAAGCAACCAAGTGCTTATGAATAGAATCCCTGATGATCTTCTTCGCCTTGTTTTCCCCTTTCTTGTACTTTGTTTTAGTGGCATACAATGCATTAGATGAAGGCTCGGTGATCTTTCCTTGCACATAATCCATAACATCTTGATCCTCCAATGTAAGATCGAAGGACATTTTCCAAGCATGGTAATTAGACTTATCATTCAACTTGTCATCAATTTTGAAGAATGAGGAAATCATTGTCCCTGGTCCTTGTCTATTCAACTTTGGTGATTGCTCCTCTCACTCTTGCTTGGGCTTTGTCTTCACCTTAGCTCTGATACCATGTTAATTTTAGTTAGCCATGGTATGTTTTATGTTTAGAGGAGTTTATGTCAATCTTTCTTATTAGCCCAATTCAATTTGAAATCACATAACCATTGACAGTAAATGTTGATAGAACATAAATAAATCGACAAAAGACAAGACAAGACAAGAGACACAAGAATTCTTATAATTCTTGTTATTCAGCAGAGAGAGAGAAATATCTTTTACATCAGTCAACAGGATGCCCTAGCCAGCAAAGTCTTCGCTGGTCAAACCAACAATTCAGCCTCCAAATAGGCTCGGCCAAACTCAGTCAAACTCGGCCTTCCTTCAAAGTCAAACATAGCCCAAAATAGTCCACAATTATGGTCAACGCATAAGTCAAAGTCTGCGGTCAAAACGACAGTCAACGCTGCGGTCAATGCTGTGTTCAGCTATGGTCAAAGTCAACATTTGACCTCGGTTTTGTGCCTCCAGCTGCGGCCTCTTCAAATAGGATTTCTGAGCTAGAAAACACAGTGAAATGATGAGAGTTGACCCAAAGTCAACACTGGTCAATGCTATCCAGAAAAACCCTAAACCAGTCTGAAAATTGTAGCTTCTTGTTTCACATGTGTGGAGGAGAGAGAAGCCTCTAAGGTTGTATGAACCAATCAGATGAGAGAGAGATGTGTGAGATGAATGAATGATGAAATGAGCATCATGTCTCTCCTTTTCATATCCATGATTGTGGGTGTGTGACACAACTTTTGGGGCTTGTCAGCCTACATTAAAATTCTGGCCGACCTTGACAAATTGCACATGTGTGAAAAAATAAATTGAAAATACAACTTCTACTCATCCAAACAAGATGATCTTTAGATCAATCTTGACCCTCTTTGAAAGAGGAATCCAACAAAAATATCATATCCATCATATGAGTAGTGCAACATGGAGTTTGGCCCTAGTTACCAAATTTAACAACAAATGATTTTGATAAAGCAATGATTCTTCAACAATATATTGAATCCAACAATACAATAGTAAATTGTTCAACAATAACCATGCAATACGTAATTCAAACAACTTTGATATAACAATTATGAGTTGAGAATCAAAGAGCGATGGTTGGGGTTGCGATGAGAGCTGCCACAGGGAATCAGATCAACCTCACTTCGCTGGGCGGATCGTATGGCCTCCAAGGGTGCTGCAGATATGTGCCGAGCACGATTTTGCTTAGTTTTGGCGCGATCTTTGATCTGAGGCCGATACCCTTCCCACAAATCACCACAGGAGAAACGATGCATAGATCGAAAGAAGAGCCGCTGGGTGCTGTAGAGGGTTATCCCCCTTTCGTTGTTACAGTAAAGGTATTGAGCAGATCGGGCGGAGGGCCACTAGACGAGTCAAAGGTTTATTTCCCCGGTGGGACCTCCACAGAAGATCTGTGGTTAAAGCTACGAGAGCAGGTTTTTTTCAGCTTGCTGAGGGAACAAAGCCGTTGAGATAGCAGATCCAACCCAGATCTGCGGTTCGTGCCGTGCTACCCAATGGATTTGCATGTCATCTTTACAGATTGAGAGAAATTGGTGGATCGTTTCGTGCTTACATAGTCATCTATCCCACACCTTGCGGATCTGTCCTCTTGCGGAGATCTGGACATTGAAGCGACTGCCTATCAAAAGCTTATAGATTAGGGAGTTGAAGTTCAGAAGTCTTTTCTAGTTTTCATTAAAATTCCATCCGGTAAATCAATTCTCTTACGGGGTCGGGCTACAGAAAGTATTAAACATTTGAAGCAAAATATACTACATATCCTGGGTATTCCGACGCTCTCACAAAGCTTGATCTGCAGAGGCAAACTAATGCAGGATGACCTGTGAATACAAGATTATAATATAGCTCGGTCATCCACCATCATCTTAAATTTGAGACAACAAGGAGGCTCTTCTGGACCGTACAAATCAAAGGGTGCAGGGAGTACATTTGGATCTAGCCTTCCAAAAGGAAAAAACTGAATCAAGGTCAAGTTAGTGAAGGTCCCTCTTTCAAAGACATTCTAAAAGGGAAGGCGGCTGCTTCAACCACACCAGATCAAACACACAACATCCCCAATCCCTATATAGTGGAGCAGCTGAATCACACCCCAACACTAACTATTGATCTAGCAGAAACAAATGATCTGCGTACAATTTATGAAGCCCAAGCTGTTATATGCAGATTCAACAGTTTTTGACCAAAGCCAATGGATCTATTTCACTGAATCTTCACAACATGGACAATAAATTGTGAGGTTCACCTTTGCTCCAAAGCTAAGTTGCACGAAATGGGGAAACACGATATATATATATATATATATATATATATATGTGTTATAATTTAAATTTATATTAGAATTCTGGACATTTAAGAAATGTTATATGAAATCATAAAACATACATGATAAATTCAAAGCATAAACTATTACAAGTTACAAGACATTTACTCATGAATGGTAACAGACACATAATAAAAATAACGATATCGAAATTCCAAAACCAACCTTTATTATATATCAAAATCTCAAAATCAGCCTTTATTATATATATGAGGTTGCAAGTACAATAAAGACTATGAGGCTGCAAGTACAATAAATACTATGATCATGTCAAGTCAAGGTTATGTTTGAGTGATTGGTACATTTTTAGTAGGGTCATGATAGAGGAGTTTGACAACCATTGTCACTAACATCAAGGTACATAGAGGGATTGGTGCTCTTGATTAAATGTGAGTTCCATACCCTAACACATGACAGAATTCAGTGGAAACATTGCAATCTCCCAATCCTGAAATCCTGAAAAACTGATAAGTCTGCTGGATTTTGAATGAGATCTAAAATTGAACTTTCTCCATATGAAATCCAATGAGGTCGGAACCACTCTCAAACATCCTGAGTCATTTCATGGTAATGTTAAAAATTTAAGTAAAATGATGAATTAATCTTCATTTTCATCCTTTTACTTTAAGAATTTAACATTACCATGAATCACATATAAATACTAGGGCCATAGGCTTGATCATTAGAAGCGAGAGTCTTTTTATAAGTTGAGAGAGCCATCTAGATGCATCCAAAAGACACTTTCCACAATTAAAAAAATTATAAAACACACGAGCCCCAAAAAAAGCAAAAAAAAGAAGTTAAAACGACGAAAACGCGCCTGTACAGCCTGGAAATGTGTTTTTGTCCGTACTGGGCATGTTTCCCCCACAAGAAACGACCCAGTACAGACGGAAACGTGTTTCCAGGCTATATGGTATGGAGAAATGCGTTTCCGTTTCGTTTCAGGGCGAAAACGGACCCCTACCCTACGTTTCCTGCAACTTAGCTCCAAAGGTTTTTCATAGTAAAGTTTGCATCATTGGAGGAACGAGAATATATTCTGCAAGAAGGACCATGGTTTTGGGGATCTACGGGACTTTTTGTTACCCCATGGTTCCCAGAATTTTATGCTAATACAATGGTAGTATCAAGAATGCCGGTGTGGGTTAGGCTGCATAATATTCCCTTACATTTTTGGCATCATAAAGTACTAGAAGGCATATGGAACCTTTTAGGGCGATATATAAAGACATATACATAGAATTGAAGAACGCATCTACACTTTCGCCAGAATATGTGTGGAGGTGGACCTCAGCAAAGGACTGTCGTATCGCATCCTCTTGACACACAACAAGCAAAGCTAGACACAATTCCTAGCTTTTGAGAACACGACCTTTAGATGTCGTTTATATCGACAGACATGACATCTACAAAATACGTGTCTCGATGCCAAGAGAGAGTCACGAAGGAAGAAGAAGTTAGGAAAGCATCCCAAAGGATGGCAATTCCCACCCCCTGAAGACGAAGAGGATGAAGAACAAATGGGTCCCCTTCCCAATGGAGAAATCCAGAATCCACAAGAAAGTGTAGAAAAGGAGGAAGCAAATCGTGAAGCTTCAGAAATCCCAGTACCCACAGCGCAGCTGGAGGGGATTCCTGAAGCTAAGGAATTGGGTCGTATCAAATGTCACCATCTATCTGAAAGCTCAGACTCAGATAAGGAAAATCCAAGAATGGAAGAAGTAAACCAACTAGCCCTTGTAACAACCACTCCATCTCAAGGAGAATGGAGGAAAGTAGAAAAGAAGAAATGGAGAAAAGGGTAAGCTGTTTTATCTTCTTATTAAAGTCTTTTCTTTGTTTTTTTATCACCAATCTTGGACTGGCTTAATGCAATGCTTTGCAAGCATCTACAACATGTAATTTTGTTTTCATTAATAAAATTACGATTTTTCCTGGGGAAAAACAGTTATGAGCCACACTTAATATCTACAGACCATAGAATTCGATTTTAACAAGTTGATTACCCTAACCAGAGATCACAACTACAAAAGTTCATGGGAATTTTGCTGTGTTAGTTTCGGGCTCCCTTTTGTTCAAGAGGTTACAACCCCTACCTTCCTCTGATTTCAGAAACACTTCAGATTTTGGTCCTCCTACTGCTACAGGAAGGGATTCGGGCTGCAGAGAGATACTCCTCGCAATACTGAGAAGAGAGCGTGATGACTGAGAGATATGCGAACTTGTTCTACCCACCAAATTAGGATCTGAGTGTACTTCAAAACCTGAGAATGCGTCCCTTGATCATTCCGTCTCTAAATTTGCTTCAAGATTCTCGGACTGCTCCAGGCACCCTACTACGCTTAGCGGAGCTTGGACTCGTTTTTTTTCCTCCTTCACAATTTCATATGATTGTAGGGTGATAATTTCGCCATAAATATTTATGTGCTGGCTTCCGTTGAATATGTTGTGCTCCTTCACCGCTACAACAGATGACCGGGCCCACCGGAAAAGCCTTGTTGACTGTCTCGCATCCCTAACGAAAGTCTGTTTGTAAACAGAGCTGGTGTAAATCCTTTAGTGCATGACGGGACGAGACTCTCATATGGAACTTTAACCGACTACTTGGCTTTTTCTGAACTTTGTCACGTAGATGTCTCCTAATGCTGCTCAAACTGGTTAATCAAAGCTTCCTTTCCACAACAGATCCCGACTTAGATTAGGATAACTTGCTGCTGCCCTGTTCTAGAATGAATTCGTATAGTCTCAGCTCATCCCTCAGAGGATTGATACCAAAAACTAGTTGCTCTTTAGACTGTAAACCCTTGTTGCTAGAACAATTACAAGTGACAGATTGGGACTGAAAAGCCTCACTGCCTCCTCATGTTGATTTTCTTAGTGCATTCAGGGTTAGCACAATATATTTGAAATTCTGATAATTACTTTTGATGTAAATCTTCTTTTAACTTATTCCAATATATCATTCAACAATTATACTTAAGAAATTCAACTATAACAATGGAACAATAGAGATCACAATGCACAAAAGAGAGACAAGATTTACCCTGGGAAAACCCACAAAGGAGAAAAACCATCAACCCTTTTCAATAGAGAAATTCTTCCTGTTCAATGAGAGACACACTTAAACCTATGGTCAAACCTAGTCTTCCCCTCCAAGTGAAGCCTTCCAATCTAATCTAGCAATTCGCTTTACTGATCTGCCCAAAAATTCGGCCTTCTTAAAAACTCAAAATTTCTGCAACTTCTTCAAAAAATCGTGTTAAAATTGGCAACTAGGGCCAAACTCCACCTCGGACTGCTCATATGATGGAGATGATATTTTTGTTGAATTCCTCTTTTCCAGAGGTGCAATATTGATCTAAAGATCTTGTTTGGATGAGTAGAAGTGAGATTTTGAATTTATTCTCTCACACATGTGCAAATTGTCAAGGTCGGCTAGAAGTCTAATGTAGGCTCATAAGCCCCAATGGATGTGTCTCCACCCTCAACGCATGGTATAAATAAGAGAGAGCTATTCCTCATTTTGGACATCATCATCTCATTACATATCTCTCTCACACCTCTCCTCATTGGTTCGTACAACACTTGGAGCTTCTCTCTCTTCTTCACACGTGTGGCAAAGTGATTGGGCAAGTCTGCAATTTTTGGATCTGTTTTAGGGCTATTTTGCAAAGCGTTGACCGACGTTGACTTTGGGTCAAACTCACTCTATTTGTTGCATTTTTGAGGCTGGAATTTCGATCTCCCTAGGCCGCATTCATTGGCACAAAAATCAAGGATTTCTTAGCACTTTGACTAGCATTGACCACAACGTTGACTTTCATGTTGACCGAGTTTGATTGGATTTTTCGGATCTGTTTTGGGCTGATATGGACTACTGCTAGAGTCCGCATTGACTGGGGTTGACCAAGCTGATTTGGAGGTGTCTTCTTGCTGGTTTGACCAATTTTGACTTTTTGGTTAGGGCATCCTGTTGACTGTTGTTTGACTGAAATTTTGGGCAAGTGAATTTTTTACATTGTACTCTCTCTTTGTGCCGAACTTTTGAAGAATAATAAGAAGATTTGATCAAAGGGTTTTCCCTGCATTGGGGTTTTTCCCTGGCATCTTCCAAATTTTGTGTCCTCTTGTCTTGGCTTGTGTTCTACTTATTGTTAATGTTTTATCAACATTTACTGTCAATGTTAATGTGATTTCTAATCTGGAAATTGATATTGGGCTAACAAGAAAAGATTGAAGTAAATTGCTCTAAAGCATAGAACATACCATTGTTAACTAAAATTAACATGGTATCAGAGCCCGTGTTAAGACAAAACCCAAGCAAGAGTGAGAAGAGCAATCATTGAGATTTGTTAGACAAGGACAAGGGTCAATGGATTCCTCATCTTACCTCAAATCTGATGACAAGCTCAATGATAAGTCTGATTATCATGCAATGAAAATGTTCTTGGACTTGACTTTGGAGGAGCATGATGCTATGGACTATGTGCAAGGAAAGATTGTTGAGCCTCCTTCAAATGCACCAGCTGCCACTAAGACAAAGTATAAGAAAGGAGAGGTCAAAACTAAGAAGATCACCAGGGATTCTATTCACAAGCATTTGATTTCTTACATCTTCAAGCTGGGCACATCTAAGGAGATGTATGACAAGTTGGTTAGCATGTTCAGGGTTAGCAACGCAAATCAAATCCTCTTTCTCAAGAACAAGTTGAAGGACATCAGGATGGATAGAGGAGAATCCATCCACTCCTATTTCATGAGTATTATTGAAATAAAAGATGATCTTCTATCTATTGGAGAGGTTATTGCCGACTGGGATCTCACTCTTATTTCCCTTGGAGGTCTTCCTCGAGCATGTTATGTATTCAACACCACTATTCTCAATAATGTTAGGGTTCCAAATTTTGATGAATTGTTGACTAGATGCACTCAAGAGGAGAGAAGAATGATGGAGAGAGATATGCCTTAAAATAGGAATGAGCCTACTGCATTCTCTGCTCAAGCTAAAAGAAAATACAATGTTGGTCCAAGAAATCAAGGGCAAGGAAGATCAGGATCCAAAGAAGGAACGAAGGGTAGATGTTTCAATTGTAACAAGTTTAGCAACTATGCTAGAGAGTGTCCCAATAAAAGGGATACACCATGAGATGATGATTACAACAACACTTTCAAGGGAAATGGAAATCAAAGGAACAACGGGTTCAACAACAAAGGAAAGAGAGGCTCCCGCTACACGAAATGGAAATGGTCAACCTTCCAAGAGATCGAGAAATTCCAGGTATGATGAATCTAATGTTGTAGATAACAAGCAAAACAAATTTCTCTGTAATATCCCGAAGGGAAATAAACAGTAATATAAAGCACACAAACAAGGTACACAACAACTAGAGACAAACCACGAGACAAAATACACAATATGGAGAACACTGAGCCATTTTATTAATACTGAGAAATAAGGAAAGTACAAAAGTGATAAGAATGATGGCACCTCGGCTTGCTCAAGACAAGTGTAGAAATACTCTTAGAACAATGTGTGGAATGGCTGGTCCCTCTATGAACTGCGTAATCTCCAAGTTGTTGGAAAATGCTGCCATGCTGCTGCAACTGCTGGAATGAAATGAGTCTTTGGGGTTGCTCCCCAACTCGGAAAATGTTGAAACTCTGGGAACGGCCTCCTCTCCCAATACCCAGAAAAGCCCAGAGAGCTTTTCAAGACTCGCTGACCCTGGAAAATACCCCCTTTGAGGCACTACGCTATCCCTCAAGGGAAAACGCTGGCCCTGAAGGCAACACTGCAAAATATGGCCTCTCCCTCTGCAAAATGTCTCCAATAGGCAAGGGCTGATCCCTGCTCTAATCCTCCGGTCTGAATCCACCCAAATAACCTCAAAACCTCCCCCAATTGGAACTGCATCCTCTCTCTGCAAGACTGCGCTGTCCCTCTAAGGAATGCTCCTTAATGACTGAAGCTCTGATCTCCCCCTGCAAAATATGGTAGGACTCCTCACCCGAGCAACCACTCGAAGTCTCTCGGGGCTGAGGTTGGGATCTCCGCACGGAGACACCCGGTGTACTGCATAGTACGTGTAGACTAGCTAAACAGCAAGCGTGCTCAATGTCTAGAGACAATCTCCAAAATGCATAATCATCAATGAGAGAAATGAGGTAGCCTCCCCTCTATTTATCTTTGGTGAGCCTCCCTCTCTCCTTGGCCCCACCATGCTTACGCTGCCTCTCTTTAGCCCACGCTGCCAACTCATCTGTGTTGGCTAGGCCCATGCTGTCTAAGTGTGTCACCCCCCTTCGTTGTCACTTGGCCCCCTTGGCCCCACCTTGACCACAACGTTATGTCTCCTAGGTGACTTTAGGGAGTGCATTTTATCCTAAGTGAGTCACATTCCCCTTTTACTCACTTTATTTATATTTTAACTATATAAGGCAAAATTAATCAAAATTAATATTTCCAATTAGCTATCGCTAATTGGGAATATTACAGTCTCCCCCGGCAAAATGTTGCTTGTCCTCAAGCAACTGTAATGATGGATGTTGTAAGATCTGCTCACTCTCCCATGTGGCATCCTCATCCGGCAAATTCCTCCAACTCACTAGGAACTCACGGACTGTCCTGCTCCGCAGCTGTCTCTCCCTGGTGTCAATAATGGCCTCCGGTTGTAACACCAAGTGCCCCTCATCGTCTGTAGGTGGAAGCTCCTTTGTTACCGTCACCTGCCAACCCAGTGCCTTTTTCAGGCATGATAAGTGAAAGATATTATGAATCTTGCTGCCTTGAGGTAGCTCCAACTCATAAGCAATCTGTCCTACTCTGCATATCACCCTGTATGGACCGTAGAAGCGTGGCTTGAGCTTCTCAACCCCTTTCTGCTTCAGTGTGGACTGTCAGTATGGCTGTAAGCGTAGGTAGACCAAATCCCCTACCTCAAAATGCCTCTCTACCCGACCCCTGTCTGCATACAACTTCTGCTAGTTCTGTGCTGTAGCCATGTTGTCCTTAAGAGCTCAAAGAATGTCCTGACTCTCCTGGATCCAATCCTTGGCTCTAGGAGCCTTGCTGGCACCAAACATCACGTCAACAAAAGAAAGAGCATGATATCCATATAATGCATAAAATGGAGACATACCGATAGACATGTGATGAGTGTTGTTGTAACAGTACTCCCCTAAGTGCAGCCACTTCAACCAAGCCCTCTGCTGCCCACTGACATAGTTGTGCAAGTAGCCCTCCAGCCACTTGTTCACTATTTCAGTCTGTTCGTCTGTCTGAGGATGGTAGCTAGTGCTCGGTGTCAACTCTGTGCCCACCAAGTGGAAGAGCTCCTGCCAAAATCCGCCCATGAAGCGGCTGTCCCTGTCACTGACGATGGTCTTTGGGAGACCATGCAACCTGAAAATGTCCCAAAAGAATAGCTCTGCCACCTGTGCTGCTGTGTAATGTGCAGATATAGCAAAGAAGTGAGCATATTTTGTAAGTCGATCAACGACTACAAATATGCAGTCCTTGCCTTGCACCGTGGCAACCCTGTGATGAAGTCCATCGAGATGCTCTCCCATTTCCCTCCTGGTATGGGAAGAGGCTGCAATAAACCTGCCGGATGGTTCATCTCTCCCTTGTTGCGCTGGCAAACCTCACACTCCCTGACATGCTGGAGTACATCCCCCTTGAGGCCCTTCCACGAGAAACTCTCCTTGATGGCCCTGTAGGTCTTGGTAAACCCTTAATGGCCTGATAGTGGTGAATCGTGAGAAGCCTGCAATATCTTCTTCTTGAGCTGGGAGCCCTCAGTTAAGAAGATCCTGTCTCTGTAATAGATGATCTCATCCATCACCCTGTACCTGTCATCCGTCACCTGCCCATCCAAAATCTCACAGGCAAAACGGTCTTGGAGTACTCCACCAACAACCGAGCCCTCCAATCCGTGTCTAAACTCATCAGGGACAACGCTGTTGGTCTGCGTGAGAGTGCATCAACCACCACGTTGTTCTTCCCCTTGACATACTCGATGTCAAAATTGTAAGCTTGGATCTTACGGAACCACTTTTGCTGCCTCTCCTACAACTGCTTCTGCTCTAAGAAAAATCTGAGGTTGTTGTGGCCTGTCCTCACCCTGAACCTGTTGCCCACCAGGTATTGTCGGAATTTGGTCAATGCATGCATGATGGCCAACATCTCCTTGTCATATATGGCATACAACTGCTCATGTGGTAGGAGCTTTTGGCTCTCAAAATCAATGGGGTGGCCTCCCTGCATCAAAACCGCGGCTATCCCCACTCCCGACGCGTCACACTCCAAAACAAAGGGCTGCGTGAAGTCTGGCAATGCTAACACCGAACAGTTGCTCATCACCTCCTTGAGCCTGTCAAAAGCCCTCTGTGCTGTATCCGTCCAACTGAATGCCCCCTTTTTGGTCAGATCTGTAAGGGGTGCAGCAAGTTGGGAAAATCCCTTGCCGAATTTCCTGTAGTAGGTGCAGATACCCACAAACCCTCGAAGTTCCGTCACATTCTTCGGCTCTGGCCAATCCCTGATGGCCCTGATCTTCTCCTCGTGGACCCTCACTCCGTCCACTCCAATGATGTGCCCCAAATAGAGCATCTCTGTTAACCCGAACTCGCACTTGGAGAGCTTAGCATAAAACTGCTGCTCCTCCAAAATACGCAATACTGTCTCTATGTGCTAGAGATGCTCCTCCCATGTCCTGCTATATATCAATATGTCATCAAAGAACACCAGTGCACACTTCCTCAGATGGCTGCGGAAGATGTGGTTCATACATGACTAGAAGGTGGCCGGTGCATTGGTTAGCCCGAAGGGCATCACCAAAAACTCGAAATGGCCATAGTGACATGTGAAAGTGGTCTTGGGAATGTCCTGCTCCCTCATGTGGATTTGGTGGTACCCGGATCTCAAGTCAATCTTCGAGAAGAACTGCACTCCCCTCAACACATCCATCAGCTCGTCAATTCGTGGGAGAGGGTACCTGTTCTTCATTGTCTTTTTGTTCAGGTCCCTGTAGTCAATGCACATCCTCAATGTGCCGTCCTTCTTCTTCACCAGTACTACTGAAGAAGCGAAAGGACTAGTGCTAGGCCGAATGTGTCCAAGAGCTAGAAACTCATGGATAGCCTGCTCAATCTCGTCCCGATAGGCCTTGGGGTGCCTATAGGGTGTGGTGATGACAGCCTGTATGCCCTGCTCCAACTCGATAGTGTGCTCAAACCCCCGATTCGGTGGCTGTCCTGGTGGTATCTCCCCAAATAACATAGCATACCTATCAAGAAGGGTCTGCACCTCTGGGTGCACAGCCTGCCCTGTAGATCCTGCCTCTGAAGCACGCAGCTTTACTGCCCACTCTATATCTCCCTTCTGGAAGTCTACCTCCATCCGGTGAGCTGAGACTGTCTGAGGTGGATAAGTATGCATGCCCCGTATCTTCTCATGCTTCCCTGTCTTCTTATCATCCCACTCCATCTCCAAGGCCTCCCAGTCCGTGGTGACCTTTCCTAGAGTGATCAGCTACTGCACTCCCAATATCACGTTGGTGTCTGGAATGTTCACCACGAAGAAGTGGTCGGTCAGTGTGTAAGTGCCCATCGTCACTGCCAACGCTGGAACGTATCTGGCACACTGCATGGTCTGGTCCCCTGGAACCAACATTGAAAACTCGTCAAAACTCTCCGTCGGAATGCCTCTCCGCTCTACCAACTGTGCATCAATGAAGTTGTGGGTTGCCCCACTGTCTACTAGTACTGACACTCGCTGCCCTCGCACTGTACCTCGGACACGTAGTGTCAAATACTTGGGAACTCCTCGTAAGGCTGCAAGGGCTCCTCCAGTAGGTGTGAAAGATGCACCTCCTACTCCTGGTGGTGGAGGCGGCAGATGATCCTCTCTCTGCGCTGCATGGCTCCCCCCTGCACTTATGTCGTCGTACTCATCTTCTTCTCTACTGCTCTCAGAGAAGACCTCAATATAATGTGCCTTGCTCGCGGCACAACGGTGTCCTGGTGCCCATGGCTCCTGGCAAGTGAAACACAATCTCTTCCTCCTCAGATCCCTCCTGGTCTCATCATTTATCGGTCCTCTGCTCTGGTTCTCCTTTGGAGGCGGAACCCTCACGTCCTTCCCCTTCGGCTGGAAAGCCGTTCTCTGAGGGTAAGGCGCTCTGGTTTGGGGTAAAGCATCCTGTAAATCTCGGGTCCTGCCAACTGCATCATGAAGTGTGGCTAGCCTAGTGGACCGGATCAAACCCCGAAGAGGCTCTGCTAACCCGTCGATAAACATGTAGATCATCCGTGCTGCGGATAAATTTGGCACCATCACTGAGAGTCTCAGGAAATCTGAGATGTATGTGTCCGGGCTCTCGGTCTGCTTGAGCTTTGTCAGCTCAACAAAATGCTCCTCCGGATTCCTCCGATCAAACCTCTCTATCAACCTCCGAGTGAACTCGGCATAAGCTGTGACTGTCGAGTGCCGAGTGTAACCATCCCGTGAAACCACCAATCTTGGGCCTCGCCATCTGGATGCAGTGTTGCCACCTTGATGGCCTGTGTCTCCGCCATCTGGTTGAGCTGGAAATATATATCCAACTTCTCTACCCATGCCTTTGCCGAACTATTGATGCATATCTCCGTCCTGTGAATGTCTGTTCCCCCTGTGATGATGGCGGGGTCTACTGTCCCGCTTGAGCAAGACAAAATCGTGAAATGTGAGTGCATCTCTGAACTCTTGCCCATAGGCCTGGTACTCAGCAAAGTAATCACCCATGTGGGTTGGCTCTTGCTCTTGTTGTACTCCCACCCCTGTATCTGCTGCCAGAAAAGTGGGCATCGTAGAGCGTGGGGGTGTATGGGATGCCACATGCTGTGTTGCGTAGTGCCCCTGCACATGATGGGACGTACCCGATCCCTCTCCAATGTGGAAACCCCCTGGGGTTTCATGCTGTCTGGACTTCGCTGCTGTGAATCTTTGCCCCATCTCCTCTATCCGCCTAGACAGATCTTGTACTGACTTGATGAGTATGTCCACAAACTCCTTCGCGGTATATTTCTCCTCTACCATTGGTTCCTCCTGCTCTGCGTCCACTACTGGAGCGCAGTCACCCTCTCCGTAGGTGATTTTCAACCTACGCTCTCGGTCACGGCACTTCCTACCCTTGTAGCAAATATATGGCTTCTCTTCCGGTGTCATAGACAACTTGCTCCACAGGCTGAGCCAGGTCTATGAGCTCTGATACCACTGTAATATCCCGAAGGGAAATAAACAGTAATATAAAGCACACAAACAAGGTACACAACAACTAGAGACAAACCACGAGACAAAATACACAATATGGAGAACGCTAAGCCATTTTATTAATACTGAGAAATAAGGAAAGTACAAAGGTGATCAGAATGATGGCACCTCGACTTGCTCAAGGCAAGTGTAGAAATACTCTCAGAACAATGTGTGGAATGGATGGTCCCTCTATCAACTGCGTAATCTCCAAGCTGCTGGAAAAAGCTGCCATGTTGCTGCAACTACTAGAATGAAATGAGTCTTTGGGGCTGCTCCCCAACTCGGAAAATGCTGAAACTCTAGGAACGGCCTCCTCTCCCAATACCCAGAAAAGCCAAGAGAGCTTTTCAAGAATGGCTGACCCCGGAAAATACCCCCTTTGAGGCACTACGCTATCCCTCAAGGGAAAACGCTGGCCCTGAAGGCAATACTGCAAAATATGGCCTCTCCCTCTGTAAAATGTCTCCAATAGGCAACGGCTGATCCCTGTTCTAATCCTCCAGTCTGAATTCACCCAAATAACCTCAATCCGGAACCTCCCCCAACTGGAACTATGTCCTCTCTCAGCAAGACTGCGCTATCCCTCTAAGGAATGCTCCTTAATGACTGAAGCTTTGATCTCCCCCTGCAAAATATGGTAGGACTCCTCACTCGAGCAAGCACTCGAAGTCTCCCGGGGCTGAGGTTGGGATCTCCGCATGGAGACACCCGGTCTACTGAACAGTACGTGCAGACTAGCTAAACAAGAAGCGTGTTTAATGTCTAGAGACAATCTCCAAAATGCATAATCATCAATGAGAGAAATGAGGTAGCCTCCCCTCTATTTATCTTTGGTGAGCCTCCCTCTCTCCTTGGCCCCACCATGCTTACGCTGCCTCTCTTTTGCCCACGCTGCCAAATCATTTGCGCTGGCTGGGCCCACGCTGCCAACTCATCTGCGCTGGCTGGGCGTGTGTCACCCTCCTTCGTTGTCACTTGGCCCCCTTGGCCCCACCTTGACCACAACGTTATGTCTCCTAGGTGACTTTAGGGAGTGCGTTTTATCCTAAGTGAGTCACATTGCCCTTTTACCCACTTTATTTATATTTTAACTATATAAGGCAAAATTAATCAAAATTAATATTTCCAATTAGCTATCGGTAATTGGGAATATTATAGCGTAGATCCAACCACTACACCAAAAGCTCGAACTGTTAGTGAGGGCGACATCCCAGGGTGTTAAAGGTGGGCCTCACCCCACCGGAGCATCTGAGGGCGGGGGCTCTTGCGCAACACCCCTCATTACACAGACCCAGACACGTGGCTGCAGGCCCTACCCGCACACGGGATATTACAACCCACCACGCTCTGCGAGTCTCGACCTCGAGACCTCGGCTTTGATACCACGTAGATCCAACCACTACACCAAAAGCTCGAACTGTTAGTGAGGGCGGCAACCCAGGGTGTTAAGGGTGGGCCTAACCCCATCGGAGCATTTGAGGGTGGGGGCCCTTGCGCAACACCCCTCATTACACAGACCCGGACACATGGCTGCGGGCCCTGCCTGCACACGGGATATTACATTCTCTTTATATTTGCGCTCTCGGCTACTTCTCCTCTCGACACCTTGGATAATTGATTGATTGATAGTGTTGCCTCAAGGCACTTCACCGGATACAAAGAGGCCCTCTCACATTTGATTGAAAAGGAAACAAATTTGGAAATTATATTTGGAGACAATACCACCTCTCTCGTGAAAGGGATAGGGACTGTTACTCTTCATCTAAATCAAGGTCAAGTCCTTCATCTACAAGATGTGTTATATGTCACTGACTTGAAGAAGAATTTAGTGTCTATTCGGTGATGGAAGATAAAGGATTCAAGGTAGCATTCGTTGAATGAAAGATATGTGTTTGGAAGAGGAATTTCAAAGAAGCATTCACTCTTGGTTTTAGGGTTGATACTCTTTATCAGGTTGGAGGAAGTCTGTTGGGAGCCATAACATGCAACACTACTCTTCAATTTGAATTATAGCACCGAAGGTTTGCTCACTTGCATTATAAAGCTCTTCCTGAAGCTAGGAAGATGGTCACAAGTATGCCCAATTTCAAAGTTGATCATGAAGGTGTTTGTCAGGGTTGTGTTGAAGGGAAACATACAAGGGGACCATTCCACTCCAGTGAAAGTAAGACTACCGACATTATTTAATTGATCCATTCTGATTTGTCCGGTATGTTGCCCGTAACATCTTTGGGAGGATATTTGTACTGTGCTATTTTTGTGGATGACTTCTCTCGCAAAACTTGGATCTATTTCTTGAGGAAGAAGGACAAAGTGTTCAAGTGGTTCCGCTCTTTCAAAGCCTTGGTTGAGAATCAAACATGGAGCTGATGGGAGTGTTGAAAATTTCAAGGCCAGGTTCGTTGCCCAAGGCTTCTCGCAGAAGGAAGGTATAGACTATGATGAGATTTTTGCATTGGTTGCTCGATATACCACCATTCGTTTAATTATTGCCCTTGCTGCCTCACAAGGATGCAATCTACATCAGATGGATGTCAAGACCGCCTTCTTGCATGGCTCGCTTAAGGAAGAGGTCTATGTGGAGCAATCTATGGGGTTCGAAGTTTGAGATCGAGATACACATGTATGCAGTTTGAAGAAAGCCCTCTATGGTCTGAAGCAAGCCCTTAGGGCTTGGTATGAGAGTATTGATAGCTATTTGATGAAGCTAGGCTTTACACGAAGTGACGCTGATCCGAACCTTTACTTCAAGGTTGATAATGACAAGCCTCTCATTTTGGTGCTCTATGTGGACGATCTATTTCTGACAGGTGCAGACCCTCTCATTCATCAATGTAAGAGGGAGTTGGCTTCGGAATTTGAGATGAAAGACCTAGGATTAATGCACTATTTCCTAGGCTTGGAAATCTGGCAAAAGCCAAGTGAGATTTTCCTTTCTCAAGGAAAATATATTGTGAAGCTGCTTGAAAGGTTTGGGATGGTGGACTGCAAGTCCGTGAGTACTCTGATGGAACTCAACTTTAAGAAGCTATGCGGAAGTGCTACTGGACCCGATTTGGGAAATCCTTCTAAGTATCGTCAACTTGTGGGGGCCCTGATGTTTTTAGTGAACTCCCGCTCGTGAGTTTATGGTCTAGCCTCATCACATACACTAGATTTCTACCAAGAATCTTCTGAGATATCTTTGAGGCACAATCAACTATGGATTGAGATACATTATCAGGAATTTGAGGCTCCATGGATATACTGATGCTGACTGGGTTAGTAGTGTGGTGGATTTTAAGAGCACATCTGGATGTTGCTTCTTTCTAGGTTCTGCTTCGATATCTTGGATGAGTAGGAAGCAGCAATCGGTTGATTTGAGCTCTGCGGAGGCCGAATGCATTGCAACAAGTATGGTCTGTTGTGACGCTGTTTGGTTGAGGAAGCTCTTTAGTGAGCTGTTGGGCATGTGCTGGATACCACCATGATCTATTGCGACAACCAAAGTGGGATTCGACTTTCAGAGAAGCCTGTGTTCCACGATCGCTCCAAGCATATTGATATCAGGTACCACTTCATCTGGGATATGGTACAATGGGGTGCCTTAAGGCTCCATCACATTGGGATTGATGAATAGGTCGCTAATATTCTCATTAAGGCCCTAGGGAAGGTCAAATTCTTAACCTTCCGTGAGAGACTTGGAGTCGTGGACAATCCCTCCTATGAGGGTCTTGCTTGAGTTGGGCATTGAGCTCTGGGAGCTCCGGGGGGCTCGGGGTTACTCCTTGGAGCTATGAACGACCATAGGGTGAGGTTCGCCTTCCCCTATTGGTGCGCTATGTATAGGGTGAATGGTTCGCCTTCCCCTGTGATACCCCATTGTTGGATATATGAGCAGGTTCACCCTCTCTTGTTGATGCCCCACATACATCCTACCCATGTAGTCTGGGACTCATGGGAAGTACCTCTCATCTGGCCAATGAGTTGGGAAATGAGGATAGAGACCATAGCACTACCGAATCGTGTACTGTCATACTCTTTATGCTAGGATGCATTATGGCCAATAACTTGATCTGAGATCAAGTCTGGTTTATATTTTTACCTCTAGAATGACTTTGGGTGAGTGGAGAGTGCCAAGGTCTTGTGACTCACTCTTGATCAAATTCTTCTTCATTATTTCTTCATAGTTCAACAGAGCAGAGCAGTGCAGGGATGACAAGATGGTACAACTTGACAGGATGGTGCAGGTTGACGGATGGATTTCTTCCTAGTTGAGAGGGAGTGTTAAAATTGGCAACTAGGGCCAAACTCCACCTTGGACTACTCATATGATGGAGATGCTATTTTTGTTGGATTCCTCTTTCCGAGAGGTGCAAGATTGATCTAAAGATCATCTTGTTTGGATGAGAAAAAGTGAGATTTTGAATTTATTCTCACACATGTGCAAATTGTCAAGGATAGCCATAAGTCTAATGTAGGCTCATAAGTCCCAATGGATGTGTCTCCACCCTCAACACATGGTATAAATAAGAGAGAGCTATTCCTCATTTTGGATATCATCATCTCATCAGATATCTCTCTCTCTCCTCTCTTGATTGGTTCGTAACTTCGTACAACACTTGGAGCTTCTCTCCCTTCTTCACACGTGTGGCAAAGTGATTGGGCAAGTTTGCAATTTTCAGATCTGTTTTAGGGTTGTTTTGTAGAGCATTGACTAGCATTGACTTTGGGTCAAACTCACTCTATTTGCTGTGTTTTTGAGGCTGGAATTTCGATCTCCCTAGGCCGCATTCATTGGCACAAAAATCAAGAATTTCTGAGCACTTTGACCAGCGTTGACCACATCACTTTGACTGCAATGTTGAATTTATGTTGACCGAGTTTAATTGGATTTTTCGGATCTCTTTTGGGCTGATTTCGACTACTACTCGAGGCCGCATTGACTCGGGTTGATCGAGTTGATTTGGAGGTGTCTTCTTGTTGGTTTGACCATCGTTGACTTTTTGGTTAGGGCATCCTGTTGACTGAAGTTTTGAGGAAGTGAATTTTGTATAGTGTAATCTATCTCTCTGCTTAAATTTTGAAGAATAATAAGAAGATTTGATCAAAGGGTTTTCCCCGCATTGGGGTTTTTCCCTGGCATCTGCCAAATTTTGTGTCCTCTTGTCTTGGCTTGGCTTCCGCTTATTGTTTATGTTCTGTCAACATTTACTGTCAATGTTAATGTGATTGCTAATCTCGAAATTGATATTGGGCTAATAAGAAAAGGTTGAAATAAATTGCTCTAAAGCATAGAACGTGCCATTGTTAACCAAAATTAACAACTCAACTTTCGGCGATAGAAACTGCCTAGAAATTCTGTGAACCATAAAAAGGGAGAAACTATCCACACATCTGAGCTAAAGAAAAAAGAGAGAGAGATGAATTTTTCTCATTTCGTGCTTCACTTGCTTGCCCAACAACTATTTTGTGTGTGAGAAATCAAATGCTCAAGTGGAGGAGAAGGTGTTGCCTTTATATAAGGATCTGTCTAGGTTGAATGGGTGTCTTTGGAGCCAAGGCCGACTTGACTTGGAGGGAAGCCGACTTGTCACTTTTGGAGCCAAAATTTACATTTCAAAAATTCAATTTTTCAACTTTAAAAAGTTACAATGGGACTTTGACTCAAAATAAATTTTCCTTTGACTCAAGCATTTATAAATATGCTTTACAATGATAATTATAATTACATAAAGTGATCAAATGTACATTATGAAGACAGAGCATAGTTACAAATTCAACACCTCAAAGGATAATTCCCTTGTTGTTCCTTATATAAAGAAAACCCGTGCCAGCACAAAGTAGAAAAAGAAGGAAAATGGAAGAGAATTGGTTTATCAACTAGGGTGGAATCTTTCACCACCGAAATCGATAAGGAAAAAGGGGTCTTAAAACCCTCAGAGCTGCAGGCTCAAAGAAAAACAGAGATAAATGATCCAATCCAATGATGATCCAAATGAATTCAACCCTCTTGTATTTATAGATTTCCTTGAGAGGACTCTCTCCTTAATTAATTGAGTAAAATTTACATAAAACTGCAACTTTGGATTTCTTTGCCCAATAGCCCCAAAACGTGCCCAGACTTAGGGTATTTTGGAGTTTTCCCCTTTATCAATGACTATAGCGTACGTGGATGGATAGGCTACTTCGTCCCTTGAACAATTAGTTTCTCGAGAACATTACGGCCCCCCCTTCCCGACATTGCTTTTCCTTAAGTAATGACAAATCCTGCTGCTGCTCACTTTGTCCTCCTTCCATTTTGCTGGCAAAATTTAGTGGGAAAAGTTCTTTACTTATGTTATTTTCATTTAGACTAATCTGCACAAACATAAGTGTTTTTGAGTTTTCCTCTAATGAATCTTTTAGTAAGTGTGTCAACTTGGAGTTCTTGAAGGGAATGTGATTATTTTTAGTTGCAAGAGAGCACACCTCATACCCAAGAGCAAAGAGTGACTTGTTGAAGTTCTGTGCCTCCTTAAGACGATCTCCTTGAACATTAGTTTTTGCTACTTGTTCATTTCCAATGGTCTATTATCCAACTGCGCATGGCTAACCAGCAGAAGATCATTCCTTTGGGAAGGCTGTCAAAAGTTGTGGTCAATATAGAAGGTGTTAAGGTGTTGGCAGACTTTGAAGTCATATAGATTGTAGATGATATTGATCCCTATCCTGCACTACTAGGATTGGATTGGGCTATTGACATGGATGGTGTTATCAATATGAAGAAGAGGAGAATGGAATTTAAGAGCAATGGAGTTAGGGTAATCATTCCTTTGGACCCTGCAGAAGGCCAAAGGTACACTGAACCAGTGTGCGCTGAGGACGAGATTGATCATATCTATAAGCTAACTTTGCGCAAAGAAGATTGGATTAATCCTACAGCAGATGGGAATCTTAAATGGGAGAAGGATAGTTCTTGTTTCTCAGACTCTGATGAAGAACTAGAGAACTGGCAAAACCGACTGCATGAGGTGTCTGCGTTGCACTGTAATCGTGTGACTCGCGCTTTGCGTTGTATAACATCAGAGGTATGTGATTTCCCACATTATGATGGCTCAACTGATGGAAACATGTTCCTAGAAGAGATGGAAAGGTCTGTGCCTATAGAACAAAGATTCCATGCTTTGGATCTTGGCTTGCGTTCTACTCCAGCAAGATGGTGGGAAACACATAAGGAGAATATGGGATATTGGGAAGAATGTGCGCACATGATGAGGCTGCGGTTTGAATGCCCAATACTTAAAATGGAGGATCTATATTCTGGCAAAGAAGATCCGTACAACCATCTAGCCAAGTGGAATCAGGTATGGGGTGTAGAACCAAGACCTGAATGGGTCCATATGTTCATTCACATGTTGGGAAGAGTGCCAACTAAATGGTACTTGGAAACAAAGCTGCGCAGAGGCACTAGTGAGTGGTCTGCCCCGATACACAGTTTTATTCTTACCTTTAGTAGGTTTGAGATAGTTGGTCAGGCTTTGATCCTAGGAATCATTAATGCGCCGATAAGGGAGACTATGCACTGCAGACAATTGGCACTTGTGGAAGTTAAGGAACTGCGCACGCTCGAAGGTACCTTGAGCCCCTCGAATATCAGACAAATGCGCTCCATGCTGAGCCTTGTGGGATATTACAAAAAGCACATTCCCAGTATGAATTGATAACTGCGCCCATGACCAGATTACTTAGACGAGTTGCGACATTCCATTAGGATGATGAATGTCAGAGAAGTTTGCAGTTATTAAGGGACATGACAAACACTACTCGATATGCTTTGAATTACCTGGTCAACAAGCTTGTGTTGGGGGGGGGGGGGGGCAGTCTGTAGAGGGTTCTCCTTCACTCTGGATTACATGTGCAGTGAGGTGTGGCATGCGCGCGGTATCTGCGCCAGGAGATTGACTGGTGTGTAGAGGTGTCAAAAACTAGCCGTTGGAACAGTAAAAATGGATGCGACAGATTTATTATCATTTTTAGGAGTGCCAAGATGCATTTAATGAAGGGATTTTTCCAGATTTGGGACCGTTTTGTCAGTAATGGAACCTCATTAATGCACAAGGAGCCGTTGCAGATGCGCCACAAGTATAAATATGACCTATGGGGTCGCAATAGTTCCCTTTGCATTCTAAGAGATTTTTATGCTCTGAGCTCTGTGTTTGCCATTGCATTTGCGGCGTATATGTCAGGTTTGGATCCCGTGTTTGAGGACGCATTGCGTCGAGTTGGGTTAGGGTACGTGATTCAGAACAAGATGACGACCACTTGACCAAGTGATGACCTTGCTGCGCCGGAAGTGCCCATTGTAGAAACACCCGCGCCATCAAAAGACAAGAAGGGCCAAACCTCTGGAACGCATAAGTCTCCCAAAGAAAAGACCCCAAAACTGTGCCATTCAGTGGGAGAAAAATTGAAGAGGCCTATGGCTGAAATTTCAGAGACTATTGAGGAAGGGGACGACGAAGTTATAGAAGTAGCCCCATTCTCGCGACTGTCAAGTTATATTGTGCTACACAAACCTACTGTAAAGGCGCCCAAAGACTTGGACAAGGTGCGCACAAGCATCCAAGTTTCGTTGATCCTGGAAAATGTCCCAATGGAGGGGGATATGCTTGCAAAAATCCCACAACTGCGGTTTGATGAGTGGGACATCGCAGATGTCGAAAAGTGTCTTGAGCTCGCACCAGAGCTCTATCTAAACCAAATTACCTATGAAGGAGGCGTGGTGCGCCTCGAGCCCAAGAGGGGAATGTTAGGTCTGCACAAGGCAGGCCTGCTCAATCTATTGCAAATCCCTCATTTTGGGCGCAGTCCCATTATTGATATCTGCGTCAAGCAGCTGTTGACATTGGTTTATGATGATGCGCTCTGGTTGGGAGAGCGCATCCCAATTGATGCAGAGTTGATTCATCGAATCATAGGTCTGCCAAACAAGGGGGCCAACCCTATGGCATATTTTGGAGGCAAAGTGCAGGAGAAAGCTTTGGCGGATCATATCAAGAAAAAATATGATGTCACTCGCAAATCCGAGGGTTTCGTTGTGGAGGAGATTAATGACCCCGTTATCTGTTTTGGCACGCTCATCTTGGCCTGCAAGATGATGCACAGGTCTTGGCCCAAGGAAGTGCCTGTGCACGTGATTGCATTAGCGAGAAGATGTGAGGAAGGAGCTATATACAACTGGTGCGGATATCTCTGCAAGGAATTTCTTGAGAATGTGCGGGAGGTCCAGGAGGAGGGCAAGCACTTCCAATACGCTTGGCTCTTGTTACTCATTGCGCTGATTGGGTGAGAAACCCCGAAGACACATAGTTCCCTGAGCTTGAAGAGAAGATATGCGAAGCTGCGTGCTATGCCACTTTGTGGAACTCATCTGACCTTATGCGTGCAAAAGAAAACAAAATCTTTTGGGTCTTATACGATGCAACATTATACCAAGCAGTACAATCGAAGTTGCGATTGTCCCCTACCCTTTATGATCAATACAAGATGGTAGCCGACTTTAAGGCTATGTTTCACAACATGCACATCCGCGCGAAGGGCGCCGTAGAGGGTGTGTGGTATGAGTTGCCTTATTTGGTAACTGAGAATGACCGTATCAAAGTAACAACATAATGGTCGCCGGCCTGGTTGACTCCACCGACATAACCATGCACTCCGACGAGAAAATCCATGGAGAAGGCTACTGAAAAGCCTGCAGAAACAGTGCCAGCAACAGTGACAGACAAACCTGCTGAGAAGGAACCGACCCCAACTACAACAAGAGAAATCATTGACACCACCATAGTGCCAGAGAAAAATGGCTCTACGCCTATGGAGACTCCTCAAAAGGCACAAAGCGTGGCGCTTAGGCCACGGGTGGATCGCGCAAAAAGCAGAAGGGATCTAAGAAAGCAGGACAGGAGGTTCTGACCCTTACAGAGGACGATCTCAATGAGATCGCGAACACCATTACATCTGCGTAGGAAGATCGATGGATGGACATGGAGGTCCAATATAAATCTACGCTAGAGATTATTCAAGTGGGGTTGCAAGAATTAAAAGTTCAGGTGAGCCAGTTCCAGGAGAGCGTGATCCAGGTGCGCCGGACCAATGCGCAACCATTAGATGTTGCCTTGCCAGCATCCGGGGATGCTCGATTTATTCACATCCCCTTGACAACAATACAAATGGACGCTAACCAACGCGTTCAATTTACGGGTATAGGTGATATTCATGTTAACCTTTCAGTGTTGCCTGCAGGTAAACTCCATTTGTTGCATTCAGTGATTGCAAATGAGCTCCAATTTCGAGAAGCAACCGCACAGACTAAGACTAGAGATGCACAACAGCAGGCTGCACAAGCACATCAGCAACAACAACATGCCGAAGCAGCATGTAGAGAAGCAGAGGCCTAGCGCACTGTGCTATAGGCGAAAATTAATAAGGTGTGCCGCGACATTCCAGCTGTCTTGGCCACAGCTGCGCCTGCTGAGAAGTTAGAGGGACTGGCTGTTGTAGTCAAAGCAGCGCGTGAGGAGGTTCAAACAATTTGGACAGAGTACGAGTAGAAAATCGCGGATATCCAAACCAAGTTACATCCGGAGACATCGCCAGAGGTTCGCGCGAAGAGGGTAGCAGAAGTAAAACAGGCATAGGAAAGCAATGCTGCCGTGGTCACCCAGTGTGACAAATCCCTAAATGAGGCCATGGACATTTGGGCCTCTGTCTAGAACGATCCGATCGTGCAGCAGTTGCGCGACGCACTTAATGAGAAGGAGCAACAGTTTGAAGAGATTCAGACCGTAGCCCCTATTTTAGTCCTTACCAAGAGACTTGCTCGTCTAAAAGAAGGCTGCAGAATCTAAGCAAAGATTGCAGACTTGCGTCGCAAGGAACAGGTGCTGAAAGAACGCATGCAACCATGGGCAGAGGAAGCGCTACAGCTATCCCAGACGTTGGATAACACTTTAAAGATTATTTAGCAGACTCAACACAACATGGAGATGGCCGCTGAGGGGCCTACTACAGACAAGATGGTTTAGCAAGCGTAGGGTGCAACAACACAAAGCCTCAAACTAGTGCTCCCTCTCAAGACTTCTGTCAAGACGCTCAAGGCTGAAACAAGGAGACAACACCTCAGTGACTCGGGACGAGTCACATGTTTGTGTTGGGGGCCTATTGGAGCGGGGTCCCTTGAGGTAGAAGTTCCAAAGACAATTTTTTGTATGTTTGTATGTGCGCGTTGTGCAGATGAAGTCAAAGGGATTTTTGCCCCAATTTTGGATGTAATTAGGTTTAAATGTAAACTGTGGGCCTCAAGCCATGGTTTTAGACCATAATATCTGCGTGCTATGCGTATTATAAATAGATAGAGTATGTCTAAGCTAAGTAGTGCTAAGTATGTTGATAAAATTTGATGTTCTGATAGTATTTGCGTCTTTAAGGGTTCTGGGTTGGGTGAAAGACTCCTGCTGGCTGTGTGCGCGGAGACCTAGTCTTGGCTGTGTGCGGACTCCGCTGGCTGTGTGTGCGGAAGTGTTTGTAAGGGTTTTGGAAAGATAGTTGATGTATTGATAGATCTGAAAGATGATAGAAAGAACTGTTTTGGCGAAGCTCTCTGCGTTATGCGTTTACATTTATTGTTTATGCTCTGATGAGATCACAATAACTGTTTACTTATTGATGAATGCGCGAAGCTGTCTGGTATGATTATGCATGATTATTGGTGATTAAGAGATTTGTTAAGTGTTTATGCTTTGACTAAGATATAGATCTGGTTTTGATCTGTTGACTGCACTAAAGCAAACAATATTTCTTTGTTATTCTATTGATAATTGCGCATTCTCTATGTCTCTGTTATAAACTATTGCGCGCATCTGTATAAGTTCACTTAGGGTTTTGCTGAGGACCACTTCATTAAATTCTCTCTTAGGGTGTGGAAACCTGGTTTCGACACCCCCCGATACTACTTCGGGTGAGACTTTGGTCTGCACAAGCAGATCATTGCCGAAAGGGCCAGTAGTTGGAGGGTTTGTTGGTTTATCCATAAACTTCGAACCTGGGTCAGGACCCCTCAAGCCAACAATATTCCTTATGTGCACCTGGCCACCTCTTACCAACTAAGTAGGAGATAAATACAATTGTTCGCTATGATATCTACAAGTCACTTTGATAAACCCTTAGGGTGGGTTATGTCTGAAGACGACCTTCTATGTTGAGCACTTCATGATGTTGAGGGATGGACTCATTGTTCGTCCCCATTACACGCTTTGCCATTGGATGCACATCCGCCAAATTCCCTTGGGATAGTTTAGAGTTGTGAAAATTACATAAACCAGAATCCTATTGCAACAACTGATATTATTCCTTCTAATTGTTAATTCTATTTAACAATATATTTGTTGTTTCCTACTACAAATATCGAAATAAATACATTGCAACCTTCACAAATAAATTGCGGAAAAAAGTAAACGCTAGAAGAAATGCTAGCACACACACATAAAATAACACAGTTATTTTTGGACCAATGTCCTTGGAAAAACCAAATGCGGGAAAGCCGGTGCAACAAATGAGGGTTTTATTATTGTGCAGCAGTGAAACAATTTGAGTACAATTGGATGTCGAAACTGGCAATCCTACAGAGAAAAATTTGCAAGAAAAATCTAATGAGGAATTTCCTCACTCCATAGGCAAATCCGGGCACTAACCTCAGCTCAAAATTGAACCGTCCAAACTGGCTCTGAGCAGTCACTGCGTCACCTTAGCGCAGTCACTTCTGTACTCAGCTCAGAACAAATTCTCCTCAAGTTGTTTGGTCAACTGTTGTCTGGGAAAGTGTCTCTCCTGGCCTCTGGAACCTCTGCCAAACTTCCGACATTGAAACTCTGCTTCTCCCCAACAAATACGAAATTGCCTCTAGAGGCTATTGCGCTGCTTTGTGTCAACCTCACTGTGGCTCCTCTGCCTCTATGCATATGCACTCACTAGATCTGGAATGCCTCCTCCGGCTTCACTGTCTCTTCCCCTCTCTCACTGCTTCGATCTCACCAACTCTCTCTCTGACAACTGACAGCTGCTACTCTGGAAATTGATCTGCCGATAAAATCAAACTACTAGAGTGATTTCTCCAAGCCCCATCAACTTCTTATAATCCTCTGTTGAGACTTCAACGACCAAGATTAGATCTTAATCAATGGCTTGGATTAACTTGAAGTTGATCCGTGTGAGTCTTTAGAACATTCACACCTCGACTTAATTAATTCTGATTAATTAGTCATATTCCCTAAGTTTAGACTTAGGAAATAAAAAAACTAGCTAATAATCTAATTAATTCATTTCTAGGTGGAATTTCCAGAAACGATTTTGGGTTTTGGAGATCTCCTATATTCTAGCCTCTCCACAAAATTTCTAGGCTAGAACACATCCGATGCTACAAAAACTAACAAGAATTGGTTCTCATCGACTATGGGTTGAGACAGACCACCAGATAGACCATTCAGATAGGATTTTCCAACTATGTCATCATCGAGAGATTAAGTTGGAGGAGCTCTTCATCTTCCATTACCCCCTCTCTTGCTCTCAGAGGTTCAACTTGCTCAACTGTGCAATGTTGAGATTTTGGGTAGCATCGGATGTGCTCTAGCTCCGAAACTTTGTGGAGGGGCTAGGACACATGAGATCTCCCAGACCCAGAAATCGTTTGGAGAAATTCCACACGGTGTAAAAGTTATTCAAATAATTAAATTTTTTAATGGGGAGCCTAAGTCTAACTTAGGGAAATTAAAAAATTAAAGTGAATTTATTTACACATGTGGGTGAGAATGTTCTAAGTGACGTGGATCAAACTTTTTCTAATCTGAGTCGTTGATTAGAGATTAGATCATGATCGTTGATTTATCAACGAGAAAAGTATAAAAGGAAGGCTTGGGGTTAGTTGGAGAACACATACAGAGCGATATCACTTGAGCTAAGTCGAAATTCTGGGGCGCAGATAATTTTCGAGTGAGCTTGCAGTGCTAGTGACGGGCAAATCGACAAGGGATATTCTGATTCGAGGCCGATGATACATAAGCAGAGAGGCAGAATTGTACCAGGCACCGCAGAGGCCAGCAGGAGGGATGCAACCCAGCCAGGTTGACGCAGAGACAACACAGGGGCTGACGCAAGCCCTTTCGGGTGACGCAGAGGTAGCGCTGAGCCCTTCAGGGTGACACAGGGGCAGCGTGAGGTTTCAAGGGTTGATGCAGAGGCTGGAGAGATAGTGTTGGGGTTCCAGTGGTCCAGAAAGGGCTCGTATTCAGTAATTCCCTTGAGGGTTTGAATCAGCCATATTTTTTGTCTCCGAGTGATAAGGTAAATCTACTGTGAAATTATCTGTCGGGCAAACCACAACTGGTGCCCTTGATGTATTCAAATTTTGCTTAATAATAAAACCCTCAAAGAGTTGCTGCACCAGATTTCCCGCATTGGGTTTTTCTGGGGACATTTGTCCAAAAAATCACCTGTGTCTGTCATATGTGCGCTATGTTTCAGTAAATGATCTATATGTATGTGTAGGCTGCAATTGTGTTTACTTTGATGTTTTTTTGAATATTTCAGTTAAATAACTTGTTAAATAAATAAAACAAGTAGGAGAAGTAAATCAATATACTGCATTACGGTTTCTGTATTCAAAAATTTTCACATGCAACTGCAATGAAAGTCTCTACCTTGACTTGTCTTTATATTTATATTTGAGAACCTATTTTGAGATTATTGAATATTCCTAGTTTAAGTCATGCATGAGATACACTTTTAGACTCAACTGCTAAATATAAGACTTTCACTTCTGATATCAAAGTGAATTACAAATTAGAATTACTTTTGGAAAATATCTTAAACTACTACTTGCGCGTTCACATGAAACCTATGCAAAAGTTCTTGTCCAAGCTATAGTTCTCAACACCACTCGTGCCCCTTGCAGGGTTCTTCTTGCATATTCTTTGGAGTTGGCTATATCTTGGAGCATTAGCTTTATGGTCTACATCACTTTATCACTCCACCTTTTTAGCCATTTGTTTCCATTGATGAGGACTCGTGTAGGTTACTTGCAATGCCTCCATGCCATTTGTTGAAGATGTCCACTTGAGAAGTTGGTTGCACATTTGTACATGCATATGAATAAGGTTGCTTTCATGGGGCATCTACTGGGCCTTCTACCACTACTTCTATCTTGGGTTGGTGATAGCATGTGCCACATGGAGCATTTATGGTACATCTGTCATTGCACTTCATGGAGCAATTTGGTTATGGAGGTCCACACGTGTGACTAAAGTTGGTTATTTGCACTTATCTTCGAGTATTTATTCATACGTTAACTTGTCCACATATGGAAATCATCTTGTACATGCTCTGTGCTATGTCATGTCTATCTTACACATGGACACACCTTTAGGAGGGTGCACAAATGGATAAGCATCTACATGATATTTTTGGATTCTTGACATGGTTTATCTCTCAGACCAAGATGATACCTTCTTCCCTTGGTTCTATTTTTAACTCCATCTTTTATCATTGTTGAATTGTCTTTTGGAGTTAGTTAGATTAGCCTAATTCTATATTTGTTTCCTGAGATATTTTATTGAAGGAAATTGTAGACCTCCTTTTTTTTTAGTAAGCAAGTTGCTGAGAGTGTTATTCCTTGGAGAGAAAAGTGGATATGGGAAAAGAAATCTTAGTTTATTGTATGAGAGTTGAGTTAAAACGTATGTAAGGGTTTCTCTCTCCATTTGCTGTAATATTCCTAACAGGAAATTAACAGTAATAACAATGCATCAATATACATTAAGCAACAACAAAACAATCACGCCATTAAAATGCAAATTTGAGTCATAAAAATCAGGTCTAAGCCATTTTATTAATCTGCTGTGAATGTGTACAATATGGGTGCTGGAATGATGGTACCTGGGCATGCTCAAGGCAAGTTGAAGATAGCCCAGAAGCAAGCTGAAATCACCTTTGAAGAGTACACTGCACTGCTATGGCTCTGCGCTGTCTAACCCAGAAATGCTGCTGCTGCTCTTGAAGATCTGCTGGTTGGGCTTGGAATAGCGCTCAAAAAATTCCAAGCTTTTAACCCCGGTCTCTACTCACAAAATCCACAATAACCCGCGAAGGATTTGTGGAATGGCTGACCCCGGAAATTGGCCCTCTTGGGCTTGGCTCTCTATGCTGCTTGATAAATCCGTGTCCCTGGAAATTCTGCTGCAGATTGCTCCGAAAATGTATGCAATATCCCTGTTAGTAAGCTCTCAGCCTCCCCACCAATTTCCAACTCAAAATTCTCTACGCTCCTCAGCTCCCGGATGATCTCCCTCTCAGCACTGTGGAGTCACTAAGCTGTTGGGGCTGTTCTGCATTGTCTCTGAAGATAGTTACGTTATGGATGAATCTCACAACTCCCCATTGGATTGAATTGGTAAAATCTCCTCCCTTGGGCAGACACTCGAAGTCCCTGAAGTAGAAGTTGAGGTTCCCGCTCGGAAACACTCGGTTGCTGAACAACAATGGCAGACTTGGCAGTTGCTCAAGCATGCTGTTTGAAAAGACAAATTCAGAAGATGATAGATGAATGAGCAAAATGAGCTGCCTCTCTCTTTTTGTCCAAAGAGGCCCAATGTTCCTCTTGGGTCCCACCAAGAGCTGCATGGCCCCTCCTCGAGCCACTACTGCGCTGCCTTTCTTCGACCAACCACAGCGCTGCCACCAAGGATGACGCAGTCTTTTCTCATTGGCTCTTCGAGCCCCCACCAAAGCCGCAATTTTGCCTTTATACTATAGGAAAAGAGTATAGTTTTCCTTAATCTAATTTGTGGGTCCTCTGCCCACATTATTTTTGGCTAAACATTAGGAAACACAAAATTGTCAAAATTTAATATTTCTAATTAGCAAAATGGCTAATTAGGAATATTATATTTGCAACTTGGGATTGATTGAATGTAAGAACTGATTGATTGCCTTCTAATTTACTTTAGAACTGCCCCTTCGAATACTTACATGACCCCATCATCCAAGCAGATAAAGACACCAGTCTACCTTTCATCCACCATCCCCATCCATTAAAATAAAATAAAATATTCAAAACTCCTTTTTCGTTTTTGGTTGACTATTTCTAGGTTTTTTAAGTTCCCACTACCTACTACACATTGGGATTCCAATTTTACCTAGTCTAAAGTGAGAAGGGCAAGGCTAGAGAGGTGTCAATAGGTAGCTTGCCTAATTTGCTCTCAGGGTCTCACACTTGTGCTTAGGAAGTTTGCATCAAGTGAGACACTGAGCAGTAACAAGCAGTAAGCAAGGTATGGAATCTGGCCATCGGTTAGGAAAGCTCTGAAGACTATGCAACAACTCTACGAGTTTGAAGATAGTGTTGATTGAGAAAGCGTGTGCTCACTTGGGAAGCTGATGAAATTGCTGTAAGTCGGCTTTCTAAATTGACTTTGAGGGTTTGCAACAGATATGTTTATCCCAAATCAAAGGCTCTGATACATCGTACGACCTGATTTTGTAAGAATTATTTCTCAAAAACAAAAAACAATATCCTGGACATATTCAAAAATAGATATAAGTTCTGAAATAATAAATCTATTTCATAGATACGAAAGTGATGATGACTTACAATTGCTTGTGACGTTATAAATATGGCTTTTTGAGTCAGCTGGTGCATGTCTTATTATTATTTACATTTATTGATGTGTTATATATTTATATATATTAGTACATCATTATTATTATCTGTAACGTTCTTTATGTCTGTTACATGCCCATACTTTCTTATGCACCTAATGCTGCCTGCTTTGATACAAACTGTTGGTATTTTGAAGATATGTGACCATAACATAAGAGAGAGACACTGAGAATATAAGTTTTAGTAAATAAAGGAGCTATTGATATGATGTGATAGAATTCTTTTATTCAGAAATTAGATAGTTGGCTACCTTATTACCTTAACTACATAATTTGACTCTAGTAACATTTCATTAACCTAGTTGGTGACTTAACACATATGTGACCTATATTACGTTTTACACTTTATCAAGTGATACTACTCAACACATCTATTTATTATGCACATTACTATAAGTATTAAGACCATAAATCTCACAATTATTGATTTTAAACCGTAACTTGACTCTAATATTAGACATTTCATTAACCTAGTTGGTCTCTCATATATGTGGCCTTTATTACATATTACAATTATTGAGTGTTAATACAACACATCTTTTTACTATTCACATTACTATTAGACCATAAATCACATTGTTAATGATTTTAAAGCATCAGAACTTAGAAGCATTTTCACTCACATGTCAGTCATGGTAAGGATGGAAAACAAGTTATTGTCCATTGCATAAGGCAGTAGAAACAATAGATATGGCTTGGTAAGTTGTAGTCATTTTTGCTATTTCACATGTGAAAACTAATTATAAATATTGCAGATTCCTTTTTCTATAAATATAATTATAACATGGACTATGCAAAGGCTTTTTTTAACTTCGAATTTCTAAAAACACAGGCTTTTGTTTTAAATATTTAAAAACAATAGAGTTATCCCTTTTACGTATGTGATTAATTTGAGCTGCAATAGTGAATAGTTTTTTATTACTTTGATTCACACATATTTCTAAATGCATAGGAATAGTAACAAGTTGTTGCTATGAATGCAAGTGAATAACATGTGCAACTTGAACATTCTATATTTGGGACAGGTTGTGTCAAGAATGCCAAACACTGATTGAAAACCATGACCAGATCAAGCTTCTTAGTAATGCACGCAACAATTTGAACACAACCCTAAAGGTGAGTTTAGCTAAACTGTTAGCTGTTAGTTCTACTGTGCATTGTTATTAGTAATACAGAAAGGTTTATGGTCGCAATAGAAGTTAAGAGGGGTTTTCTTCTTGGCTCCATAAACCTCTTTGATTCACCTTGACTCCATTTCCCTTGTTGGATTTGGCACTAAGCTCTATTTCCTTCTGTCACCTCCTTTAAAATTCTAAAAAACCCCAAAACACTATTTTACTGGACCTATTCTTGCTTCCCATCCTCCAAGGTGCCAAAATTCATTTTTCTTTGTAACTGTCCTTGAATTTTTATGTGCAGAAGGTTATTGGGACAGCACGGCTTCTTTGTTTGGCTTCTCCCTTGTTTTGATTGTAGGATCATAATGTCATCATGTAGGACATCAGCAATGAGTGTATCATGCATGTCTTCCAACCATCAACTAAGATCTTCCACGTTATCATCTAGTCTTCCAACCTTCATTAAGTACCATCATTAAGTATAATCACAAGTATGGCTTCATCAAGTATAATCCTTCACATCAAGTGCTTGTATATTGGCACTTAGGGTCTATATCACCAATCAAGGCACATGATTGGCACTTGCCAATATTATAGTTAGTTCAAGTGCTTCTTAGGGCAAGACCTCTTTGTATTGATCATGATATCATCATCTGGAATTAGGCATCTCAAGAATATTGACATCTCGGCTAGAGCCATATGGACATCAATGACAACCTTGATTAACACCATGAGGGTATGACTAGCCTTGAAATGGTGACTAAGGGGACGAGCCATGACAAACCACAAGGGTCTAAAGAAACCCCATAAGTAAGAACAACACTTTACATAGATGACTAATCATGGTATAGTTAAAATACATATGGTAAATGGTCACAACTTTGGGCTCATCATGATACATAATCCCAATCCTCGTGAAGGCACAACTGCTTATGAGACACTAAGCTTAGACATTCTCTCAAAACATGAATGACATTAGCTCAAATGCTAGGACAATTTGGCAAAGAAATGTAGTCATCCTAATGTGAAACTGAGGGGTAATATATCTTAGAACAAATATTGCGAAATGATGAATAGATGATGTATGTTCTCCACCATGATTTTGTAGCTACAAAATGAGTGAACAATCTACGGACAACTAGAACTTACCAAATGATGTGCTATTTAGGGAAGTGAAAGTCATGATGCTAGAGAATATGTTTACGACGTTGGAAGAAATAATATTGGTTATGGTTGTTAATGTGGTCATTGTTGCAATGCATTTAATATATACTATTGGTGGAGTTGCAATCTTGGTATTATTTAGAAAACAATTTTAAAGCCAAAAGGATTCATTGCTTGCTCTATCCTTTGTCAGGAAGGTTTAGAGAAGACCAGATATTGGAAATGGAAACCATGGTGTTGAATTTTCCTTACACCCTAGGTTTGGTCTTTAGCTATACTAGCACACAAACACACTAGGAGTGTTCAACCAAACAACTTTGCACATCGGAAATATAACAACAGTGAAAGAATAAAGTACACAAGTATTATAGGCCCAAAACATATTATTTGTCCTTCAATAAAGCAATCGTAGGGCTCCCATACTAGGGATCATGGCTGTTTATGAAACCTGAAACAAGGCTAGTATACAACAATATACAACTAGGGCTTGATGTCAGCTCCCTTTGTCCTTCAATCTGCCCAAAACAACAAAGAACAAATTCTTGACTTACTTGCTGTAACTATCCTTTGCTTCCAGTCGTTTTTGTTCTCTTTCCCTTGATCTACCTGGCTGTCCATTGCCTCCAAAAACTCACAGGGATTAAGTCCTAATAGCCCTGTACTACCAGCTGCTCACAGTCTATTTGTCCTTCAATTCACTGTATACATCAACCTTTAACCATGCTGCTAAATCCTTCTTTAATGAACAAAGTTCAACATGTAGGCTTAGCAATCCATCTACGCCAACATATTACCATCCACATAGTCTCACAACCTTATCTCTTTGTTTGAGGTACTTTGGTGCTGCTGCAGGTTTGAGGTGAGTTTTGGCCTCTTCTAGGGCTTCGGCCCTCCACATAACTTTTGCACGAGGATCCTGAGGCCTTTCGACCTTCTACAATAGGCAGTACTGAGGCTGTTAGGCCTCTTTCCGGGGCTTCGAATTTCTTCTCTTACACAAAACAAAACACGACCTCCTCATAGAATTCTCAGTGTCTGCTTCTCCTTATTTTGACCTAGATTAGGGCTCAGAACATAGACAAAAAATCGGCCTTGCTTCTGGGAAAACATGACCTCTTCACATGCACAGAAAGGACATCTTCTTGTCCTCTTCTAGCTTGGCTTTTCCTAAGGTATTGTGGCTTCTTCCTTAGGCTAATGGTGCTCACAAGAATGGATTGCCATGTTGTATTTGACTTCTCATGGTCTCACAAATATATAGCTCTCTAATGTTGCCTTAGGAGCCCCTTTTGTCCATCAAGGGTGTCCTCTACAACAAATTGAATAATCAAATAATAAACTTGGGTTCTAAGTCCACAACTTGGGTCCAAAACCCACAGGCTTGGGTAATTAGCCCACAAAGTGGGTAAAATCCTCACAAATCAAGTACCCATGACTTGTGGGAATACCTCCCAAGCTACACGATTTTAAACACTCCTTCTTAGTGAGGGAGGTACTTCCATTCCTCGGAAGTAACTTGTCAGGAACACAATCCTAATCTCTGGCATCCATCACTGCAACATACCTTGTAGGATGAACAACACTTTCCTCGAAAGAGTAGCTGCCACTCGAAGCCTCTTGCTTCTTCCTCTCCTGATAGGCCTTTAGGCCATTCCAAGGTTCCTTATTGCTAGTTGTACGAGTCTCCTTACTTCCCACTGACCATGCACTCTTCTTGCATTGCAGATTGTCGAGATTTGTAGCTTGGGAGGTACTCCAAGCCCTAGGTCAGAGGGTTTTGGAGGAATGGGAACACAAATATGTTTGTGGGCTTAGAACCCAACCTTATGGGCTTTGCATGCAAGCTGGTGGGTGTGAAACCATGAGGCATTTGAGTGATTTGACACATGGAGGGGTTAGAGGATCCTTGAAGGAGAAAGGGGCAACGAAAATTACTCAAACCCGAGGTGTCTATGAAGAGATATGAATTTTTCTATGTGGATGTAGGTTAATTTGGCAGCTAAAACAAGTCAGCTTGAGTATTATGGTTTCCCAAATTAATGTTTGATGACACCACATGGTTAGATATAAATTGGAGTGATGTGAGAGGCATTTCTACACATCCTAAATGCATCTTTCATCAAGGATATCTCTGAAATAGGGTAGCGAATTTGAGGCAAGGGAAAGGAGGCATCTAGCACGAGTTTGTGGAGAGGTTTGTCTCTATTTGGGTGTAGATTCCTTGTGGGAGAGAGGCTGCAGATGTTTGAGACTTGAAGCAACTAGGGAGGAGGCTTGGAGGATTGATTCAAGACTGTTTAGGGCAACGAATTACCTTGTAGACCAGGCCGCAGATTGAGGTAATTTCTGGGTACATTCTGTGCATGTTTTGGTATAGGTCATCTCTGTTCATAGGGCCGCAAAGAGGTGCTGCTACAACAACGCGTGGGAGGTGGATTTGAGAGGGACAAGAGGCATAGAAAGGACCTCCTAAATTAACCGCAACCATCTCAATGAGCAACGCATTTGGACAAAGCCTTTCTTGATGTGTATTGGGCTACTTTGCAGTGCTTGTGTGGGAAAAATGCTTATGGTATGATTTGAGTGTTGTAGAGAGCCTTGTGGAGGTGCCCAAGGCTTACAACAACTCCTTGGATGCCTAGGAAATAACAGCAGAAGGAAGCGACCTGATTGGAGATGGATACATAGTGTTTGGAACAATGGTTTAGGGCTGTTGGTGTGTACTAACTAGATTTGCAGATGCATAAATTCCAAGGCAAGAGGGGAGCATCAATGAGTTGTAGATGACTTCCTGTTGATGGTTGGATGCTAGTGGATGAGAGGTCCTAAGAGAGGACATTGTATTTGACACTCATGGATTGTTGAGGGGAAGTGTGAGAGTGGACCAAGTTGACAGAGTTGGAGCAACCTAAAGAACAACTTGTGGAAGATTGTAGAGGCTTGCTTCAAGCCCTAAGGAACAGGTCTCTTGAAGGACTAAGTGATTGTTGGAAGTGGTAGAAGAAGAACTCAAGAGTTTGGTCAACCAAGAGCGGTTTGTAGCCCTAGAATCACCTTGTGGATAAGGACATCTACAATGGAAGTTGGGCAGTCCTCCATGCCCTAAGTTGCCCTAAGTTCATTGTTGGAGAAGCAACATTCGACAGTGATAGTGAGAAGCCCTTCGACCCTAAGTCTGTCTTCATTGGGCAACACAAGAAGGCACTGGTGGGAAGAAAGTCCGAAAAGAGTTGAGGAACAACAGTGGGTAGTTGAGAGTTGTTCACAAGCGAAGTTGTGAACAACTCGACAAGAGTCGCGATGTGTTGATGCGTTGAAGGACGAACAATCAACGTGAGAGTAGGTGGAGTCGAGTTTAGTGACCTAATGGAGCTGGTTCATTGATAGAGGCAAAGTTGTGTTGCTACAGATCGAGAGCCGAAGGACTGGGCAGATGTGTGCAGGGTAGGACTAAGTTAACTGTGAGGAGCTATACATCAGTTAGATGATTAGAGTACTTTGTTAAGGGTAGATTGGTTGTCAAAGGACTAACACCAAGCCCTAGTTATTGTTGTATTTTATCAGTGGATGTATGAGGGCCATTAACCTTGGTACGGGAGCCCTAGACTGTTATATTATCAGTTTGATTAATATAGAAAAGTTGGGTTGTTGTATAAATTGTAAAAAGTTGTGTATATTTTGTGCACTAGTAGATTTACTGCTATATATTATTTCGCTGTGCAAAGTAGTCTTGTTGTGATACTTGGATTGGTAGTGTTAGTGATATAAGATTCTATCACAAACTCTAGTATCGTGGAAAAACAACATGGGATCAAAACTACTTTAAAGGGCTAGTGAATCAGAGTGTGCATAACGAAGCAACTCAGAGGGAGTTGTGATTGCCTAGACCATGGGTTCAGTTGAAGACATGGAGATGTGGTCTTGACTGGTTTGGTAGCGAGATTGGCTGGGAGTTCTAGTGGATTGGTGTTGAGCCTGACAAACAACGTTTTTTGTAAGATAGGTTGCTGATCATGGACTTCCTATGACTCGTCATGGATGCTTGGGACAACTCGAGGATTTCTTTGGCATGGATGAGATTGGTATGATTGCGATTGCTTCATGTGATGGACCACAGATTGTCAGATTAATTTTTTCATTGGATCGTGATGTTGCATATCTGCGATTGGAGCGATGTGCACGAATTGTGTTTGATACAGGAGGATGAGTGCTTGCAAGAATGGGTTGCGGTGAGGTGATGCTCGTGTTCGACCACAAGTCCAGGCTGAGCTTGTAGGACAAGAGATCAGTGACAGGTTGAGCCATTGGAGATCATGTAGACTTAGAGGGAGTCTGGCTTTAGAGGGAGCAACCCCATGGAAGTGTTGAGGTCTTCAGGTTCAAATGAGATGAGGCAGAGGCACTACCGAGATTGCAGGGTTCATTCTATAGAGTATGGTGTAGTGATGGACGCCAAATGGGCTAGTGTCGCCTGATGATGATGATGGAGACTTCCTATTGTTGGAAGTACCTCCCTCGCTAAGAGGGAGTGTTGAGATTTGTAGCTTGGGAGGTATTCCAATCCCTAGGCCAGAGGGTTTTCGAGGAATGGGAACACAAATAGGTTTGTGGGCTGAGAACCCAAGCCTGCGGGCTTTGCACCCAAGGTGGTGGGTGTGAAACCACGAGGCATTTGAATGTTTTGACACATGGAGGTGTTAGAGGACACTTAGAGGAGAAAGGGGCAATGAAAATCACTCAAATCCAAGGTGTCTATGATGAGATATGAATTTTTCTATGTGGTTGTAGGTTAATCTGGCAGCTAAAGTAGGTCGGTTTGAGTATTATGGTTGCCCAAATTAATGTTTGATGACACCACATATTTAGATATAAATTGAAGTGATGTGAGAGGCATTTCTACATATCTTGAGTGCATCTTTCATCACGGATATCTTTGAAATAGGGTAGCGGATCTGAGGCAAGGGCAAGGAGGCATCTAGCACGAGTTTGTGGAGAGGTTTGTCTCTGTTTGGGTGCAGATTCCTTGTGGGAGAGAGGCCTTAGATGTCTGAGGTTTGAAGCAACCATCGAGGAGGCTTGGAGGGCTGATTCAAGACAGTGTAGGGCAGCAGATTACCTTGCAGACCTAGGCTGTAGATTGAGGTAAGTTTTGGGTACATTTTGTGCATGTTTTGGTGTAGTTTATCTCTGTTCATATGGCCACAGAGAGGTGCTGCTACAAAAACGTGTGGGAGGTGGATTTGAGAGGGCCAAGATTCCTAGAAAGGACTTCCTAACTCAACCATAGTCATATCGAGGAACAACACAATTGGACAAATCATTTGTCCATGTGTATTGGGCTACTTTGTAGGGTTGGTGTGGGCAGAATGCTTGTCGTCTGATTTGAGTGTTGTAGAGAGCCTTGTGGAGGTGCCCAAGGCCTACAACAACACCTTGGATGCCTAGGAAATAACAGTAGAAGGAAGCAACCTGATTGGAGAAGGATACATAGTGTTTGGAACACAAATCTTAAGGAAAGAAGGCAACAATAGCGAGTTGTAGATGACTTCTTGTTGATGGTTGGATGCTAGTGGATAAGAGGTCCTAGGAGAGGACATTGTATTGGATGCTCGTGGCCTGTTGGAGGGTGTAATATGCCTAAGGAAATTTTACAATGATAAACAAAGCATGCATAACGAAAATACCCAGAAAAATCACACACAAATCAGACACCATGAAATAAGCCAAAAACTGCGTTGCTCTGAGCCATTTTATTATAAAAGTATGGGGTTACAATAGATGTATGGAAAGTGTGCACCTGGGCTTGCTCAAGGCAAGCTTGCAAAGCCCAAGTGATGAAAACAAGTGCCCCACTGCTACATAGCTGTCCTCTCTATGGTTCTGTGCTAATCCCCCATAAAAGTGAATTGCTTGCTATGAAGAATGGATGATTTGACCGCCTTCTGATGCTCAGAAAATTCCAGGAAATTAACCCAAGTCTCTCCTCCAATAACTCACCAAAACCCAGAAATGGTTTGGCCAAATGCTGACCTCGGAATTTCAGCCCAATTTCCCCTCACTCCACTATCTGTTGTGTATTTCGACCCACCTGTAAATGTCACTGTTGAAGGTCCCCAAAATGGCTGCAATACTCAGCAAATGCCCTTCTGGAATGACCCCACAAGCTACAACCTCAATCCTTCTCTTCCATAGCTCCCACGTGTGGCACGAAAGTACCACTGCGTAGGCCCATGCAGTCACTGGTACGAATGGCTTGGTCTCTGCAAGCTCCCACGATTTGGGCCTTGAAAGTACTCCAAATATTTAGCAAATGAAGGCCTTAAAATCCCAACAATTTCCTAGCTCCATAACCAACTCCTCCAAAGGTAGCGTACTTCCCTTCTGCGTCCCACCTACTCTCCAGCTGGCAAGCTCTTAGAATTTATCAATGAATGGCTGCTCTCTCATGGACTGCGTAACTCCAGAATTGCTACTGTTGCTACTGCTGGAATGGAGCTGCTCCTTGGGGCTGTTTCCCTGCTCAGAAAAATGTGAAACTCAGGATACAAGCTCTCCTCCAATAACATTGGAAAAACCTAGGAAGGAATCCCAGAATGGCTGTCCCCGGAAATTGACCTTTCTTGGAAAATCACGCACTCCAGATGAGTACGCTGGCCCTGGACTGATAAAATGTAATTGTTGGCCTCCTCCTGCAAAAGATGATTTGTGAAGGGTTGATCCCTTAACAATACTCTCGCATTGAAATCTCCTACTTCCCCTCTCTCTCGGTGCTACCTCCTCTCCAAACTGCGTAATCTCTTAAAGGGACTGTGCTGTCTAAGAAACTGCGTGCTCCTGGATGTGAGATGTTGAGTGCTAAGCTTAGAAAAACAATGATGGAACTCCTCACCTGAGCGGGCACTTGAAGTCCCCCGAGGCTGAGGTTGGGGTCTTCGCTCGGAGACACCGGTGTGCTGAACAACATTTGCAGACTTCGCTCAACAGGAAAGCGTGCTCAATGTCAAAAGACAGAAATCATAAGATGCATAATAGAATGATTGAATGGTGAGCCCCCTCTCCCTTTTATGCTTGAGAGCCTAGCTCCCCCTTGGGCCCCACTCATCTGCACTATCCCTCCTTGGCCACACTGTCCCTATCACTGTGCTACCTGTAGAAATTTCTGAATCTTAATTCTTATGCAGAAATTATTTCTGTTAATCCGGTTAAGCTTCTCCTACTTATACAAGTTAGCAAATGAATAAATTCAAGTTAACATCAAAGCAAAACACATAAAAAATCTCCGCCAATTCAGATCTAGAATAAGCACATGCACACATAGACAAAGTGACAGTTATTTCTGGACAAACTGTCCTCGGAGAAACCCAATGTGGGAAAATCGGTCTCTCGCTGCTGGAGGACTCTATTATTAAGAATATTTCTGAAGACATAACTTTGGGTTCCAGATCTAGAAAACCCTATAGAGAAAACTCTAGATCTGCAGCACCTGGCTGATCTAAGACCAACAATACTGACTGATCCACACCCTCAACCGGGATTTACAGAACTCAGCCAGATCTAGGCCTAGAAACCCCAGATCTGCCCCTGAAAGACATTGCGTCAGCCTTTGAAGGCCTCCAAATGCTCAGCGCTGTCACTGGAAGGGACTGCGTTACCCCAGACTGGGTGACACAGTCACTACGCTGCCCCTAAGGGTCTCTTCGTAACCTCTGAAGGGTTTCCTGAAAATCATGTTGTCCTTGCTGCTGCTGTTGCTGCTGTCTGTTGCTGCCTTCCTTTGCGTTGTCTTTCCTGATCTCTTCTCTGCTTCTTGTGTATTCTAGACCCTGGGATCAGATCATCCCCTTGGTCTAAATTACCCTCTCTACAACTGAAACACTTGAGAATTCTTAGCAACCCCGCCCTAGAATCTCAGCTTAGCTTCAGTGCTCTGCCTCTGTGTATCTTACAAATGACCCCAAGCCTTTCCTTTATACTTTTCTCGTTGACAAATCAACGGCCAAGATTAAATCTTTAATCAATGACTTAGATTAAAAGAAAGCTTGATCCGTGTGACTTAAGACAATTTCATCACATGTTTAATTAAATTCACTTTAATTATTTTATTTTCCTAAGTTTTAACTTAGAAAATACATTAAAATAATTAATTAATTTAATATCTCCTAAACCAGATGAAATTTCCCAAATCCATTTCTGGGTCTTGTAGATTAGGTGAACTCTAGTCCTTCCTCAAAATTTGGGACCTAGAGCACAACTGATGTACCCCAAATACACAAAATCTCAACACTCCCTCTTAGCATCAAGGGTGTGCTCTAGGCTCTAGCAATACATCACACTTATGCATTACACGATTTTGGGCACTGGTTCTATGCTGCTGAAGCTTGGCCATCTGCCACTCAACTCTGCACTACTGCTGCCATTCTGTACTGCTGCCCATGACTTTGCCACTGCTACTTCAACCACTGTACTGCAACTCCCTCTCAATATGCTGCATTTGTGTTGCTCATAGCACTGCCACTGCTGATCTGCTGCACTGTAACTTCAGTTGTTGAGAGAAACAACTGAATCTCTTGCCCAATCTTTGACAAACAAGTCAGATGGGCTGCATCCTCATCACTGAAGCTCCATAGGCTACAGATCTGTGTTGGCATCTAAAGATGCACAACTATAGCTCTGCCTACGTAATCAGACTCCCTCTGCACTATTGAAGTCACATCAGCTCCTTGTGCTGAAATCTATCACGCTGTTGCTGCACTGCGCTGTCCCTCTGAAGCTCTCTACGCTACTGCAGCTCTGCACTGTGTAAGCAGCACTGCTCTGCGTTGCTGAAGTCACATCAGCCTCTGCACTGCTACTGCTTCTATGCTGCTGCTGCTATGGTCTGCGCTGCTCCTCCCAGCCTCCGGATCTGCGTCTACCTCTGCCTCATCTGTGATCTATGCACCCACTGCTCCACTTGTCCTGCTATTGTCTTAAGGCTGCCGTAGCTCGCTTGTGATCCAAGAGATGAGCTGCTCAAGGATCTCGCCTTACTTCCATGTAGGTCCTCTACATGTCCATGTCACCCCACCTCCGTGGTTCATGAGCACTCATGGCTACATCCAAGGTTACTTGGGAGTGGGAGCGCCATTTTTAGAAGCTTCCGGTCCAGAGCGTTTCGGGGATCGTTAATATATATATATATATATATTTTTTTATATATTTTATATTTTGATGCATATATGTCAACAAAAATATGTAGAATGATGAATTAGACATAAAAAACATAAAAACATAGATTGAATCATATAATATCAATCATCTAGAAGTTATAATCTTCATCAACCACGCCCACAAGTTGGAAGCATACAACATATTGACTCTTGAGTCTCGCGAATCATCAATCTGAAGGTTTCAAGCTTTTAAAATTCAATATATAACATTTATCGTCATTGATATATAACATTTATCATCATTGCTTTCAAATTTCAATATCTAACATTTATCATCATTGATTCATTGATTTCAAAATTCAATATACATTTATCATCATTGATTCATTGGTTTCAAATTTCAATATATGTTTTAATGAGACATCATTGATATACTCTCATTTATCATCATTGATTCATTGATTTCAAAATTCAATATATAACATTTACATCATCATTGATATATAACATTTATCATCATTGATTCATTGATCACCATATAACTTTCATGAAGCATCATATTCATAATTCATAATGACTTGTAAACTTATAAATGCCAATTTCAAAGTTTCACCTTTCAAATTCAAACTTCAAACTTAAATTGTCATTAAATATATGAAAGAGTCAAGTTTCAATTGTTCAACTATCAATAGTTATAAAAGATAAAAACTACTAGAAAATAGAAAAGAATAGTAAACAACAAATCTATTTTATCTATTGGTTGGCCCCTTGCCACGCCCAGGAGAAATGTCTAATTTGTGCGAGCCACGAAAAAATGGTGGTCTTTTAGTACTCTTAGGAGTACCACGACCATGACTAGAAGGTGGAGGCTGAATCTGCAAAGGAACAATAGTTTGATATTAAGAACTGGCACTGGCACTGGCACTCGCACCCGCACCCGCACCTGCACTGCTACTAGTAGATGGTGGGACTGGCCCTGTGTGTGGCGGTGCTGTTGATGCTTCATCATCATCCCTAAAAAGTTCTTCTTCCAATTCTTCCATATGTACCGTGCCGTCCTCCAAATTATCATCCTCTGGGTTGTTGTCCCAGACTCTGTATGATGGATCCTCATTTGCCGTCCGTGTGTCGATGGCGGGGCCTGCATTGTGGGGTTCTGGCAGCATTTTTCGGTGTTTTCAGCCTTGAGGAGTTGGTCATCTCATCTGGAGGATTTGTGGGTAGATCCAGCCCTTTTGCCAGCATATTTCTTGAGCTTCTGAGCTGTTCCTGAAGGCACAGCGTTTTTGTAGGAGGGTTTCTGGGGGCGATTTTCGGAGGTGGTCCATTTGCTTCACGGTTTCTGGGTTTTGTCCGGAGCAGCGAGTATAGGTGATCTGTAGATTTTTAGCTCATTCCGGCAAGGGGATCAGCCCCTAGCTTCAGTTCACTCCAGCAGCAGCAGTTTACGGCGGTTTCTTCCAGCAGCTGGGATGCAGTTTCTGTAGTAGCCATTTCCTATTTTCTGAGAGGATTCTTCACTTGCCTTGAGCAAGGATAGGTGCCCTCATTCTGATTTTCTTGTACTCCTCTCTATGTACTTTCAGATTAATAAAATGGCTCAGTTTTCTGGCATTCTATGTGTAATTATTCCATGATCTGGTTCAGCATTGTATTTTCTATATCTGTCTGGCATATTTCTGTTTATTACTGGTTATTTCCCTTTGGGGATATTACAGTGGTATCAGAGCATAATTCTGGCTCAGCCTGTGGTCTATGACATCGGAAAAGAGATCATACAGAGCAATAGCAGTTGCAATACCAGAAACGCAGTTGGAAAAAGGGCCAAAATAAAAAAGGTCAAATTTTGAAGTTTGGAATTAGGAAAAACGTTTTCTGGGTTTTTCTGGGTTTTGGACAAGGATCACCTTCCCAAATTCCTAGAATTTTCCGAGTAAAAGGCGCCTGAAGGTAAGGTAATAGCTAGCAAATCTAGTCTTTGCTATCTTCAACAACTCCAATTTGGATTGAGTACGGAAAAGCCCATGGGTATTGCTATGATTTGTAATAAATTTTATCATTTTTTTACCTCTCTTGTACAAATCACCAAGCCATTTGAATTGAGGTTGTTTGTTTTTGATGATATCATGCATCAAAAGGTTCATTGTGTGAACCAAACACCCAGACCAAAAAATGTTGGGGTATTTATCCTCAATAATTACTCCTGCTGCCTTACAGTTAGCAGCATTATCAGTGATGACCTGTATGACATTGTATGGCCCAGTCTTTTCAATTATATCAAGTAATGGTTCTGCAATGTTAATGCCGGTTTTGAATTTGTCTGAATAATCATATGCTGACAGGAAGATTGCACCACTAACCGACACAACCAAAACACTTATCAATGGCTTTCCTTTTACATTGGTCCATCCATCAGAGACAATGGATACCCCATGCTCATTCCACGAATTTGTCATTCTAGCCAAAGAATGGTTTATTTTAGCTTTTTCATGATCAAGACCCACGGTTCTGGCCTTGTCATACCCAGGGCTTTTGTATCCTTTGGGGGCATCGTTAATGGCAGAAACCATTTCATGCCAATAAGGTGAGCGAAGAACATTGAATGACACCCCACATGCATATGGAAACCGGTAAACTTTTGAATCCACATCATTCCTACACCCTTCGTCCAGGAAATCGGATATGGTTCTACGCCTTAATCCAGATGTGCCACTGCCTCCATAACCACTAGCATGTGTGGAAGCTGGACTTGTTTGTCCATGACGTGATGGGCCTGAATAAGAATCAATGAAACCCCTAGATATTTTAGATCTCTGGAGGGCAACCTCCTCTTCCTTTCTATATTTCTCTCTCTGTGTTGCTCGCACACTAGTACAAATTTTGATTCCTATATTTTTTTTCTCCATCCCCTGGCATTTTCCCACAAAGATGCCTTCTCGTACGGGTGTATGAACCATGGTATTGTTTATTGCAATGGGGGCAAATAAATTTAGTGGTTCCACCACCTTTCCCTCCTTCCTGTTTCTGAACATATTTCCACAAAGGTGTCTGAGTTTGGTCTTGTCTAGTTGGGGAATCTGTGTCCTCATGTTCTCAACTCCCCACTTCCTCCTCAACATAATCCTCCTCCTCTTCAGGATTTTCTTCAAATCCACCATAACCCTCCTCTTCTCTGATTTGCCTCTTTCTTCTACTACTCTCCAACACCATTATTACAAAGAAAGGAACCAACATGAGGAAAATCCCTGGCCATATAGCCATGATGTTTCAAGTTTCTAGCCTGCAAAACAAATGGAGAAATGCCAAATGGGAATAGGAAATGCAACATAGGAAAAAAGCAATTCAATTTTTAAGTTTTAAACACAATAAAATGCAACATTCAAGAAAAAAATCAAGTTTTCATTTTTAAACAACTTACAAATTCATCCTAGAAAATACAAAATTAGATTAGAAGACCTACCTCTTTCTTGCAATCCTCCTGTTGCCTTGTAGCTTGCTACTTGCTCTCTCCTTGTCACTTCTGCAGCTCCGCTCTCAAGCTCTCCTTCTTGCTCCTCTCACTCTCTCACTCACTCAACTACAAACAATAAACAAAATGAGCCTCTCTCCCTCTTAAAAACAAAATGATTTTTTCAATAAAAAAAATTTCTCGCCGGCGGGAAACGTTTTTTTTGCCGGGGAGCGTTCGGGAGCAAACACTCCCCGATCGCTTCCGGCGTTTAAAAAACGCTCCCGAAGCGTTTTTTAAAAGCTGGAAATACTCAGGGAGTGTTCGCTTCGGAGCGTTTTCGGAAACGCTCCTGAAAAGGCAGGGAGCGTTTTTATTGGGCCGGAAACGCGCTCCCGAAAATGCTCCCCTCAGGAAGCGTTTTCGGGAGTGCATTTTTGAGTGCTCCCAAAACGCTCCCGCACGGAGCGCGTTTCGGGAGCGGGAACGAGGGGGGGTGAAGCTTCCCCGCAACCCTGGCTACATCATCTCCCGACCCATCATCTGCCACTGCTGCTTTGGAAGAAGATGCTTCCTTGTCCTTCTTCTTTTCTGGACAATGGCTGGCAAAATGTCCCATTTCACCACATTGAAAGCACTTGATCTTTGAAAGATCCTTCTTTTTCTTCGGCTGCTTCTTTGATGCCAAGGCTGCATCTTCCTCCTCTTCCTCTTTTACTTTGCTCAACCCAGGGTTGTGCTGCTTCTTGGTGAATTTGTGTAGTTCTTCTTGCCGCAAGATTGACCACAAGCTATCCCAATCTGGGAGGTCCGCTTTGCCCAAGATACTTTGGACAAAGGTTTCCCACTCATCCGTGACTGCATTGAGGGCAGTCCTGACTATCACTGCATCATCTACGGTTGCACCCGTTGCAGTCAGTTGATCCCTGATTGACTGCAATCTGAAGAGGAAATGCTCGATGTTTTCTCCCTTGGTCATCATCAATGACCTCATTTGGGCCTCCAACAACATCTTTCTTTGGATTGATTTTCCCTCATATAGGGAAGTCAAGGCCTTCCAGATCTCATTAGTTGTCCTCTTCTCAGCTATGTGTGGCAAAATATGATCCTTGATATTGTCGATTATCAGCTGCTTGGCATGCCCAACAGTTTCTCTATGCTTCCGTAGGAGATCTGCATCTGTCGGCGTGGCCAGGGTCTGCTCTGCATGATCTCTTAGACCATGTGCTTCTAGGTGTAATATTCCTAATTTGCGACAGCAAATTGGAATATTCTATTTTGTTTATTTTGCCACCTATAGTTTGTAAGTAAATAAAAAGTGAGTAAAGAGGGTCTAAACTCACTTAAATGAAATAAGACATCCACCTAGTAGCACAGCGTTGTGACTTAAGTGGGAGTCAAGGGGGGACCCAACACCACGTGGAGGAGGGGGCCTATGTACACTCTAGAAGTTTCTCCAAGCTTCTGCGCAGATAAGGTTGAGAATGTGGATAAGGATGAGGATGTGGAGGAGAGAGAGAGGCTACATTGGGTTTTGGAAGGAAACCAACACTATAAAAGATGGAGGAGCCTCCTCATTTGAGGCATGCTTGGATTCTTGGATTATTGATTATTGAGTGAGACATTTGTCTTTCTTTGGCACGCTGGCTGTTTAGCCCGTCTGCTGCACTGTTTAGTGCACCGAGTGTCTCCGTGCGGAGATCTCACCCTTAGCCCCAGGGGACTTCGAGTGCGTGCTCGGGCAAGGCTTTTTTCTTAGCATCATCCTCCAGGACAGCGTTATTGCTGCAGCAGCGTAATACTGTGTTGTAGGGTGTTGCCGTGGTGACTTTACGACACCACCTCCTTCTCTTGTTTTTCAGAGGGAGAGTCTCTCTTTCCTTTGGAGGATCAGATTGGGAGATATTGGAGCTGATTTGCAGATCTTGGCATCAGACCAACAGTTATTTTGCCCCTACTGTGCAGTCCCTCTCAGTTACTGCGTTATTTTCATGGTGTATCTACAGTGAGGGTTTGCCGGTTGATTTGAGGGGAAGATCTCAAGTGTAAGGATCAGTTTTCCACTCTGGAGATCTATTGGAGGAGGTCTATTTCAGTTGCTCATCATCTTCAGCCTTCTCTATTTGGTTTCAGTTTGGAGTTGCAGTAGCTGCCCAGCAACTCCGGCATTTTGGTCGTATTGTATATTTCAGCCAATCCCTTGGAGGATTGAGATCTTATTGCTTATAAGGGTTAGAGCTTTGCTCCCCTATTGTATTTGAGATATATACTGTCATATCTATGTATTGGAGCAGCATTTTGTCTTAGACTGCGTTTTTCATAGCCTGGGGTTTATGCAGAAATAGCAATGCTTTTCATGTTTATGTACATGTGTTGTGGAGGCTTGCATTTCTTCTCTTGAGAGGTTGTTTCCTCAAGATTTGTACTCTCTTATGCTGCTATACATTATTATTGGCTATATATGCATCTTCTGTCTCACAGCTACTGCAGAAAACGCTGTAGGGTTTCTGGATTATTTTCTTGTCTTGCGGCACCTCTATCTTGAGGGGTTTTCTATATAAAATTGCTGTTTAACCTTGCTGAAAGCCTATGCCTTGTACTAAAACTCATTCTCTGATTATTCATAGTGTTATACATCATATTCCTACAGAAAATACGCTGCCCTTGCTTCAGTAAAATTCTGCATACTCAAAGTCTTGGGAAATCAGGGTTTTTCTTGACTAGTCGAGAAGGAGGAACTGTTTAACATAGAAAAACGCCTTTGTTTGAGCTGAAATTCGACATGGAAGTCCCTCTTGACCTATTCTAACATATTCCAGAACCTTGACCCGTCATTTTACGCAGATTTCCTTATTCACTCATTTTAGGGCCAAAATCCTCACTTTTCCCCACCTTTTTGCTCTTAAAAGCTGAGTAAAGGTTGCTGCTGTTATTTCTTTTGGTTGCTGAGAATTTTCAGACATATTATATGATAGTTGAAGCCATCATAACTGAAGAATGCATTTTTCAGGCATGATCTGCTGAAAATTCCCTATTGGGAATATTACAATCTGGCTTAGATCTTAAAATTTCTTTGAAAATCAGAAACAAGGAACCCAAAACCCAAATATATGCACAGAAAATAAAAATCCCAAACCCCGGTGAGTGAAAAAATTAAAGATACTTACAAATCTACAATGTTATTTTACAGATCTGTTAGATCAAAACCCTGCATGGCCAGATTTAAACCATTTATCATAATTTTGAGAAAAAGAAATTGAGAGAGATGCACAAGCCCGAGAAGAACCCTGCAAAAAATGGAATTTAAGATAAGCCCGGGGAAATAGATCCAGAGGGCTCTTCAGATCTTATTTCCTTGGGAGTCAGCTGGTCCAGCCGAGGACTTCCCTAAACGCCCAAATCTAAATCCGAGAGATTCCTGTACACTTGAAGTTAAACTGTTAAATCAATAGAGAAATAAGATAAATAATAAAATTTTCAAGAGTCAGAGATAACTGCAAACTCAATCCAATTAATATTCTCACCCTAAATCTAGCAACCTAAGCAAGATACCTGTGCAATAGACTACTCTACAAGAGCCATTAATTAATGATTCGTTATAATAATCACCAGCAAAATATAAAGAACAAGTTTACCATAAAATGCAGAAGAGGAACACCACCATCAAAATAAAACCCCAAAGACTTTGTTTGTATTATTCCAAAAAATATTACAGGAGAGCTTTAAGAGCAAGTACATGATCAAGAGATCGGATGACTGAAAGACTGACAAAGACCTCTAATTTATAAGATAAAATCTCCAACGGCTAGTTCAGTTGATCCTTGTCAAAGTAATCTCGATCGTCAAAAAAGATTTAATTATCGTTTAATTTGGTCCGTCGAAATTATAAATTTTTGAGGGAATTCGAATTTATCATTTAATTCCCCTCTAGTTAACTCAAAAATAATATTTTTGAGTTAATTACCTCAAAAATTTGACTTTGACATAACCACCAAGGCCCAAGGATCCAAAATTTCTCGAAATTCTCAATATTCCCTTGGCCTGGGACCTTTTAAAAATTTATTTTTTAGGGACCCACGAATTTTGCCTTTGAGGAATTTTAAATCACCTAGGACTTAAAATTAATTAAATTTATGACTTAGGATTTTTAATTTAATTTGGCCAAGAAATTTAATTAATTGACTAATGAGGGGAATAATTATTTTTCCAACCCTCTTTACATAAGATAAATATATTTTGACACATGAAGGGGGAAAACCCATTCGTGATAGACCCTCAAATAGCTACCCAATTTTGCGACTCAAAACATGATCTAGTAGACCTAGCAATCTATAATAAAATGATCTAGCCAATTAGCTAGGATCATTCCTAGATTACTTTACAAAGACTCGATAAAAAACACTAGGACTCACTTAGTATCTTGACAACAAAATCCACCCTAACTTTGGGATGAGGCTGGAGGGGAAAAACTTTGTCGATCATTTGTGTCAGAAACACAAATGAATCAGTGAGATGAAAAACCTCCTAGGATAGAAATTGTCACCAAAATACTAAGCTTACGTAGGTTTTTACATACCTGATGGTCTTACTTAAATCATTTACATCATAAACATGCAGAATGGGCTTACATCATTTACAAAACTGTCAACTGATGATGAAATCTGAATGGCGTGAACACCTCGAACATGATAAATCCCATTGGAAAAAACGGGGGTGTACTGCTATGGGGTCGTTGACAAAGAGTGGTCAACAATCCCCTTTAGGCCAACTTGGTGTGGAGGTTACATAATTCATATTTAACTCAATTCTTAACCAATTTACATGATTCAAAAGCCCAAGAAGGGTCTCTTTGAATGTACAATTGTCAATGACTCTATAAACTCAATATTAATCCTAGGAGTCCACAATGGGGACTTTGACTAATATAATGATGACCCAAGCATGAAACCCATGCTTTAATAAGTCATTGTTACAATAATAAAAATTCTTTTTTTTATTCTTTTGTCAAGCACATTTCATAATGACTCAAATACATTAAATGAAGACCAAACCTAGTTACAATTTCCAATACTCCCTCTTAACTAGCGAGGTATTAATCATATACAAATATATTATAAGATCTCAAACTATTGAAACAATGAAGAACTTTAGACACCCCAATGCCATGGACTAGATTTCTGACCAAAGAAATCTATCCATTGGTCTCTCAACAATTTAGGCAACGCAATGTTGCGAACTAGATTCCTAACCAAGGCAATCTATCCAAGTTGGAATAAGGTGGACTCAAGCTTTCATCCCCTTTAAGTACCATCAGGCTTACTTGCTAACCAGCAACCCAGGGACCTAGGTGTGTATCAATGGTCAAAGCTCCATGACCCACGCCACCCTTCCCTTCTTTGGGACCTAGACATCAACATAAAGTTTCGGCTAGATGTCCTCCCACGCAATGCTTCACTCGCAAAGCCTCAACAAATCTCTTCCATTTTCTTATCATCAATACAATCAACAATGTCTACCAAACCTAGCAGGTTTCTCAAATATTCAAACTTCTTATTCGAAAGAGCCTTTGTTAGTATGCCTGCTACATGTTCATTTGTAGAGACATACTCCAACGTCACAATCCCATCCTACACCAAGTTCCTAATAAAGTGGAACTTATTATTGATATGCTTTGTCCTAGCATGAAACACGGGATCTCTAGACATCTTGATACAACTTTGATTCTCACAATTAATCACAATAGGACCTAGAGACTTCTTGAACAAATCTGTCAAAAGCTTCCTTAACAAAACAACCTCCTTTCCTACTTCACATGCAGCCACATATTCTCCCTCAGCACTACTCAACGCAACGGGATCTTTCTTCCTACTCATCCATGAGATCATAGCAGCTACCAGACTAAAACAACCTCCAGTAGTGCTCCTTCCATCGGTCTCATTGTCGCCCCAATCAGAGTTTGTGAAGCCAATTAGCTTGACTTCCTTACTATCATATTTTAGGCAGTGATGTATAGTGCCACGAAGATACCTTAGTATATGTTTGGCGGCTATCCAGTGATCGTGACAGGGCTCCAACTGAAGCTGACTAAGAATGTTTACTGCAAAACATATATCTGGCCTAGTATTTACCAGATACATTAGGGAACCCACCAACCATCAATATGAGGTAGGATCCATGAGACTAGAGTTAGAGTCCCTCGACTTCTTGAGATTGGTGATCATAGGAGTAGTCATCGGCTTGGAATCCATCATCCCAAATTTCTGCAACAACTTGATGATGTACTTTCCTTGCCCCAAATATATCTCCCCAAGTCTCTACCATACTTCTAGACCTAGGTAATAGTGCATTAGTCCCAGATCCTTCATTTCAAATTCAGCTGCCAACATCTTCTTACAATCTTGAATTCTTCTCTCTACACCAGTGATGAATAGATCATCCACATATAGTAGAATAATGACAGGCTCATTATTCACAACCTTGATGTAGACATTCGGATCAACTGAACTCTTTACAAATCCAATTCTAAGTAGATATGCATCCATCCTAGCATAACATGGCCTAGGTGCTTGTTTCAAACCATATAGGGCCTTCTTAAGTCTACAAACATGAGAATCCCTGCTATTAACTTGAAAGCCTTCGAGTTGTTCGATGTACACTTCCTCATCAATGGTCCCATTCAGAAATGCAGTGTTCACATCCATTTGATGGACATTCCACCCCATTGTAGCAGCCAATGAAACCTACAATCTAATAGTATTGTGCCTTGTTGTAGGTGCAAAGGTTTCTTCATAATCAATGCCTTCCTTTTGAGAGAAACCCCTTGCAACAAATCTTGCTTTATACGTGTATATACTTCATTCAACTGCATGTTTGATCTTATAGATCAAATGTGACAACCGATTTTTCGCTAGGTCTAGGAACAATTTCCCAAACCCCATTCTTCATGATGGATTGATATTCTTCCTGCGCTGCTTTCTTCCAAACCTCTTGATGTGCAGCGTCCTTGAATGTAGATGGTTCGACTTCTACAATTTTGTCATATGTGCAGCATAACCAGAATATCTTTTCAGTTTCTTTCTCTCCCTAAAGGTTCCTGCAACTTCATGTCCTTCAGCATCTTTCAATGTAGCTTTCAACCAATTTGACCTCTTCCTTGTGGTTGGATGACCACCGATTGAATAGGCTCACTTGGTCCTTCTTCTTCGAGATTCGTAGTAGAGTTTTCATGATGAACTTCTTCTTCTTCAAATATGGGAACTTCTTCGTCATCAGAATCACAAGCCCACGAAGCATGGAATAGACGATGATGGGGTGTACTGTTAAGTCACTCTGTGGGCAAAATTCTAGTCAGGTTAAGGGTTGGTGTGGCCCAGGTCGGATGTGATCCCCAGGTGATTTTGACGGCTTAGATGCCTTTGGGTCGCGATTCTCAAGTCACAGGTCAAGCCCAATGTAATCTCTGAAGAACTCAGACCACTAGGCAAACAAAACAAAAATATACAAATACATATTAATTATTTAATCCAAATTGAAAAGAAAAAAGGTCAGGGTTAATTGCATAAGGAAACACCATTGGATATAATGGTCATATATTATATTACATAAGAGAAATAAATTTTGAGAGGGTACTTTAAAAATTTTAAGTTAATTCCTAAGTCCCAATTAATAAATTCATAAGGGGGGCACTTCTTTATTTTATTCCTAATTCAATAAAGAAAAGTATGTTAAAATCAAAATCCTTTAGTATAGCAAAATATTAAGGAACTACCTTACAATATTAGAAAAAGGGAGGATATTATAAATAACACCAACACTTTCAGTTGGTGTTAAGATCATTCTGGTGAATGCTAAGCTAAGTGAATTTTAAAAGATCATTTTCTATTAATAATAAAAGAGCTAAGTTGGGGACAAGTGAAATTGTGAACTACGAGTTTCGTAAATAACTCAACATTTTGGAATGAATGTCCATTTTGTAAAATGAAATTTGAGCATCGGTCAGTTTTTAAAAATTACAAAACATGTTGTAACACATGTGGAAATATATTTATTATGAAAGAATATCAAGGTAATGAGAAGATGCAAATGAAAATATTAGAGGAAGGACTCATAGAACTTGAACAAATAATCGAGGTATCATAAAGGAAACATAAAGATCTCGAAGATATGTTTTACAACGTATCAAAAGAAAAGGACGACGAAATTTTGCGTCCAAGGGACCATAGTTAAAAATTACTTGCGAAGGTCAATAAGTCCAAAGCTACCAAAAACAAAATTACAAGAAGAAAAAGAATATCTCAAGAAGATATTCAAAAAGAATCTATCGGAGAAGGAAGAAGAAAATATGTGCTTAAAAACCCTTAATCAAAGTTTATTAGAACAAATCAGAGATTAAAAAAATGAAAAGATTGAATGTCAAAACACTGAAAATAAGGTTGATAAATCAGAAACTGAAGAACTCTTACATCTCAGAAATCATAATCAAAGTCTACTCACTTAAATTAAGAAACTTAAAAATGATAAGAAATCATTGAAAAACAAATTAGAAGAACTTTTCACGAAAGAAGTATGGAATTCTTCAGATGTAACAATCCACATTGAAGAAAAAGGAACGCATACCAATCCAATCAATATCACAAATCAAGAAGATGACAAGTTAGTTGAAGTAAAAACATATTTAGATGTTGCAATTGAGAAGATGAAAAATCCAAGTGAAGATTATGTAACCAACTCAACAACATCAGTGGTTGAAGTAAATCAAGAAATTGCCACACGCATGATTAGGGAAAATCAAATCACAAGATCTCCTTACCGACCTCCAAATCACAAAAGGAGACATCTCAATCAATTTGCTTATCTGTTTCACTCAAAATATAAGCAACATACTTATGTTTTGAAGAATATTGATGTCAACACAATCTAGTCTTACAATAACAATCTATCCCATCTATCAAGTAATTGTAAAGTTCCACAACAGATTGATCTAGGATGGTTAGATCCCTTCTCAGTTCGACAAGTTTTTTTATCATTCAGAGAATCATATCATATTGTATCATCAAATATGGCAACTCGAAGAGCTCTAAAAGATACAAATAAATTACAAGCTAAAGAAACAGATGACACACGATGTCAACAATAAGCTTTGAGGACAAATATTTTCTAATGAGGAAAGCAATTTTCTGAGTATAATATAATATATATGTGTGTGTGTGTGTGTGATAATGATATTCATAATAATGATTAATTAAATAATGATTAGCATAGAAAGAGGCATGTCTCCAAGGACATGACAATTCATGAAAAGGCACCTGCCTGAGTATGTAAGCGGGCCCTCATTTGTAACAATCTCATCATCTCATATCTCTTGTATTCAAACATTCTTATATATAAATATATGGTGTCCTGTAATCGATACTGACATATTTCAGATATTCTAAATATTCCATTGTGTTGACCATTAAGAGTGACACCTAAAAAATTTTATGACTCCATGCCCGAGGATATGTTAGAGGCTTCATGTGCCATCAGAGTTCATCTATCATCAGATTTTTTAACTCTAATTTCTTCTTCTCATTTTCTTCTCATGTTGTACTCAGATTCCACAAGCCCTGTGGGGATGGTGTAAAGTGATACTAGTGTGATGAATTGAGTCATGTAATAGGCCTAGGTAACTTGGAACACTGTCATCAAGTGAGTTTACTCTAGGAATTTTCTTTTACTTGGCTAACTATTAGGTGTTTTCGAGGACTTAATAATTAATTGAGTTTTTTCCTCCAAGCATAACCCCAAAGCCAGAGTGTGGCTTGATGGCGAGGCCTTGGGTAAATCCTAGCATCTAGAGTCATTGTATATTACCATACTACATCACTCGTAAAATTTCGTGGAATTTGAATAGGTATAGGGGACAATTTTTTTAATTTTTTTAATTTCCCTCAAAGCGAAAATTTGAACAGATTCTGAATGAAAAATGTAATAAGTGATGTCTAGAGAAGTTGTATGGGGTATGTGTGCGCAAAATTACACCTCTCACCCTCAACTTTCTACTATGACACACTTTGAGGCGTAAAAAATAAGTTTTAGACCCTCAAAACCCACTTTTTCTAAGTTTAGTGGAAAATGTGGGAATAAATTAACCCATAAATTAAATAAATATAGAGAAATAAATAACTATGTGTGAGAAAATGACATGGAAATGACTTGGAAATTATCTCAAGTCAAGATTTAAGTCAAGAACAAGTGGAAGATGATTTGGAACATGACATCATAAAAGCAATGAGCACATGGGGAAATCGAATTCCCAACTACAATTGAGGAAATCGATTTGTTGACTTGGAAAATCGAATTTTTTGGAATTAAATGCATGTGGGGGAATATTTGATGGATATTTGATTAAGATTTTGTTGGAGGCTTGTCTCCAACTTAACTCCACTAGCTCCTACACTTGGCATCACATTTGGCACAAGGATCAACGAGTTCCCCAAGGAGGCCCACACATTTCCTCAAGGAGGCTCAACGCATGGCATAGAGGAGATGTGTCATTTCATGAGTTGATGGTTGAGCTTGGAGGGGAGCTAACTCCCTTTTCATTTACACTTGGCATTTCTTGGTTGCATGCATCGAGAGCTCAAGTTGCTTGATGAAGAATTCGATGGCCACCTCGAAGAATTTGATTTGGTTGGAAGCGCCACATGTGTCAAGTCAACTCTCCACTTGGAATTCGACTTTCTCTTCTTGGGATCTTCTCCAACACCATTTGTCACTTAGATCTCTCATTGGGATTTGCTCCCAAATTTCTATTTAAGTGAGCATTGGGCTCTCACTATGTATTCATGTTATGAACTATTGGGCCTAAGGAAACTCTACCAATTTGTATACTTTATTTTGTTAATAAAACAAGACTTTGGAGTATCATTGATGGTGTTATCTTTCTATCATGAAGTGATCTCTTTCCAATTATTGTTATTGTGCTTCAATTTCTTATGCATTTGAATTGTATTAGTTTCTATTGTCATTCATTTTGGATTGATATGTGCAAGCTATCTCGCAAATATCTTTGATTTCGAGTAGTATTCTAGGAGTGAAAAAAGAGAAATCTTTAGTTTCTTTCACCCATTGTTCTCTATTTCCTTTATGTGTGCTAATACTTGTTTCCAAGTGTGTAGAAATTATTTTCTTGGAATTGTGTGAAGGATCTTTTTGGGCATGGAAGAAGTCTCACATAGATCAACTCACTCTTGGACTCGAGATACAAAAGACTCATCGATCTTCACTTCAAGGTCTTCATCCAAAGAGAAGCAAAGAAGGGGAGTTATTTTTTCCCATATTCTACTTGAATCACTTATAAATTCAAATTCATACTTCATTTGATCTACATCTAGAGCTTTCCAATGAATATATGAGCTAAGTAGAGCATTTTTCTATACTAGACAAGCATGGAGTCTCACTCCCATGACTTGGTTTAGTTCTTGTATACTAGTTGTGTTTATTCTTTGTTCTTTTGCATGCTCTTTACACTAATTTTCTGATTTTTTTTAAACCTTTTGAGCAGCAATTCAAGTTCACTTTGGCATCAAGTTGGAGGAGAGATTCTTCCAAAACTGCTAATTCATTTTTTGCAAGACCCATTTGCATTTGTTGGACAGCTTTGTAGCAAGGTCGTGAGCCCTTTTGAGGCCCATCCTTGGCTAGACCGAGTTCCTTGGAAGGCTGCCTCTTTTTCTCTCTAGATCGTGGGCCTTATGAGAGACTTAACCTCTCTTTCTTCATTCTATTTCTTCTTCATTTCAAGTCTGAAATTTGTATGTAATTTTCAGATTTCAAAAGGCTTTCTTAGGCCTCGTTGTAGTGAGTTTTTGATCAAGGTCTATAGTTGAAGTATCTTATTGTAAAGACTTCCTTGAGATTCTTTTGAGGCCTAGAGAGGCTCTCATTTCTCTTGTAACACATCTAATAAAAAATCCATTTTTCTTGTGGGAGCTTGGGAATTTACCCGTGGCATCCCTCCTCCTCATTTAGAGGGAGTATTTTTCTTGGGTGGATTGACTTGCATTTTTATTTTCTAGCTTTCTTCTTTAGTTTATTTACATGCACTTTTGATTCATTAATCTAACTCACATAGCATCCACATTTAGTTTCATTTCAACTTGCTTTATATTTCTTAAGTATTTGTATGTTGCACGGGTTCCCGAACCCTAGGGTGGGGTTCCCGAACCCGTCCCGAGTTCTCGAACCCAAGTCCTGGATTCAGGTACAGGTGCTTCTGAGAAGAACCCATAAGAACCGGGTTCTTCTGTGAAGAACCGAGTTCTCCAAAAAAAAAAATTGGGTTATTTTGCCTTAATGGTTACGGAGAACCCCAAGGATGGGTACTTAGAACCCAAAAATCGGGTTCTTTGGGTTCTCAATGACCGATTTTGACCAAAAAATTTTTATAAATTTTTTTTATTGAAATTTAAAAATTAAAATTAAATTTTAGCAAATATTAAGTTTTAACAAAATTACAAATTAAAACTTTGAATTAAAAAAATTAAAATTTTTAATTATTGAAATCAAAATGTAAATCGTAAATACTAAGTCTAAACCTAAACTAAGTTCTCACTTCACTTCATTTCATTGAGTTCATTCGTTCGACGCAGGGACGAGAAGCCATTCATTGAGTTCATTCGTTCGACCCAGGGAAGAGTTCATTGAGGTATTCGTTCAACCGATATTCAAGCAGGGACGAGAGGTCGAGGTATCCATTCGACAGAGAGGTGGAGGGATTAAAGCAGGGACGAGAGGCAGAGGGATTATGGGAGCAAAGGCATTCATTCACGCAGGGATAGAGGATGCAATATATAGGGACAATTGCATTCATTCACGCAATACAAGCAAAGGGAGGTGACAGAGGATGGGAGGGAGGTATACACGTTGAGGACGGGAGAGAGCAGACAAAGGCAGCTGAGGGAGGTATTCACGCCTTCTGTGAACTGTTATAACTTATATTCAACAGAAAAACATCTTTGCTTAAGAAATGACATCAACATATAAACTGCACACTTAGATGGTAAATGTTTATAGTTTAGAAAATGTGAAAATTTGATGTTTACTGTCGTGAATGAGAAGTGTGAGATATATCCAAGATGGGCATGGAGAGTGTGAATTGGATATTTAAATTGAAGTAGAATTCCACTCCATTTGAAGCCTAATTATTATTACCTTGAGAAAACTTAAAAGAAATATGATACATCATAAAATCCTATGAACAAAGAACTAACTAAGGCTTGCCTCAATTCTTTTAACAAATTTAGAAATTTACCCTTTTACAGGATCCATAAAACTTAAACCAAGCCCAACTACGGGGATCATAAACAACATCAAACTTTTTTATAACCACTGAGTAGTACTTGTATTACTGTTACAGAGAGGTTAAAACTTTAAATCATAAATATTTTAGTTTTCTTGTTTAAAGTTGAAAAATATACAAATTCATATATATTATAAATTATAATTTATAAAATATAATATTATTATATTTATATATTATATATATAAATTATAAATTATAATATACCCCCGACAAACCCACGCACCCTGTTTCAAATAATGACGTACCCGTCACCGTCCCTGAACCCACGTTTCCTGGCAACATAGGTTGCAACCTATTATATTTCACGTACATTTTTTTAGCAAGCAAATACTTTAAGTTTTATGTGGCAAACTTAATTCATTTATTTAGCAATTTGTTCTTTGGAGTACACTGCCTCATTATGTGATGTCAACCTATGCTTATTTATTACTTTGATTATGGATCATACAGAAGCACTTTACTTTGAAGCAATTTGCAATCTAGCAATCATTTCATTTACTTACAAGCAAGCATTTCATTTTTGGCCACATTTTAATTGGTCTAGCTTCATTTACTTAGCATTTTTCCTCATACATGCTTCATTATCTTTATGTCAATTAGTGTTCAATATTGTCTTAATTATATTATTCATTGCTACATCTTTTGAAGAATTTTTCATTTACTTGGAGCAAACTTGCAAATTATTTAGATGCCATTTACTTTTACAAATCTTGTGAGTAATATTGAGGATAATTGAAGTCATTGGTGCAATCATATTTTGAGCAATTGATTCATTTACTTTGAGGTATTTGTATCAATACTTTTCTTTGGAATTACAAGCACTAATAGCATTCAAGCATTTCATTTAGACATTTTAGTTGAGATCTTGCACATCTAAAATTTACCTCCAAGCATAAGTTTTGTTGTATAGACATGATAGGACCAAGATTTTCCTTAAAAGTTCTTCCATTTGGTACAGAGTAAGGTAAAGTGTGTGATCCTGCAGTTATGAAGGTGGCTTTGTCCCATTGTAAGAACGACGACACACATGATATGTAAGGATTAGGAGAAGAGTATCGTTAATGAAGACAGGTGCTTCTTCGGCCCATCTTCCTTGCTAATCACCCCAATCTTTACCCCTTGGTAATGTTGAGAATTTGAAAGACTGTAGGTTAATACAAATTCTCTTCTTGATAATTACTTTTGAGCTTACTTATGTCTTCTCTTCTTTAGCTTAGTGGATGTTTCATCACGTCAATTATCAAAGTACACGAGATACAAATTACTTGAATGGTACCTTCCTCACACTAACTGCTTCTTCTCTTCAACTTCTGCTAATTCTATATTGTTGTCAGAGCCTTTAACAATATATATATCAGTTACTTGTTCTTGCAATAATTTTCTTAAGTTTGCCCTGCACTTGTTCACAATCATATGTTGCTCTTGTATACTATCTTTCCTTTAAGATTGATCCGCACTTCCACTGTCTAATCCGCACTTCCAGCTGCACTCATAGATTTCCATGTGTCTGCAATGCAACGTAACCTTCATTCTTATTCATACTGTAATCTCCCTTTGTACGTATTGTTGTTTCAGAGATATACAGTGTCGTCTTTAGGCTATCCGCAGTCAGCCTTAGGTCATCCACGATCTGTCTTAGGTTGTTCGCTATCCTTATCTCAAATCCGCATCTTAAATCCTGTAACCACCTCAGATAAATCCGCAAGAATCTATGTCACAAAATGAACCGCAGGTCTGGATATATATAGTGATATATCCTTCTGATTTAGGCCGACCATTCACCATTATGTAGGCCGACTTTAAATTCTGTTCATAGGCCGACATTGAAGGCTTTTATACCAGCGTTGAGAGTGCAGCTTTGATCCTCATGTAGGAGTCATTTCTTCATGCTATCATGATGACATCTTGGAGCATATTTACATGACATTTAATTTTACTTCTATACATGAAAGACTCAAGCCTAGTAGACATCAAGAAGAAGTCTATCTACATAATAATAAAATCTTGCTCATGAAACCCGTGAAGCAAGTTCACCAAGAATACATTCCATTAACTTTGACATCTTCTTTACGTATATACATAATTACATAGTCAACATGAAGACCGACCTAGTTACACTTTTCAACAGGTAACAAGTTGAAGGGAGAATCTCTCACCTAGAACAAGCATTTAGTTTTAAAACTCACCAAGATAATTGCATCTCACCTTAGCTAAGTTGCATATCATTCTAACTCATTTATTTTAGATCATTTTTCAAATTTACTTGCAAGTTTATTTATCTTATGCACTTGTTATGATGAGTAGTCTCACTATCTATTGAAGTTATCATCTTTTGTTGAGTATCTCATTTAGCAAGTACAACATTTTCTTTTGCAAGTAATACTTTGGTCCATTGAATTTCATTTGTAAGTCATTGTCCTTTAAATTGCTATGTTTATGATTATGATCATGAATGATAGTATCTTTATTTGAGGATCTCTTTAAAGCGCAATTTGTATCTTGCAATTGGTATTTTTCATCTAACATTGATTTCTTTTGTAGGACCACTGATCATCTCATTTTGAGTATATATCTATTTGAGCAAGTATTTATTTCATTTGAGAAATTATTTTACAAGGCACAAGTTTACATGCTTATCTCTTGAAGGTTGTGTTGAATATTGAATATATATCTTACATTACTCATTATGCTCACTAAGTTTGCTCACAACTTGTAAGTAGTCCCATTAACTTAAGATCTCCTAGAAACTCATATTTCTTCATCTAAAATTCATTAGGGACCACCCCCCTTAGCTTTAACTAGGAGAGAGCTTTAACGGAGAGAGTTGGGAATAGGTGACAACCCCATCTATTAGTTTGCCACCAAGTCACACCTTGTGGGGTTGAGGATTTTTTCGACACTGACCAGGTATGTCAACGAGGCGGCATTGACACACTGCATATACGAACCCTGTTCGTTACAAATACCTCAAGTAATTTATGACTAATGAAGCCCCTTGGAAAAGGGACTAGTTAATGGGGAGTCCACATCCTAAGTGTATTGCTAGGCAGATTACGACTATTTATATTATACCTCAAGTAATTATGACTAATGCTTTGCAAAGATTTCTAGGATTGAAAATTTAACATGGTATGAGAGGTAGGTGAAAGAGCAATCATTGACCAGAAAGGTAAATGGCCCAAGAAGATTACTAGGGAAAATTATAGAATGAATTCGCCTTTGAGCCAAAAGGACTTGGCTAGGTCGGCCACAAATGAATGTCCCACGGAAATTATAAGATTGGACAGATCTTCTCCTTAGAAGCCAAAAGGACTTGGCTAGGTTGACCAAATATGAATGTCCTAGGGAAATTATAAGATTGGACAGATCTTCTCCTTAGAAGCCAAAAGGACTTGGCTGCCAGAAGGAATTAGCTATGTCAACCAAAGGAGATAGATGTAATTCACCTTTAAAAGTCAGGTGGACTTGCCTCAGTCATAAAGGACTTTGACCTAAAAGGTGAATGGTCCAAAGGCAAATGCTCTCCAAGGTACTAGAAAAATTTGATGCCTAGGCTAGGTCATGACTAAGAGGAGATTGATAGATTTTCCTAAGGAGCCATAATGGACATTGGCCGACCCTAACTATATAAGGAGCTACATTGCCCACTCCAAGATGGAGTTATCTATAAACTTGTATCTATGTAGCATGCTCGTGAACTTTCATAATAAGGAGACATTATTCTTCAGCTACAATTTGTCATTAATTCATAAAGGACTTTGACAAAAGAGCCCTAGATGTTCTAACATGGAGTGACTTAAAGAAATCATGCATGTAAGAATAAGTCTTGTTGACCACTGGAGTGGCACCTGATGATAATGTGAAGACTCCATGCCCAAGGATGAACCAAAAGACACTTGTACCATCAGCTATCATCAGTTCAACATAGTTTTTAAACTCTACTTCTTCTTCTTATCATTTTACTTGTTCAGTCCTCAGATTCCGCAGCCCTACGAGGATAGTGTATAAATGTGACTAGCATGATGATTAAAGCCATGTAATAGGCCTAGGGTGTTGGAACTCGATCAGCAAGCGAGTACACCTTGGAGTGTTTTTTTTACTTGGTCAATTATTCCTTCTTTTTAGCGGCGAATAATTTTCTAGGTTTTTTCACTCGTTGCATTACCCCAAAGTTGGAGTGACGGCTTGAAGGTTGAGCCCCTAACACATTTTAGTGTCTAGAGTCAATGTATATTACCATGCTAGTTCGTCTCTGAAATTTCGCGGAATTTGACTAGGTCTAAGTAGGATTTTTTAATAATTAAAAATTTCTCGCAAAACGGGATTTTTTAATTAATTTCTATGTAATGATGTAAATAAGTGGTCTCAGGAAATGTCTGGGGTGTGTGACTACTCGAAATTCATCCTCAGGCCCCCAACATTATCCTAAGATCCACTTTTAGGGTCAAAAAACGACTTATAGACCCTCAAAATCTGATTTTTCTAATGTTAGTGGCAAAAAATGAGGAAAAATTCAAAAAAATTTGAATAATTGGAAAATTTAGAAAATTTTCCAAAGTCAAAATAAGTCAAATGGTGACATGGAAGTGCATAGGGAGGTCAAAGGATGATGTGGAAACTATGTGGGGCCCACCACATAAGGTACAACTCAAGTCAAAGTCAAAAAGCAAGTCAAAGGCAGTCAAATAGTCCACATTGAGTTAAAGAAGGAAATTTGAAATATTACGTAAGCTCAATTTTTTATTTAATATTAAATCATATGTTAAAAGTGCAAGGCATATAAGGTTAAGCCTTAAATAAAGTGAGGACCCCAACTCAATATGGCCTACGCATAAATCAACAAAGGAAAAGGAATTATGCACATGCCAAATAGAAACTCCACGCTAAACTGATTTAGATCCACACAGGCCACTAGATTTTAGCTCCACGCAGCAGCTGATTTGAAGAGTGTTTGATGATAGGAGATAACTCTATCACTTGTATGCAACAACTTCACTCCATCTCCACGCAAATTTGATTTTCTCGAACACTGATTACTCTTGTCAGCTTCCACACAGTCACATAGCAATCACACGGCAGTCCACAAAGAGTATGAACAACAGTTTGATAGAGGTGGCAGCCAACACACATTTTTGAGGGAGTTTGTCTACAACAGTCTACAGTTAAGTCTACACTTGACCAGTAGTTAGGAATACGCATATCAAATTTGAATACATTTGATGGACAATCAAGGAGATAAGGCTGCCACCTACAGATGTTCTACAACAATCTACAGCCACTTGAAAATTCATTTTTTGCATTGGAATTATCTTCACCTCTCCACTTGTCATGAGGTTCCTCATTGAGATCTTCACCAAGTTTTGTATAAATTGAGCCTTGGGCTCTCATTGTAATCATGGTTTGAAACTTGTGCTTATTGTTACTATGCTGAAATTGTTATTGAGCTAAATAAAGGAAAGTCTTTGGGGTTACTAGCTTCTTTTGTGGTGCATTCTTTGGTTGATGAGGTATACTTATTTCATTTGATGTTGTTATTCATTTGATTTTACATTGCAATCTAGTTGGTTATTTTTGTGCATTTGCCTGAAGGCATTATTGTCTAGGGAGGGGAGATTTGTAGCTATCTCAGATCTCCTTTCGACTTGGTATATTTTGTGCTCTTGTTGTAGCTTGTTATTTTCAGTTGAATGACAAGCTCAACGTGGCCTCTATATCCCAAGTTTCTTTTGCACTAACAATTGGTTTGCAGAGATTTATGTGTTCAAAGGATAGGTTGCCAAGTCTGTTGGAGTGTGAAGACTTCTTTGGTTGGAATAAGTCAGCTCCAAGGATATCAAAGATCCCACAAACTGTTCAAGCCAACAATTTCATAAGACATCAAGAGATTTATTTAAAAGGGGGTTTCATGAGCCCTTTGCTTCTTTTCCATCTCTAAAAAAAATCATATATTTTCTTCTCTCATCTGTGCACATATTGATTTTATCTAGAATTTGAGGCTAAGTTGTTGGATTTAAATCCTAACTCTCACTCACTAAATCAACTCTTTCACGCTGATCTTAGTGAGGTAATTTGTAATATGAAGTGTATTTTATAATTGCATTGAGTTTCTAACTTTTTCCTTCTCATGCATGTGATTTCCTCTCACATATATAAGCACTATTTCTTTTGCATGTTAACTCTTTTGCTTGCTTGCCTATAGGTTGTCTTCGAGGCAATCCAAGTTTGAAGAAATGGAGCTAAAGCATAAGCTAAGGAACACTTTTCCATTTGGAACCTCAAGTCCAAGTTCCTCCTTATCACTTCACCTCTTCTTCTAAAGCCTCATTCTTTTGAGGAATTGTAACCACCATTCACCTCAAGGCTTTAGGCCTTTACTTTGTAACATCTCACAAGTAAATCTTTAAAATCTTGCACTTGTAACTTTGGGAAACAGTAAGTTTAAAGCACATATTGTAAGTTCTTCCCAAGCCCTTCGTTTCTATAAGAGGACCTCACTTTCAATAATAAAAATCTGATTTCTTGAGGGAGCTTGGGAATTTCCCATGGTATCCCACCTCCTCATTTAGAGGGAGGAAATCTTCTTGAATGGTTAACTTTCTTTTGTCTAGTTTCCATTTGAGTTGTTGATACATGTTTTATGGAGCTTCATTGCTAGTTTATGTCATATTGGGCTAAGCACAAATCTTGATCACAAATATCATTGTTATATCTCTATTGGAAGCACATTGTCATTAACATATCTCATTGGAAGCATTTCACCCACATTTAGGCATTTCACTTTGCATACTAAATTAGACTTGCATCTCTAAAAAATTACCTCCAACTTAAGTTGGTTGCATAGACATTAAGGACCCTCCACCCCTATTGACTCCTCACTGTGAGATCTGGATTTCAGACGAGGGTGAGGTCTGGGGACAGGAGTTAAATTGAAAATTGTTTTAGAATTTTATTAATAAAATAAACCAAGAGCACCTTTACATCACAATTTACAACTTTACTCGCAATTTTGCTATCTCATGTACTTGTTACTTTGGTGGTTATTTAGCTCATGAATATTTTATGTCATTATCCTTTGTTACTTGAGCACTCTCTTACAAGTACTTTTTCATTCATTGCAAGTGATGCTTATATGTTTATCTTGGTCTAACACTTCCTTTGCGGGATTATTGTCATTGTATCTTGAATTTCATTTTTGAGCAAGCACTTGTCATTTACTTTAAAGCACTGGTCTATATTTTGAACACATCATTGAATATTGCTCATATACTTATATGCTTGTTTACATCTTGGAATTGAGTCATCTTTGATAAGTAATTCCTTCTAATCAATTCTCCTAGAAACCTCACATCTTTTAACTTAGTTTTCCATTTAGGAACCACCCCCCATAGCTAACCTAGGAGATGGCTTAAACAGAGAGAGTCGGACTTAGTGTGACAGCCCCTTCTCTAAGTTCCTTTCCACCAACCACACCTTGTGGGGTTAAAGGCTTTTTCCCGCTAACTTGTAGGTAGGTGTAGGCGGCAAGTGATAACAAGTCCCATTGTCTACTACATTTGAATCTATAGGCATCAACATGAATATCTTATGAAACTTTTCTTATGAAGGAAAAGACTCAGCTAAAGGGAAATTTGTTGTGGAAGAATACCTCCCTTGCTAAGAGGGAGTGTTGATTTTTGTAGCATCAGGAGGTATTCTTGCATGCCTAGGAGCCATCCAAATCAGCAAAAAGAAATTATAAATATTCGAAGAAAATTTAATTTTTATATTAGTTTATGTAGGCTCCAAAAAGCCTAAGTTGGCCCCACCATTAGAGGTGACCCTTGGCCAAAAGGGCACTTATTTGATTGTTGAGAAATGTGACTAGTATTGGTCTTCATAATTGTATGAGTCATAATGTAATGTATTTGTCAAAAAGAAAGAAAAGAAAAATTATTTATAAGCATGGGTTTCATGCTTTATTTATTTTATTTCTAGGTCAAAGCACCCATTGAGTGCTTCTAGGGTTTATGTCATAAGTCATTGTCCATGTCATTTTGTCCTAGACCCTTATTGGGCTCATTATGTCAAAGAAGAAAGTTATTATTATATAAAAAGAGTCATTTGTCACTCCTCCAGCGAGTCATTCTGCCCTTCAGTCAAGTCGGCCTCATTGAAGGAATTCAACCGCACGAGATGACTATAAAAGCAACGCTACTCGACCTCATTTGGACATTCAATCATGCAAGTTTCGATTTGCAATTGTAGGAGTGTTGATTTTTGGGTAGCATCGGATGTGCTCTAGCTCCGAAACGTTGTGGAGGGGCTAGAACACATGAGATCTCCAAGACCCGGAAATCGTTTGGAGAAATTCCCCCCAGAGTTCAAGTTATTAAAATAATTAATTATTTTTAATGGAGCCTAAGTTAAAACTTGGGGAATTAAAATAATTAAAGTGAATTAATTGAAATGTGGGTAAGAAAGTTCTAAGTGACAAGGATCAAGTTTGTTTTAATCTTGGTCGTTGATTAAGAATTAGATCACGGTCGTTGATTTATCAACAGGAAAAGTATAAAGGAAGGCTTGAGGGTCATTTGGAGAACACACACAGTGGATGAATCTGGAGATCGAACTCTTCTGACGGAGCAGTGCTCGGACGAAGATAAAATTTGAGTGATTTAGCAGCAATGAGGGGCAGTTCGGCAGAGGGACTTCAGTCCAAGGCCGAGAATACAATGGCGGAGAGGCAGAGCAACACCAGAGAGAGTGACACGGGCCCAGAAGGGTGACGCAGGCCCAGTAGGGTGACGGAAAGCCCAAAGGGGCAGCGCTGGGGTTTCTGTGGGGCAGATTGGGCAGAAATTCAACAGATCGTTTTTTGAGCCGAGAAGGCTCACGAGGAGGGTGAGGCAGCTCCTGGAGGGGGTGACGCAGTCTCAGCGCAGAGCTTACTGCATCCATCGCTGCGTAGCACTGGGTACAACGCAATCACCTGTGGGGTTTCTTCATTCTGCTGCTGGATCAACCCAAATATATGTCTCTGAATAGAGGTATTCCTGTAGGACTTTTCTCTGTTGGGTGAGTCGGATTTGGCACCCTAGATTGTATTCAGAAATCTACTTAATAATAAAACCCTCAGATTTGTTGCACCGGTTTTCCCGCATTGGGTTTTTCCGGGGACATTAGTCCAAAAATAAGTGTGTCCTTTGTGTGATTGTCTCATTTATTTTTTGAGTTTTTGATCTGTATATTGGTGTAGGCTGCAGTGTATTAGTATTTGTATTAGAATTTACTGAATAATTCCATAAATAACTTTTTAAATGAAGACAAGTAGGTACTGCAATAGGATTTATGTTTATTAGATTAATAAATTTTCACATGGTATCAGAGCGATTGCAGATCAAGAAGGACTAAAGAGATCAATGAAAGGACAGAAGAAAGTCTGCAGTAGGAAAGCAGTTGTCCCGAGAGATAGCATTGTCCTAGGTCGGAGAGGCAAAGGAAGGGTGATGCAGTCACCTGGGAAGGCTCACGCAGAACCTGCGTCAGCCTGCTAGGGTGACGATGTAGCTACAGAAGGCAGCGCAGTGCTTGTGGGTTAGCACAGAGGTTGTTGAGCCTCAATTTTCCGAATTGTCGTGGCTGGAGGTGCAGTACAGTTTCTTTCTGAAGTTGCTAGTGGGGCATTGATTTTGTTGGTGCAGAACAGTGTCTAGTGGGGCAGAAGCAAAGTAGAGGGAAACACTTCCTCAGAAGATTTCTTGCCAAGAACTCTAGATCCAATGTTGAGCAGCAACAAAGAGAGATCAAAGAGGGGTGATTCGACATTGGTTGGCAAAAGGATTTGCGTGAAGGAAATCGAAATTCAGAGGGAGCTCATTCTTTAGAGGGTTTCTAGCACCAATGTAATCCAAATCCGAGTTTTGTTGGGGCAATAGCAAAAGAGGGAAAAAGGAACTTGCTCAACATCTAGTTGAGAAAAGATGGCCATAAATGGACTGAGGGATCAATACAGGTTGGATGGAGCCTCCAACTTTGTCATCTGGAAGGCCAAGATCCTAGCAGTTTTGGATGAGCATCGCATCAAGAATTATGCCTTGAACGCAGTTGTTGTTCCAATTGATGTTGACCCTTTTAAGAAGTATGAAGAGGCTCAAGCGAAGGCAAAGCACATGATCATGGACGGTATCAAGGATCATGTGATCCCACATTGTAATATTCCCAATTAGCTTTGCTAATTGGAATATTGCATTTTTGTGTTATTTTGCTGCTTTAGATAGGAATAATAAATAAAGTGAGAAATAAGAGGGATCACCTCACTTTAGTCACCTCACTTTATAATAAAGTGTTCTTTTTCCTAGTAGCTTGACGTTGTAACTTAGAGAGGGGGCCTTGGGGGTCCACGTGGATATGATGGGGGAGGCATCAGGCTAACCCAAGGTAAACTGCGCAGATCCAGGGAGAGTTAAGTTTTGGAGGGAGTTTGATGTTATAAAAAGGAGAGGCTCTCACCTCATTTGATCATTCATGATTTGATATTCTTATTGATAGCTGGACTTTGTCTGCTTCAGCACGCCGGTTGTTTAGTCGGTCTGCAGCACTGTTTAGTGCACGAGTGTCCCCGGTCGGAGATCTCACCCTTAGCCTCGGGGGACTTCGAGTGCCTGCCCTGGTAAGGTTTTTCTGGTTTCACCCTTAGCTTCGGGGGACTTCGAGTGCCCGCCCTAGTAAGGTTTGTCCTGAGTACGCACCGTTCCGGCGGTCGAAGCCGGCGACAGTTACGAGGGTATGTCGAGGGAGGAGAAACCCTCTTGTGGTGCGCGAGAGGAAAGAAGGGAGGAAGGACGGCTGATTCTTGAAGGAGAAGAACATTTGTCTCATGCGGAAGGAGGACGGTTTGTGCCTTTCGGGGAGGGACGGCGTGTCCCGGGGACGCGGTTCGATGCAGCGAGAGAAAACGGCTTTGTTTTGGGGAGCGAGAAGGGGCCTTTGTCTAGCCTAGAGTGAGAGACGCTGTCCATTGCAGGTAAGGGTTGAAGGGACGAAGGTTTGTTGCTAGATCCGGTTGTGGGGAAGGATAGATCTTTTACCCAGATCTAGTCTTGTATGTTGCGGATCTAGTATTGTATGTTGCGGATCTGGAGGTTTAGCACTAGATCGGTGGAGGTGACGGATACGAAGATATTGATAGATGCTTGAGATCTGAAGGAATAACACGAGATCTAGCCCTAGAGTACGTAGATGCGAGAGATAGTTCCAAATCTAGTATAGATGCGAGGGTTTGGCATCGAGATCGTCTTTGAAGGAGACGCGGTCCGAGGAAGGGAAGGACGAGGGTCTGGTGGAAGCTTCGGATCCATCGGGGAGACGCGGTTCGGAGCGAGCTATTGTGAGAGGGCTCGTCGGCGTTTCAGAGCGATGCAGCAACGGGTTCATGCGCGTACGGAAGGGATTGAGGCCTTGTGCTTCACCTGCTGTGTTTGTCACTAGCGAGAAACGCGTTTTCCGGTAGAGGTTTGCGATTGGAGATCGACCCCCGATGCCCGACTGAGTTCATCTCCCGGAAGCGGGCGGGGCCATCCTTGTTGCATTCCACGTGGATATGATGGAGGAGACATAAGGTTAACCCAAGGTAAACTGCGCAAATCCAGGGTGAGTTGAGTTTTGGAGGGAGATTGGTGTTATAAAAGGAGAGGCTCTCACCTCATTTGATCATTCATGATTTGATATTCTTATTGATAGCTGGACTCTTGTCTGCTTCAGCACGCCGGTTGTTTAGTCGGTCTGCAGCACTGTTTACTGCACGAGTGTCTCCGGTCGGAGATCTCACCCTTAGCCTCGGGGGACTTCGAGTGCCTGCCCTGGTAAGGTTTTTCTGGTTTCACCCTTAGCTTCGGGGGACTTCGAGTAGCCGCCCTAGTGAGGTTTGTTCTGAGTACACTTTTCAGTTCCAGCAGTGAAGCAGCAGCAATTTCTGAAGTATATCTGAGGAGGAGGAAGCCCTCTTGTGGCTGCGCAGAGGAAGAGGAGGAAGGACGCTGATTCTTGAAGGAGAAGGACGCTGTCTCATCTGGAAGGAGGACGCTGTGCCTATCAGGAGGGGAGGACGTTGTCCAAGGAGGACGCAGTTCCAGTCTGGCAAAGAAAACGCTGTTTGGGAGGCAGAAGGACGCTGTCTAGCCCTAGAGTGAGGACGCTGTCCATTTCTGGAGGTAAGGGTTGCAGATCTGAAGGTTTATTGCTAGATCCAGTTGTGGGAAGTATAGATCTTGCAGATCTAGTCTTGTATGTTGCAGATCTAGTATTGTATGTTGCAGATCTGGAGGTTTAGCACTAGATCCAGCTGGAGGAGTGACAGATCTGAGAAGATATTGATAGATCTAGCCCAGATCTGGAGGAATAACACCAGATCTAGCCCTAGAGGCTGTAGATCTGAGGAGATAGTTCCAGATCTAGTATAGATCTGAGGGTTTGGCATCAGATCTGATATTGGAGGACGCAGATCAGGAAGGGAAGGACGCAGGTCTGAGTGGAGGCTTCAGATCCATCAGGAGAAACGCAGTTCTGAGGAGCAGGCTATTGTGAGAGGGGCTCATCAGCGTTTCCAGCATTCTGTAGCAGGTTCATCTGTCTGGAGGATTGAGGGCCTTGTGCTTCACCTGTTTCTGCGCTGTCACTAGTAGAGACAGCGTTTTCCAGTAGAGAGGGTTTGCAGTTAGAGATCAGCCCCAGTACCAGCGCAGTTCATCTCCAGAGCAGCTAGGACGCTGTCTTTATTGCAGCCATTTTCTTGCATGGGAGGGTCATCACTTGCCTAGGGCAAGGATAGGTGCACTGATTCTGATTTATTTGTACTTCTCTCTATGTACTTTCTGATTAATAAAATGGCTCAGTTTCTGGTATTACATGTGTCATGATTCAGTGATCTGGTTCAGCATTGCATTTTCTATATCTGTCTGGCATATTTATGTTATATTACTGGTTATTCCCCTTTGGGGATATTACAGTGGTATCAGAGCTTAGATCTGGCTCAGCCTGTGGTGCTAGCAATCTATGGCACCAAGGGGTCGCCCCACTCTCCTCGGGGGAAGCGATTCTGATTCAGAGGCAGAACGGAGGAATCCAATGGAGGCCATATTGGCAAAGTGGACGGAGAAGTTGACTGAGAGGATGGATGCAAAGATGGATGCATTCATGCAGGAGGTAACTAAGAAGGTTGAAGGGACGCAGAAAGAGCCCCTTAGAGTCTTTCAGGTAGGGGAAGGATCGGGAGCGTCTAGTTGCATACCAGATGCTATTCCCATTGGGACAGCGCAGAAGGCCGATTCCATGGACACGCGACCTACCATGCCTACTTTCCCGGTAGAGGAAGTGGAGCAAACGGCATCAAGAGATGAGGGTCCCGATCTTCATGCAGTTTGGTTTGCAGATTGGCGAAGCCTGGGGTAGGAATTCATGGATGCTCTCCCTTTTAATCAATATCTGCAGTTCCGAAGCGGCAGTAAGCCTCATGATCGAAATAAGGGACGGGGTTCCCACCGTGATAGTAACCGTGCAGCCAGCAAATTTCATTTGCCGATGTTTGATGGGTCACCAAAGACCACAGCCTGGTCTTGGGTGGAGAAACTAGACCTCTATTTTCAGCTTAACCAGATGCCAGAGAAGGAGGCCATTAAGATGGCTGCATTACATCTAGAGGGTGAGGCCCAGAACTGGTGGTTTCATGGGTTGACAACACTGGGGCATTCCACAGTGACTACATATGCTGAGTTCACCAGGAGGGTGGTGAAACGTTTTGACCAGAAGGACCCGGATCAGCCTTTCCTCGAGCTGACCAAGCTCAAACAGACAGGTAGTGCAGAGGCATACATCTCAGACTTTTTGAGGGTTTCAGTGATGGTACCTGACATATCAGCAGCTCGGTTGATCACGATGTTTGTAGATGGGCTGTCAGAACCACTTCGTGGTCTAGTCCGGTCGAACAAACCGGCTACCCTTCAGGATGCTATCAGTAGGGCCCGTGACCTACAAGATGTCTTGCCTAGGACTCGGCCACCTTATCCCCAGAGACAGGCTTTCCAGCCTAAGGGTAAGGACACGAGGGTTCCGCCTCCCAAGGCGAATCCCGGACGAGGACAGTATGATGATGAGGCTAGGAGAGAGCTGAGACGAAAGCGATTGTGCTTCACCTGCCAGGAGCCATGGGCACCAGGACACAAGTGCACAGCAGGGAAGGCACATTTCATAGAGGTCTTCTCCGAGGGCAGTGGAGAAGAGGATGAGTTGGATGATGAGGAGGCAGGAGAGTGTTATGCAGCGCAGAGTGCTTTACCACCTCCGCCACCCGATGCAGGAGAGGCATCATTTGCACCTACTGGGGGAGCTCTAGCAGCATTACGAGGAGTCCCCAAGTATCTGACATTGCGCGTACGTGGGACAGTGCGGGGACAGCGTGTCTCAGTTCTAGTTGATAGTGGGGCCACCCACAATTTCATCGATGCCCAGATGGTAGCACGGAGAGGCATACCCACGGAGAGCTTTGATGGATTTTCTGTTTTGGTCCCAGGAGACCAGACCATGGCTTGTGCTCGATATGTACCAGAGTTATCAGTGACGATGGGCACCTATACTTTGACTGATCACTTCTTTGTGGTGGACATTCCGGACACCAATGTGATATTGGGAGTGCAGTGGCTTATCACTCTGGGAAAGGTCACAACAGATTGGAAAGCCTTGGAAATGGAGTGGGATGATCCCAAGACGGGGAGGCATGAGAAGATCCGAGGCCAGAACACATATCCGCCCCAGACAGTATCTGCACACAGCATGGATGCGACATTCCGCAGAGGAGACATAGAGTGGGCAGTCGAGCTGCGGGCTTCAGAGATAGTAGATACAGGTAGGGCGGTGCACCCTGATCTACAGACTCTTCTCGACAGGTATGCAGTAGTTTTTGGAGACATTCCACCAGGACAGCCACCAGATCGGGGGTTTGAGCACACAATCGAGTTGGAGCAGGGGATACAGGCAGTGATCACCACCCCATATAGGCATCCCAAGGCCTATCGGGATGAGATAGAGCGGGCTATCCAGGAGCTGCTGGCCCTTGGGCACATTCGACCAGCACCAGTCCTTTCGCTTCTTCAGTAGTGCTGGTGAAGAAGAAGGATGGCACATTACGCATGTGCATTGATTACAGGGCTCTGAACAAGAAGACTTTGAAAAACAGGTACCCCATTCCCAGGATCGATGAGTTGATGGACGAGTTGAGAGGAGCACGATTCTTCTCAAAGATTGATTTGAGGTCCGGGTACCATCAGATAAGCATGAGGGAACAGGACATTCCCAAGACTGCTTTCAGGTGTCATTATGGGCACTTTGAGTTTCTGGTTATGCCATTTGGACTGACCAATGCACCTGCCACTTTTCATTCTTGCATGAACCATATCTTCAGGGATCATCTGAGGAAGTTCGTGCTAGTTTTCTTTGATGATATTCTCATATACAGCAGGACCTGGGAGGAGCACCTCCAGCACATTGAGACGGTCTTGCGCATTCTGGAGGAGCAGCAGTTCTTTGCCAAACTCTCCAAGTGTGAGTTTGGGTTGACAGAGATGTTGTATTTGGGACACATCATAGGAGTGGACGGAGTGCGAGTCCATGACGAGAAGATCCGGGCTATCAGGGACTGGCCAGAGCCGCTGAATGTGACAGAGTGTAGAGGGTTCATTGGTATCTGTACTTACTACAGGAAGTTCGTCAAGGGCTTCTCACAGCTTGCTGCACCCCTCACAGAGCTGACAAGGAAGGGGGCATTCAGTTGGACGGATACCGCCCAGCGAGCTTTTGATAAACTCAAGGAGGTGATGAGTAGTTGTCCGGTGCTGGCATTGCCCGATTTTACTCAGCCCTTTATCCTAGAGTGCGATGCATCAGGGGAAGGGATTGGAGCAGTTTTGATGCAGGAGGGTCATCCGATTGCATTCGAGAGCCGGAAGCTCCTTCCACATGAGAGACTTTATCCTATCTATGATAAGGAGATGTTGGCCATCATGCATGCATTGGCCAAATTCCGGTAGTACTTGGTAGGTGGCAGATTCAGAGTCAGGACAGATCATAACAGCCTGAAGTACTTTCTGGAGCAGAAGCAGTTACAGGAGAGGCAGCAGAAGTGGATCAGCAAGATCCAGGCCTACGATTTTGACATAGAGTATGTCAAAGGGAAGAACAATGTGGTAGCAGATGCCCTTTCCCGTAGACCAGCCACATTATCCCTCATGAGCTTGGACGCCGATTGGAAGGCTCGACTACTGGTTGAGTATTCCAAGGATAGATTTGCATGCGAGGTGTTGGATGGACAGGTAGCAGATAGCAGATACAGGGTGGCAGATGAGGTCATCTATTACAGGGATCGGATCTTCTTGACTGAGGGATCTCAGCTCAAGGAGAAGATACTCCATGCCTCTCATGAGTCACCATTGGCGGGCCATCAGGGGTTCACCAAGATGTACAGGGCCATCCGGGAGAGATTTGCATGGAAGGGCCTCAAGGAGGACGTACTCCAGCATGTCAGGGAGTGCGAGGTTTGCCAGCGGAACAAAGGGGAGATGAACCATCCCGCAGGGTTGTTACAGCCGCTTCCCATTCCCGAGGGGAAGTGGGAGAGTGTCTCGATGGACTTCATCACGGGTTTGCCCACAGTGCAGGGCAAGGACTGCATCTTCGTAGTAGTTGACCGGCTAACGAAGTATGCTCACTTCTTTGCCATTTCGGCACACTACACAGCAGCACAGGTGGCAGAGTTGTTTTTTCGGGAGGTTTTCAGATTGCACGGTCTACCCAAGACCATTGTTAGTGACAGGGACAGCCGCTTTATGGGAGGATTTTGGCAGGAGCTCTTTCGACTAGTAGGGACCGAGTTGACACCGAGCACCAGCTATCATCCCCAGACGGACGGGCAGACAGAGATAGTTAACAAGTGGCTGGAGGGCTACTTGCGTAACTACGTCAGTGGGCAGCAGCAAGCATGGCTGAAATGGCTACATCTGGGCGAGTACTGCTACAACACAACCCATCATATGTCTATCGGCATGACACCGTTTTATGCGTTGTATGGATATCATTCCTTGTCTTTTGTGGATGTGATGTTTGGGGTTAGCAGGGCTCCACGAGCCAAACTATGGATCCAAGAGAGCCAAGACATCCTTCGGACTCTCAAGGACAACATAGCCACCGCACAAAATCAGCAGAAATTATATGCAGACAGGGGCCGAGTGGAGAGACACTTTGAGGTAGGGGATTTGGTCTACCTGCGGTTACAGCCATACCGCCAGTCTTCACTCAAACAGAAGGGGGCAGAGAAGCTTAAGCCTCGTTTTTATGGACCATACAGAGTGATTCGTAGGATCGGACAGGTTGCATATGAGTTGGAGTTGCCCCAAGGCAGCCGGATTCATAACATTTTCCATGTATCATGCCTGAAGAAGGCACTGGGCCAGCATGTGACAGTCACCGGGGAGCTACCTCCGACAGATGATGAGGGGCACTTGGTATTACAGCCAGAGGCCATTATTGACACCAGGGATAGACAGTTGCGTAGCAGGAAGATCAGAGAGTTCCTGGTGAGATGGAAGAATCTGCCAGATGAGGATGCCACTTGGGAGGATGAGAAGATCTTGCAGCATCCCTCACTTCAGTTGCTTGAGGACAAGCAACGTTTTGCTGGGGGAGACTGTAATATTCCCAATTAGCTTTGCTAATTGGAATATTGCATTTTTGTGTTATTTTGCTGCTTTAGATAGGAATAATAAATAAAGTGAGAAATAAGAGGGGTCACCTCACTTTAGCCACCTCACTTTATAATAAAGTGTTCTTTTTTCCTAGTAGCTTGACGTTGTAACTTAGAGAGGGGGCCTTGGGGGTCCACGTGGGTGATGGAGGAGACATAAAGTTAACCCAAGGTAAACTGCGCAGATCCAGGGTGAGTGAGTTTGGAGGGAGATCGGTGCTATAAAAGGAGAGGCTCTCACCTCATTTGATCATTCATGATTTGATATTCTTATTGATAGTCAGACTTGTCTGCTTCAGCACGCCGGTTGTTTAGTCGGTCTGCAGCACTGTTTAGTGCACGAGTGTCTCCGGTCGGAGATCTCACCCTTAGCCTCGGGGGACTTCGAGTGCCTGCCCTGGTAAGGTTTTTCTGGTTTCACCCTTAGCTTCGGGGGACCTCGAGTGCCCGCCCTAGTGAGGTTTGTTCTGAGTACACTTTTCAGTTCCAGCAGTGAAGCAGCAGCAATTTCTGAAGTATATCTGAGGAGGAGAAAGCCCTCTTGTGGCTGCGCAGAGGAAGAGGAGGAAGGACGCTGATTCTTGAAGGAGAAGGACGCTGTCTCATCTGGAAGGAGGACGCTGTGCCTTTCAGGAGGGGAGGACGCGGTCCAAGGAGGACGCAGTTCCAGTCTGGCAGAGAAAACGCTGTTTTGGGAGGCAGAAGGACGCTGTCTAGCCCTAGAGTGAGGACGCTGTCCATTTCTGGAGGTAAGGGTTGCAGATCTGAAGGTTTATTGCTAGATCCAGTTGTGGGAAGGATAGATCTTGCAGATCTAGTCTTGTATGTTGCAGATCTAGTATCGTATGTTGCAGATCTGGAGGTTTAGCACTAGATCCAGCTGGAGGAGTGACAGATCTGAGGAGATATTGATAGATCTAGCCCAGATCTGAAGGAATAACACCAGATCTAGCCCTAGAGGCTGTAGATCTGAGGAGATAGTTCCAGATCTAGTATATTGTTAAGAAGCTAGTAGAAGATGAAGATATGGCTGATTTGTTAATGTGAAGCTTGCTGCCTTACTTTGATTGATTTGTGACTCATTGCATCTCCTTGGAGAGACTCAAGCACTTCAGTCAAGAAGTTATCAACAATTTTCGAAACCCAAATTTTAGAAGATATTATTTTTAATACCAAAATACTATAATACTATAAAATATAGGTGCAATAAACTATTATTTTGATCAACAAGACTCTAAATAAGCATTAATTTGCATCCATTTATATAATTAGTTAAACTAAATTATATAGTTGATAATAGGATAGTAGAATATATTATAGGGTACTTTCAGAATGAAATACATTTTGTTCATTCATTGGAAAGCTTCACAAACCACTGTGATAATAGAGTTCTCAGCGCTAATACAATTATTTTGTCGATCTGTGCATATATTTCTCAATATCCCCTTCCCATATGGGAAAGGAGTGGACTAGTCACTTACCTCACAAGGTCCTTATGGAGTTGTTGTTCCAGGCCACACGTGCACACCATTTTACCAACAAGACAATTTAGTAGACAACTCGACAAGGCCTTGGAGCTGGGTGCCCCCAAATCCACACAGCCAACCATCCATCAGGAGAATTTTTCCATGCCTGGATGTTAGGAGAGCTTGCTCAAATTTGGGCTTCCCACAAGGATCATACTGTAGAGCCCTATCAGTCCCAGACACACTCCAAAGGACATCATCCACTAGTCCAAAAAAAATTTTGCGGTCATTGAGGACTCTAGCAGGGAGACCCCCCTTGATCTAATTGCTCGTCCTCACCTGTCAGCACTAGCATACCATGACTAGTTCAAACTAAAGTTCCTTTGGTCCTCAGATATCATACATATTATCTTTTTCTTGTAATTACTTTATCTCCACTCCGAGTCATGTACTTTCTTATCTTCTCTTGTTGTTCTGCTTCTAGCACAATTAAAAATCTGTTTTGATATGATTTTTAGCATCTTTATAGTCCACACTTCCACACTTCCACATTGTATTTTGGCTAGTGATGTACTCTTATAATCCCATTGACCTAACATTTTCCCCAAGGAAAACCTTGTGGGGAAACCCAAGAGATGCTTCCTCATGTTTGTGGATGGCATCCCTAGTAACCCTGTTCGCTAAAGTCATAGACTAGTGTGCCTAACCAGGAGGGTTGAACTAGGCAGATGCCCAACAACATGAAAAAAAACCAGTTGAGCTAACCCTTGGTCTTCCCATTGACATACTCCTTTGATCATTTGCTGGACATTAATAAACTTATATTATCAAACTTTGGTTTTTACAAATACTGCAACAAAAAAGGTGGTTTGACAAACAATGCAACAAATCAGAACTCATATTTTAATAATTTAGACGATAAGAGGTATTCCAAAAATCATTGACAAAGACAGCCATGCTTTTATCTAGATTTGCATTTGAAAAAATTGTCAACTTATCTGTTATATTGTCAACTTGAAATGTGAAATCCAGATATGAAAACTAGATATGAAAGTATTTCAAAAATCACCTCTTGGGTATTAAAATAAGAATGGAGCTGTACAGGATGGCATCAAGGCCAATGAGAAAAATTACAATTAATT